>OZ022416.1:2775619-3260137 GCA_963989365.1 Rhimphoctona megacephalus | reverse complement strand
AAAATAAGGCTATGATTGAACAAGTCTTGCAACAAAATTTTAGAAAATTTTTCGTAAGCATAGGAATGTTTAAAAAAAGAAAGTCATTGCAATTTGTCCGCAACTCCATGAATGAAAAAGACATAGACCTTTGACTTATTTCCATCTTTCTAAAATCAATTTTTAAATGATAGAATTTTTTCGAAAACCCACCTCCCTTAAAAGAAGTGATCCGCAGATGTGAGGGTGTTGAAAATTGTTTTTCCTTAGTTTCTGGACCTCTCTAGCCTATTCATGAAATAAAGAAGTTTCGAATCCCCATACAGCGGATGGAATTTTTTCGAAAATTCACCCCCTTAAAAGGGGTGATCCGGAGATGCGAGGGTGCTGTAAATTTGTTTTCCTTATTTCCTGGACCTCTCTAGCCTATATGTGAAATAAAAAAGTTTAGAATCCCTATACAGCGGATGACAGAGTTTTTTTGAGATTTCAACCCCTATAATAGGGGTGATCCGGAGATGCGAGGATGTTGCCAATTGTTTTTTCCTTAGCTTCTGCACCACTCTAGCCTATTCGTGGAATAAAAATGTTTCGAATCCCCATACAACGGTTAACAGAATTTTTTGAGATTTCAACCCCTATAATAGGGGTGATCCGGAGATACGATGGCGTGGCAAATGGTTTTTCTCTAGTTTCTGGACCTCTCTAGCCAATTCGTGAAATAAAAAAGTTTCGAATCCCCATAGAACGGTTAATAGAATTTTTTTAGATTTCAACCTTTATAATAGGGGTGATCCGGAAAAGCGAGGGTGTTGCAAATTGTTTTTCCTTAGTTTTTGGACCTCTCTAGCCTACTAATGAAATAAAAAAGTTTCGAATCCCTATACAGCGGATGATAGTATTTTTTCGATAATTCGCCCCCCTTCAAAGGGGTGATCCGGAGATGCGAGTGTGTTGCAAATTGTTTTTCCTTAGTTTCTGGACCTCTTTAGCCTATTCGTGAAATAAAAAAATTTCGAATCCCCATACAGCGGATGATAGAATTTTTTCAAAAAGTCGTCCCCCTTAAAAGGGGTGATCCAGAGATGTGAGGGTGTTGCAAATTGTTTTTCCGTAGTTTCTGGACCTCGCAAGCCTATTCGTGAAATAAAAAAGTTTTGAATCCCCATACAGCAGCTGATAGAATTTTTTTAAAAATTCCTCCCCATTAAAAGGAGTGATCCGGAGATGCGAGGGGGTTGCAAATTGTTTTTCCCTAGTTTCTGGACCTCTCTAGCCTATTCATGGAATAAAAAAGTTTCGAATCCCCATACAGTGGATTATAGAGTTTTTTTGATATTTCTACCCCTATAATAGGGGTGATCCGGAGATGCGAGCAAATTGTTTTTTCCTAGTTTCTGGACTTCTCTAGCCAATTCATGTGAATAAAAAAGTTTCGAATCCCCATACAGCGGATGATAGGATTTTTTCGAAAATTCACCCCCCTTAAAAGGGGTGATCCGGAGATGCGAGGGAGTTGCAATTTTGTTTTTCTTAGTTTCTGGACCACTCTAGCCTATTCGTGGAATAAAAAAGTTTAGAATTCCTATACAACGGTTAATAGAATTTTTTTGAGATTTCAACCGCTATAATAGGGATGATCCGGAGATGCGAATTTGATAAAACTTGTTTTGCCGGTGTTTTTCCACCTCCTGATAAATTAGTGCAATAAATTAATTTATTAGTTAATTATTTATTAGTTAATTAGTTAAATTAGATAAATTAGTGATTAGTGCAATAAAAAAGTTTCGAATCAATAATTTTTTTTTTCAATTTCGTTGCGAAAAAACGTTGCAAACTTAAGCAACATGCAATTGGTTATATCTTTGATTAAAATATGATTCATACAAAAAACTTCAAAATTTTATTTTCAACAATTTAGTTTATTTAAGGGGCTATTAGAGTTTGACACTTTTGAGAAATCGATTTTTTTTCATTTTTCGAAAGTATATACATGTAATATGGTTGTGTAAAAATTTCAAAACGATCGGAGCAATCTAAGTATATTTTTCAGCGTCCTTTACCATGAGTACCTCAGCGCGCGTACCTGAGCGCCAAAAACTTTGAACGCGTTTTTCTCGAAACACCGGTTTTGAAATTGGTCTCCATGAGATCTCAAAAACTACTTTATCGATCCTTATGAAATTTAAATCACATATTCTAAATATATATTCCTAGAAATTAACGCTTTACGAAGTTAAAATTTTGATTTGTAATATCTTTTTTGTACAAAAAACAGTGAAAAAACGTGTTTTTTATTTTTTTTGTTTTCATCCACCATTTTGTTATTTATCCATAAAAATTAATATCCCAGCGTCATTACCTACCTGACGTTATACTTAATCCAACGCACTTTGTTTTTTTGGTTTCAGACATGTCGTTCCTGAGATATGATGGAGACCGTTTGCCTCCTACTTTTCGAGACGCTTTGTTCAAGTGCAGTATTTGCACATAAAAATGTAGTAAAATGAATAAAAAAAATTTTTTGTATGTAAATAAAGACTAGATTTATCATCCCCAATAAGTTTTATTTCAATATTTTTAACAGCATGCCCAGAAAAAATCCCAAAAATAGCCTTTCTTTTTTAGTGTTCAAACTCTAATAGCGCCTTAACAAAAAATAGAAAAAAATGGGCCCACGATAGGACCAGCGTTAAAAATCATATAATTGGTCATACTACATTAGAGATTTCTTTGAAAAAAATTAAAAATGGCAATCGTCTTCAAAAAAAATAGTTTTTACTTCAGATGCAGAAAAACGTTGACAACGATGATTAATAATTTGTTTCCTTCTTTTCCATGAAATTATGAACCAACATGAAAAAAATCGATATATTGACATTTGTCGATATGTCGATTGGTTTAAAAGATATCGGCGTTAGAACGTTTCCGAGCTTTCTAACATCTGGATTTTTTGAAAATTGTAACTCTTGAAAGACGTAAGACAAAAATCTAAAAATTGCTGTGGATATTTCTTCCACGAGGTACTATTTTATAAAAAAAATTCAGGAAAATTAAAAATGGTCGAGGCCACAGCCGCTCGAAATGTCGTGGAATCCCTCATATATTAATTCGCAACGGCGCAAGTTCCTCCCGGTAGGGAGAATCGTCCCCGCCCTTCTCACTTTCTTATTCTCTCTCTCTCTCACGTGTTTTTTTTTTCTCTATTTCATTTCCATCACTCCGCGTACATGTTGAATCGTCGTCCTCGGAAACTCCAACAAACCCTCGTCTCGTCTCGGCCTCGGGAGGTCGCGCTTTTTGTCACGACCCGGTCGGAGCTGGCGCGCGCGAATCGTCGTATACTCCCGTTGGTATAAAACTCTCCTCTCGCGACGAAGGAACCCCAAAGCTCCAGGGATAGTTATCGGGCGATAGCAGAAGTAGCAACAACGATACGCTCCACTTTTACACCTGTACGCCGCTAACGTTAGACTAGCAGGTGGAGGAGGTGAAGTGGTGTTTTTACTTCGAAAACGAAACGAATTCTTGTTTTTTTTTTTTCATTCCGTTCGTTCGTTCATTTTCGATTTTCATTTCTTTTTTCTGTACACTACCCTTGCATACTTTCATATTTTCCGTAAGGAATTATACGTATTTGCAATATTTATCGAGAGGATGGCATCTCCGTTAAACACGAGTCTGGCTCTTTGCCTCGCCCTCATCCTATCCACTCAATTGCTTCGCACGACAATGGCAATTGACTTGAGCCGACTTTATGGACATCTTACGAAACGTAGCGGTGAGTTTCATTCTCAAATCATTTGTTATAATCACTCACAACAATCATTATACGAGACAAAAATTAATGACACCTTTTTTTCTCGCAAACTCTGTAAACAGCTTCAGATTCGAGTTAAAAAAGTCAATCAAAACTCCATTTTATTGAATCAAATCATACATTTGAGAAAGGTTCTAATGTAATATAAATTGTTGGGTCTTAAATTCCCATTCAATTTAATTTTTCAATTCTAATTCAATATTTTTCTTTACTCTTTTCGAATGTTCTGATGTCCCCTGAAATGTGCAATTTTGTTATCAATCAACTTATAAAACATTAAATATGTCATGAAAAATATTATTTTCGCAAATACTTTCAAGAGTAAAAATGTGAAAAATAAAAATTCTTTCTTAGTACAAATAAAACTATAAAAAGCAGAATCATTAACAAAATTTATCGGACAGATTTATGGCAAAAAAGTAATTGAGATATAAGTAATTGATCCTCAAAATTGGGTAGTGGGAATTTTTTAATAAGCAACATTAACAAGCTTTGCGCTCAAGGATTCAGATTGGTATTAATTAACTCATGTTTAAAGACGATCAAAGTTTGAGTCTTTTTCTTCAACCTCGATAGACATGAACGTTTCGGATTGTAAAAAATGTTTCTGCCTTCAGTAACGTAGAAGTGAATGCTAATACGAGAAATTATTTTTTTATGTGGAGAGAAGAAAACGAGAAATTTTAATCTCGCGCCTCAGTGTCTCAGAGGAAGGGGGTTTATTATGGTCGTCAGGTGGGAGTGCCCTTTCGGCTCTTCCTCGATCGATACCGCGATAAGTGCTGAGCGAGTCACCAGTTGCTGCAAAACATGCAATACAAAAAAATGCTTTCCCTTAAAGCAGATATATACAGTAAATTTAGTATGTGTTGAATGAATTTATTCTTTGCTGATAAATATGCTTATGCATAATAGGGTGAAAATGTGTAGTTGTGGGTAGTGGAGGAAAAGGCGGAGGGGTGGGATGCGGAGCTTTGGAAATAGGTCATATGTTGATAAAATATCGCAAGGGCGAAGAGAGAGAGAGGGGGGAGGGGGAGAGGGGGGGAGAGAGGGGGGAGGGGGGAGAGGGGGGAGAGAGAGGGGGGGGGAGAGAGAGAGAGAGAGAGAGAGAGAGAGAGAGAGAGAGAGAGAGAGAGAGAGAGAGAGAGAGAGGGAGCGAGGGAGCGAGGGAGCGAGAGAACGAGAGAGCGAGAGAGCGAGAGGGAGAGAGGGTGCGGGGGGAGGGAGAGAGGGGGGAGGGAGGGAGAGAGGGAGAGAGAGAGAGAGTATGGACAAAGAACTTAAACTAAAAACTTAAAATTATTATTAAAATTATAGTGAGATTATAAACTGTGTACGATTTCGCCGAAAGGTGGAGACAAAATATATTGGGTTGATAACTAAGTTCTGACTCACTTCAGATACACAGATGTATTTATAAATTTGTTCTTTATTTAAACATATCAATCTACAATATAATCACCAGCCGTGTCTATGACTTGCGTCCATCTAATGGGCAAGGACTGAATGCCGCGCTCCCAAAACTTAGCGGGTTGCTGCTTGAAAAATTCCGATATTACGTTTTCGATATGGTCGAAGTTTCTGTCGCGTTGATCATGCAGAACAGTTTTAAGGCCTCGGAACCGGTGATAATCCGAAGGTACCAAGTCCGGGGAATATGGCGGGTGTGGAACCGTGGCCCAACCAAACGCTTCCAGTAGCTGGCGGGTGATTGAAGCAACGGAGGGTCGAGCGTTGTCTTGCGATATGTGCACCTTTGTCACTCTTCTCCTCTTTGCTCGCATTGCAGCAGCCAATTTGCGAAGCTGCTCGACATATACGTTGGCGGTCACCGTCTGTTGTGCAGAGAGTAGTTCGTAATATAGCATTCCACGTGCATCCCACCAACAACACAGCAAAACCTTTCGTCCGTGGGTCTCTGGTTTGGGCTGAGCTGGCGGTTCTATTTCGCGCGGCAGCCTTCCGTTCATTGCTCCCCGGGAGCAATTCCCCGGGAGATTTTTTCCCCGGGAGGGGATTTTTGCCATTTGATATCACTTCTTTTTTCTATGGTATTTTTTTCTATGGTATTTTCAATCAATTTCATTTTCGCTTTATTAAAACTCCAATAGAGTCTATATATAATAGCCAAAATCACAACGTGTTTGCATCATTACATCATCAATTTCTTTCAAAGACAGAAATCGGTACTCTCCACCTACTTATTCGACATCAGAGAATGAGACAAATTTTCTACCATAAATTCATTGTTGTTAAGGTTGTTTAAACATAGGAGCATTTTGTGTCTGTGATAAGGAATAAAGTTATAATGATTTCAAAAGAGTTAACTATAGACTTGAGGTATTCCTGAGATGTTAGTAATCCGTTTTTACATTATTAGTCGATTATGACTTGGCAAGAAGGTGTTATTGATTCAATCTGGTATTTAGAAGAGATTTCAAGTAACAGTTTTTACTAAAAGGCAGAAAACCAGAAAAAGTGAATGCTTTTTTATTACCTATTAAGCTGTGTATTATGATGAGTCATTCAGGGGGAAAAGGCAGCGAGGATATTCGTAATT
The DNA here is from genome assembly GCA_963989365.1 of Rhimphoctona megacephalus. Classification (NCBI taxonomy): domain Eukaryota; kingdom Metazoa; phylum Arthropoda; class Insecta; order Hymenoptera; family Ichneumonidae; genus Rhimphoctona; species Rhimphoctona megacephalus. The sequence continues at coordinate 3,253,775 of OZ022416.1, read as the reverse complement.
TCGGTTTAAGCAATTAATCGACGATTATTCAACTTTATTTTAAAAAAGAGCCTCAGAATTTCATTATTCTTCCAAATACGAAGTGCCCGAAGAATATGATTCTTCATCATTGATTTAAAAATTGTTTTGTATTCTATTTATTTATATATTGATTTAAGGGAGACTTTGTCCTTGGAGTGCCATATTTCAGGTGTTTACATTTTATTTTTTTTAAAGGAAACGAGTAAAGCTTTTTGAGTGCGGTTTTTTCCTTGCTTTTATTCATGATATACAGAACGTTAAAAAAATTTTTTTTGAAAAAAAAACCAAAATGGCGGCCGTTGCAGCTCCGCGAAAACAGGTCCTCAAATCGCGGGAGGTAAACGGCAGACATCACTGCCCCCTCTTTGTTGATCTAAAACACAAATTCAAAGCATATTATCAATCTGTGACCCTTTGGTCATGGAATGACGGATGGGTTTTTCGTTTAGTACAAATTTCGGTAAATGGCGGCAATTAAAAAAAAAAAATCGAATTTTCGCGTTTTTTTCACATAAAAAGATAAATAATAAATGCAAAAATGTATCTATCGAAAAAACGGTCCGTCATTCCGTGAAGACATATTTTCTGAGTATGCTCTCCAAATTTCAGGTCGATATGTTAATTACAGCGGTCAGGAGAATGTCAGCCATTTTTAAAAACGTGTTTTCGAGAAAAAGGCGTTTAAAGTTTTGTAATGTGTTTACACAAATGTGTTTATAATTACCGCTAATCGGCAATGCCTGGTCCATAGAGGCATCCCTCCTCTTCTTCTAGCTGGTCATGTTGAGCCGCTAACATCTCCCGCTGCTCAATCTGGGCCTTTTTTGCTGCGTCGGTCACCTGCCTCTCCGCGCGCTCGATCCTTGCTTTATCCCGTAAATGGACCCAGCTCTCGCCGAATGTGCCAATCCGGACACCCATGAGATCCATGGCAATTAACATGATTCTTCACCTTCGTTGAAGATAATTACTGCTAATTCCGTGGCAATATTGACCACATCTGCGCCGGAATGAAGATGTTTGGGTGCACGCATCCAAATCATTTCATTAAGTGACTCATTACTGTTTTGAGTATGAGCACCCAAACATCTTTCGAGCAAATCGTCCGACAACAAGTCTTTGTAAATTGGCTCGATGGCCTTCAGAACAGTGTCACTAAGACGCTGAGACGGTCAGAGCGCGCTGACGGTGTCAACTTCAAACGCGTTTAAAATATCGTAAACGTTCGAAATCCGGGAAACGCTTCGACAGATTTATTTCTACTTACATGTAGATTAAGAATCCGTAATAAAAAAAATTTGATTTTTTGAAAATTTCAAGGACAAAGTCTCCCTTAACTTATATTTATGTAGAGGTCAATTTATTTTGTAACTTTCTGCAGAATCTAACCTTAGCTTTTCGCGAGGAATAATTCATTTTTGTTTTATCTGATTAGAATTTGTTTGATAATTTTTTTGAATCTGGTCACTTTTCTTACTTTTTGATAGGATTTGATTTTTTCAGAGATTTTCGTAAGAAAATATGGAAACGGGTGTCAACAAATGTACTTGTCCAGGTTTTTCCCCCAGGGGGGATTTTTGTGCTGGATATGATTTGTTTTCTCACGTTCTTTTCGAACATTTCCCTTTATATAGATTGGAAAAACACCATTTTGAGCAATTATTACTTTTTTATTCCCAAACCTTGATTCCTTGTACTTCGAGTCAATTTCTCGCACAAGAAATGAGGGGACACGTATTTTGAAATTTTTTGTCAATTTTTTCTATTCTCAAGCCAGTCATTTTTTTTTAAAGCCTTACTGGATTTTGGTTCAAATAAATCGGAAACTGGGAGCCCAATAAAAAATTACTGAATGCAAATTAGTTTATAAAAAAATAGTTGAATTTACAACCTTTTTGAGTGCTAGTTCAGAGCAGGCAGAGTTTTTTGCAGAGTTTATAGTGAGTGAAATTTGTTTTTATTGAATGAACATATCTGAATAGCGGTAACTTTTTGTTATATATTTGTATACTCGTGGTAAAATTACTACACTTTGAATTTCAGCTTTCAGATTTCAGTACATTCAAATGGAAGAAAAACTCTTCCGAAATTTTTCACTTTTGATAATTGAAAATACAAAAATCAGTTTTACATCATTTTAGAGAAAATACATTGAATCTATTGTGAAAAAAGTTGAGGCATTTTTTTATTTTAATTTTTATTAACAACGAGGTAAAGTCATGATATTTGTCAATAGCATTGAAGAAGTCAATACTATAATAATAAGAGATGACAGTTTTTCTCATATTTTCATTGAATTTCAAAACGTTCAAACAGTATGTTATAGGTGCTCCGAAACAATATATTGAACAAAGCAGACAAGTTTAAACCAGGATCCTGCCCAGGAAAATTGAAAGGGTTATTAAGAGAATGGCATAAGAATAATTATATCAGTTGCATTAGCTTCGCGCAAATTTCAATACAATCAGAACCAGAGCAACTATAGAAGGAAACTTTTAAAATGAAAATGTTTCAATTTATGATGCCAATTTGGAGCCAAACATGGGAAATACTTAGCACACATGTTGCTTCACAAAATTTTCAAAGTTCGCAGGCATCAGCTGCCTTCCATTGCTACATTTTTTGATACTATCAGAAAAAGACTTTCTGAATGAAACAAATTTTTCTGATTTATTTTACCAAAATTAAAGCGGGAGAATGAAAAAACATAACGCACCTTTAGTCCAACAAAATTGGAAAATTTTGGATATATCCATTGCGTTCTGAAACCAGTAATTTTTATCCCATCCAAAAATGTGCATCTGATCACTTTTTGTAATAATTTTTTAAATTTATAATACCACAATCAAAGATGAGAAGTGGAACTACTTAGCACACATGTCGCTTCACAAAATTTTCAGAGTTTGCGGGATTCCACTGCATTCCAATTATCTACATTCTGATACTATCAGGAAAAGAGCACCCGAAGACTTTCTGAAATGACTTTTTAAATTTATTATGCCAGAACTAAAGAGGGAAAGCGAAAAAACACAGCACACTTCAAGCCCAACAAAATTCAAAAATGTTTGATGTATCCATGCATTGGGTTTCAAAGACAGCAATTTCGATCCTATTCAGAAATGAGCAGCTGAAGACTTTTGAAACAAATTTTTCAATTCGTATGCCACAGTCAGAGCCGAAAAGTAGAAATAGTTGGTACATGTGCCGCTTCACAGAAATTTCAAAGTTTGTAGGTATCCGCTGCATATCAATAATACAAATTTTTATACTATCAGAAAAAGAGCACCCGAAGACTTCCTGAAACAACTTTTTAAAATCTATTATGACACATTTAATAAAGAAAAGTAAAAGAACATAGCGCACATTGGGTTTAATAAAATTCAGAAATTTTGCATGTCTCCATGGTAATTCGCAGACAAAAATTTTGATCGTATCAAAAAGCGAGCAGCCGAAGACTTTTTGTAATGAATTTTTCAATTAATAATGCCACAATCACAGAGAAAATGTGGAAATACTCAACATACATGTCACTTCATCAAGTTGTCGAACTTTATAGGTGCCCGCTGCATCTCGATGATACAAATTTTGAAACCATTAGAAAAAGAGCACCCGAAGACTTTTTGAAATAACTTTTAGAATTCATTATGCCACAACCGAAGCAGAAAGTGAATAACTTAGCATATACTGGACCCAAAAAATGGTTTCAAGTTCGGATGTATCTATTACGTCACAATGACAAACATTTTTATTCCATCCATAAATGAGCAACTAAAGACTTTTTATTATAAATTTTTCAAGTTATGCTGCTGCAGTCAAAGCGAAGAAGTAGAAATGCACAGCACACATATTGTCTAATAAAATGATCAAAACTTGGTATATGGATCCACTGCGTACCGATGAGGTAAAAAAAGGGACCTAAGGTTACAACCAAACTGAATAAAGAAAAATATGACAATTTATGAAAATAGTGATGACACAATAAATCTAATTAGCACACATTTATTGGATCAAAGTTTTCGATTGTTTATTTGAATTCATCGACATATATACAATATTTGCGTGTTCTTGCCTTATTAAGAAATGAAATTTCTGTTTAAAAATAAAAATTGAAGTTATAGGTTAACGAACCTATTTTTCTCGCAGCTGGGTAATCAAAACACTTATAAATAATTTTCAGACAAGTATAATTTTATCGTATAAATTCAATGCTTAACACTGTTTTTTCCACTGAACTTCGAAATAACTTCAAACTCGCACATCCCGCACTGTTTACGAAACACCGATGAAACTTTTAAATATATACAACTTCAATAAAATATTGTTACCCGTGATTCCAGATCGGACAAAACTGCTAATTTCAATTTCGTTAAACTGAAAAAACTCACCGGATCGAGGAATATCTATAAATTGCTCAATTTGGGTATCAAAAGCGATATAAACATGCCCTGATAACCAAATGACGCTAGAACAACGCCAAAAATGCGCTAGCATCGCCGTGTGTCGTTCACGCTGTAACGCAAATAACGTAGATTTCTACTGCCGCATTTTCATCTTTATTTTGAGTTAGTAAATAACGTTACTGAATGACGTACTATTGACGCAAACGTGGCTTTATTCAGTGGTGTGTATCCAACGGTATCCTAGCGTTAGATTGTGGCATCATTCTAGCGTTAGATTTGAACTGTATTTTAGTGTTAGGTTGGAACGGGATTCTAGCGTTAAGTTTGAATAGCATTCTAACGTTAAGTTTGAACAGCATTCTAGCATTACGTTCTAACAGCATTCTAGCGTTAGATTTTAATGAAATCTAACGTTCTGTTCTAACACCTTTATACGATTAGAACCTAACCGGACGGTGGCAACACTGTGCCTTCGCAGATTAGTAACGATTTAATTATCGACCAATCAAATGTTTATCCGACATTAATATTGTTATTTTTTTCAAATTTAAAATACGAGGACCGCAGAATGACGATTATTTCACTTCAAGGTAGCAAAATAGTTTTTTTATATCAAAATTTTCTTAATTAAATGTCTTTTACAATTCAAAATGAGCTAAATGAGTAATCTCATTTAAAAAAAAATAGAGCATCGATCTTTCAAATAATTTTCTCCGAGATACATGAAAACGTCCAATTGGGTAACTAGTAAGCTTCAAGGGAAGCGAACCTTTCTCCGGCAATATATGCTCGTCCGGGGGATTATGCGTACGCGGGTTGAGTCTCGACGCTCTGCGCCACGCTGTGGCCGGAGCGAGAAGCTTCAATGTCCGTACTCACTGAAATAAAATTGTACCATCATGTTGTAACGTGGCGCTTGGTTGATGCGTATCTAGCATTCACAGTAACATCACACTAATGCAATATTGACGGCACTTTGATATTCACTCATGCTGTAAATGAGGCTCAAAGTATCTACTCTCTTGCGACCCAATGGATGTAACGCACATATCCCGAGTAATTTTTGTACGTGAAGAATATCGATATCTGCGTTCTTACTGAGCGTGTCGTATCTTGCATGTCTCGGGTAGACAGCCACGACTGTCAAAGCACAAAATTCAAGGATCACTAAAATTTTCGTTTAAAGTAGGTCTTTTTTAAAATCCTAAATCGTCAAGTTTATAAATCCCCGTTGTTAATTTAATTTTTGTTTCATAACTTTATTAAAACTACGATGAGTGTCAAATAATAAGGATTTTTTTTCATTAACCTTTAGAGGACGGGAAATTTTCAGTGCAAATCGACCTCTTTCAAATCGTGCAATTCATATATAAATCGAATGTATAACTCAGGACAAGTCTCCGACCAAACAGGTGGCCCCTAAAGGGACCAATCCCGTCCTCTAAAGGTTAACTTTGGAACTGTGCATGGTAAGCACAAGCGAAAGAAAACGTACTTTCTAGTTCGATGGTTTGTAACTCGGCAAACGATGAGTATGCAGGGAGCTCAAGGGCAGTTTTCAGAGCTAATCATTTCCTTATTAGTGGTCTCCACCTGCTTTGATAAAAAAATTTGAACATTTTCAATCCGTCAAAGAAGAAAAATTGCGTATCAAGAGACTCGGTAGAGACTCGGTAGAGTCTCGGGACAAGTACATTGACAGCTCTGTCGTCTGCTGGCCCGAGGCTCTCCTGAGTTAGAGACTCGGTAGAGTCTCGGGACAAGTACATTGACAGCTCTGTCGTCTGCTGGCCCGAGGCTCTCCTGATAGTTAGGGAGGCGAGGTAGCTAAATGGCGTCATTCAACAGCGCGGTCGAGACCTATAAAAATCGAAAGATAAAATAATTTCGAAAAGAAAAGCTCTTATGGCAAAAACCATTTTAGCGGTGGGTTTGGCGTGTACGGCTTTTCAAAAATGTAAAAAAAAACAGTTACTCGGGCATTCTCGAGCGCGTCAGATATTCATACCACGTATGCCCCAAGTGCCTCTGATAACAACGGTATACTAATCTGCCGGTTTGCGTGGTGGGGGTGGGTATACAAAGTAGTCAAAAATGCAAAAAAAAAAAATTTACTCGAGCGCGTCAGATTTTCGGAAGAGGTGTTAAGTAGGCCCCAAGGAAGCTCCCTTTCAAAAAACTGACGATTTGGGCGTGACGATAAGTTACGATGAATTTTTGAAAATGCAAAAAAAAAAAGTTCTTTCGAAATACTCGAGCGCGTCAGATTTTCATAGGGGAGGTTCATCTCGGTATCCTGAAAGCATATTTTCTTAATCTGACAAAAATGTAAATGTGGATGAAATGTAGTACGAATTGTATTATTTATTGCATAAAAAAACATTTTTGCTCAATACAATTCATCTTCTTCTTCTTCTTCACTGGAACTTTCATATTGTGGCTCCCCATCCAAAATTCTTTCCTGCTGAGTGCCTGCAACATCAGTAACAATTATTTCTATTCAGTAATTTTGTTGAGAGAATATTATAGAAGTACAAAAATTTACCTGAATCAAGCGTCTCGTCATTGCTGTCCTCAGTGTCATTCTCGTTGCCCAGACTATCCGGCGTTACAACAACATTTTCATACGCATCGGGCAATTGATTCCCGATAAACCACGTGAACTCGAATTTATTATCATTTTCATTCCACCCATGATCGGTTGGTGCAAGGTCAGTGATGTCGGATTTGTAAGCATTCCTCCACAAATTAGCGATGTACCGAGTTCTGAGGCAATGTTGGTATAGCTCTGAGTGGCATGGGGGTAAATTGCAAGCGTCGTAGTTGCGTACGTCCAACGAGAACGGCTTCGATGTGTCGTGCACCTTGTATGTTTTATTAAAAATGTTGAATCGAGCTTCGTTGACATCATCGAGTTTCTTCAGTCCGTACATGTGACATATAAAAGATTGAAGCGTGGGGAAAATTGTTTGGATATCACAACGATCGGACCCTACATCAGCGAGCGCTTTTTGAAAGATCTCAGATTTTCTCAAAATATCAAACGGTCTCTTTTTGCCTCGCTTATACAATGCTGGATTAAAATCGCATCCTGTTAAAGCGTGGAAAGCAGGCAGTGCGCGTGAAAGCATTGAGCCTAACTGAACTGACAGTGCCGAAACATCTATATAGCGACGTGCATTACCGACTCCGAGATCCATCCACACTCTAACTGATTCGTTCAAATGCTCCACATTGGCCAACATAATGACCAGAATATCTGTGTCTGATGTTCGAATGATTGTTGTAGAACCTTGTGGCAATTGACAGGCAAGGAAAACTGTCTTCGTGTCGGCTTCTTCGTGACTTGAGCATGAGAGCTTATCATCGATTGTTCTCTGCACTATTCCATCGACGACTTTGAAGACGTAGCACAAGTCGTGGTTCAAATAGATTGTTTTGTTGCGAATAATAACGGCCATCTCTTGACTATTCCAATGATCAATGAAAAACTTTACTAGAGCTTCTTTGAACTTGATATTTTTCAAGTCCTTCGCAAAGTCTACTAATCGGATTTGCTGAGGACCGCTGATGTGGTAGTCCTTATCGTCATTCACACTGCTGCGGAGAGTATGCTCATAGTCTTTAATGGAAGGTGTAAAGTACCGATCAAAAACTATGGCAATTTCATTTCCTTGATTTTTTACTAAAACTGCCAAGAGTTTTTTTGATACATCTCCAAACGTTCGAGGCATGTCTTTCATGGTATTTAACAAGAAGAAGCCATCGATGATTACCATGTCCACGTTAGAGGGCGGTTGTTCCATGTCTTCACTTTGCTGTTCCAACACTTTCACCAGCACCGATTTAACAGTTTTGTTTATAGAACCATCTATGTGGCACAAAGGCAGTGGAATTGGCGTTATTGGAAAACAAAGCATCTTTTCAAGATCAATTTGCGCGTCCAAAGATAAAGACAACAATCGGCCAAATAAGTCACGCTGGAGACGAACTTCAAGTACTTTTCGGCCGATCTGAATTTTTTTCTTCTTCTTCATGCTCGCGAAAGTCCGTACTGCATTTTTTGGTATTCTTGCGTGAAATCTCTCAGAGTTGTCATTGCATTCAGCAATAAATTTGTCTCGTAACTCCGTTCCCTTTGATACTGCGTTCAACAAGCTATTCGCTACTTCAGGAGTTGCAGCTTGTCCGCTCGAGATGTTAAACAATTTATCAGCATCGATTGAGAAAGAAAATGGATTTATTGTCTGACGAATACCTTCCACAAAATCTTGAAGTTGCTTCTTATCTTTCTCCATACGCTGTGGATTTTGCTCAGCGGAGATATCTTCGTTCTTGTTCAGTCCTGCTTGAGTTAGTACGTGCGATATTATTCGCGTTCGAGCTCCGTGATTTTTCGCCCAGCGCTGTCTAGCACCAATTGAATTTGTCAGATTTGTTATTCCGGTAAGTCGGCGTGCTGCGTCTCCATTGATGGTTTGTTCCAGCGTTAGGTCAACCGGAATTCGAGAGAAAACTTTCGGAGTCCTCCGAATCCCAAAAGATCCCCGAGCCAATTCAAATCGGAGGCCTGGATGTGTTTGATCGACGTGCAGCAGTTGATTTATGTAGTATGTCAACCATCGACTATAGTTTTGTTGATTATAATGAAAGAATAAAATTACGATTCTTCCAAGAGCGTAAATGAACAAATTCAAATCTCCTGTTCTAACACTGCGAATGAAGAAGTGATAGAGATTGACAAAATCGGTGTACATCGCGTAAAATTGGCACGTTTTTCCGTGTTTACCTTGAAGAGATTCTGCTGTATATTCTTCGTACCATTGGATCAACTGCTGAGTTTCGGAGTGGTCGAGTTGCGGAGAGACACCTTTGTATTGTTTGAACTCGGCGAGATAATCTATCACCGATTTTGAAATCGTCGAATGTTTGTGATCAAGGAATGACTCGAAATGTAATTGCTCGAACGCCAAAGCCATAATTGGATGTAATCGTTTACACCTATTGTAATTTTTCCCGGAAATGAATCCACCGACAGATCCACTCGCAATCAGATTAGTTTCAACCATTATATTAGTCAATCCACTGTCTTCAATGAAGGTCCCAAGCGCTTTGAAAAAAGCCATCTCAATATGGAAAGCCCCCAAATGAATAAAAATGTTGTCAAATTGGGGGGATTCTTGAGCTTGAATGCAATAACTCGTTCGAGCGATGGCCAAATCATACGTGATTTGAATGTAGGAGGCTTCGCATTCAGCTGCAATTTCTTGACTGATTTCCAGAGTTTTCAATACTGTCGAATGATTGGTTGGAGATAAATTAATCGGTGTGAGATACGAGACTTTCTGGACTGATGAAATGTCAATCGTAATCATGCTTTGATAGCCGACCCACATGGGAACATCGTCAACGTTGAGCTTGTGTAACAGCATCTACGCAGTATCCAGTTGGATAAATTTCGTCAAATTATCAGGTGGGTAATTTAGTTGTGAAACATCAAGCTCATTCCATCCTGAAATCTTCATTTTTTTTGTAAATGGTCGTAACTCAAATGTGAGCTCTTCGAACGTTCTGCGTCTTTTCTTCCTGCATACAGAACTCAGCGATGTTTCTGCAGTACTTGCGTGAGCAGATTCATTGTTGGTGGAATTGTCTTCACGGAAAACAGCTGGTGATATGATTGCCTCTTCATTAGGAATGATATCTTGAAAAATGATCCCCACCGTGTAGTGCAGTGTGTCTTTACCACTGAGGGTGTCAACAAAGCGATCAAAATTATCAAACGCGACTCCAGTATTCAAATCAGGGCGGCGTGCAATATCCTCCGGACATGCGTATGTCGAATTTATCGTTGAATATGTCATTTCAGTCTCCAGTTCTTCGAGTGTCGTATAAGAGCAGCAATGCCCAAACTTGGATAGTAACTCGACAATTTTTTTGCTGTTGCACATGCTCTTCACTGCCAACCCCAAAGAAACGTGTTTCGATGTTAAGACTCTGCGACTGTACGTAGCGTACATCAGATCTTGTCCGAGAGAAAAAATCGTGAGTTCGTTGCGACTTTTTTGAGTTTCACGCTTTTTTTTCGATATACGTGACGCATCGCCTAGAATTAATGCCTCCAGGAAGCAAGTCAAAAGCTCTGGTACGGAATTGCATTCTCCTTTCAGTAAATCTTCTGCAGAAAGGTCATGGGGTAATTTTGTCGTGGTGTAGTTCACAATTTCCTCTCTTATGTCTTTTGCAATGGACCGAATATTTTCTTTCATCGACATACTTTTGAATAAATTCTGGTAGGTTACAATGTCGACGTCAAACGGAGCAAGAAATTTTTTCTTTTCGGCATAAATAATCTTAATCCTGCGATGGAAAGTTTCCATCAGTTTGTTTTCCAAGCGACGATCGGAGAGTGCTGTGGTCTTGATAGAATCTGATAACGATTTCGTTTCTTCTATTAGTAACTCATCATACTCTTTCTTCACAGTGTTAAAAAACAAGCATTCTTTCTCTTTTATTATGCGTTGCTCTAACGTTTGGCACAAAATCGTGTAGGCAGTGTTTGATGCCTTCCTTTTAATGAAAAATTCTCGGTCCTCGTTCTTTGAAATTTCGCGCAAGTACTGATCCTTACAGTACTTATGATAATAAATATCGGATTCGTTAGCAAAGGAACTGATTTTTTCCAACATTTTTAGATCAAAAGATTCCGTGGCCGCGCTTTTTATTTTTTCGACAGTGCCAGATTTCGTTACGGCCAGCGGAATCTCGCGTCCATGAAAACGTTTCCGTTGTCTTTCGCATATAAAACATTGTGCCAGCCGCAGATCCTCATTGTTCGGTTCGTTTTGTTGAACTTCGTCACGACAACCTTCCTCCCATGGGTTGGCCACCTCAAGCCTGAAAATAATGTTTTCCCATACAACAATCAATTTATTTGGCCGATTTTTTACATCAGTTTGAAGAAAAAAAAAATTTCCGAACGAATATACACAATTTCTTCAATAAATTAATAAATTTATTTATTATTTTTATTATTATTGTTAATTAATTGATAATTAAATAATAATATATTATTATTTAAAAAAAAAATAAAAAAAATAAATAAATTTAAAAAAAATAAATAAAAATCAAATAAATTAATAAATTAATAGTGGTTTTCCAAAATAGTTCTTTTATATTTTTGCTATCTCCGGTAAATTCATTTAAAAAAATTATCAGCTTTGAAACTTTAAGAAAAAAATTCGACACGAAATATATATTTTGAACGGTTAGTATATGGGTTGAAGGGATGACCATGTGAGAATAAGGACTGGGGCAGGTAACAGCTGCTTCGTAAAAAGGCTGTATATGTCTATTGATCGTATCAGGAGAACCCAGGTATAATTTTAAATCAAAACTATAGAGTTCATATAAGAAAAAATTGTACAATCATTGCGACAAAATGTTAACAACAAAAGTTCTTACTCGTCAACAGATGTGTCAGCAGCGTCGGTTGAAGTTGTAGGAATATCAGCTGCGCAATCCACCGAGGCAGGAATTTCCGGATCAATGTTTGACTCGACAGCGCAAAGCTGTTCAGTGTTTTTAGAAAAATCTGCCGGGATTTTGATCGCTGTAAACCACTTGTAGCATTGCGCATGGTATGCTGCATCTCCCGATGCATCATCGGGAAGTTTCAGATTGTCGTACGTCGAACGTGCTTTTCTGACGCTCGGTTTGTTTTGGCGATATTCAAACACTGTCTTACATTTTTTCAAAGTTTCTGTAGTAAACGTTGCAAATTTAGCAGTCAATAGTTCCGAACAAAACACACACTTCCTTTGATTATCACTCATCACGAAAATCTTGTCACAAAAGTCGATAAACTACAAAAACACAATGAATAAACTGTGAGCTCGAAATACGCAAGTACACGTGTGCCGGATGCCGGCGGACTGAGGAATGGCCGAGGAATTATACCGTCGGGTCTTTTCTCTCTCTTCAATCGGCGTCTATAACCGGCGTATGTAACCTATATATATATATATATATATATATATATATATATATATATATATATTAGGGTGTACCGAAAATTCCCTTCTACCGTTTCTTTCCCCACCATCAATGTTGCGAAATAATGGAAAAATACTGGTAGGACGGCATATTTCCGCGAAGCGCTCAGTCTGTATTACAGGTTTATGGCAAATTCCTCTTTTTTGTTTCAATTCTTCACTTCGTTTTGCTTACGGTACGTCCAAAAAACGATTTGAGGATCAACAGGCTATTGAATAATATACATACATGAAACTGTACATGTTAATAATACTTTTGTATACAGATACGCGTAACGTTTTCCGAGTCCACGAAAATTGTCGAGAAGCTTTAGAAAATAAAAAAATTTTGAGATATAATAAAAGTCACATAATTTAATCATCGTTATTTCATATCAATTTTTTTTAACACCCTCAGTTTTCGAGATATACTCAAAAAACCGGGAGTTTGAGTTTTTATGATGCTTTAAGTCAAAAAGTTTTAACTTTAGACAAAAATGTAAAGAGACCTTTTTTGTGTAAAATAAAGTTACCTTTTTTTTAACACCCTCAGTTTTCGCCATATACTCAAAAAACCGGGAGTTTGAGTTTTTATGATGCTTCAAGTCAAAAAGTTTTAACTTTAGACAAAAATGTAAGGAGACCTTTTTTGTGTAAAATAAAATTACCTTTTTTTTTTATTTGAACTTTTTTTTTGTGAAATGTATCGTTCGCGACTTATATGCCGAAACGCGTTTTTCGGAAGACGAAATGGCTCCTCCACACTTCCGGTCATGCGGAAACCGGCAGATTTTGTATTTTTAGTAAGTTTTAGATTATATTCTTCAAAATAAAAAAAAAAAAATCGCGCTCGAGAATGCCGGATTAACGTTTTTTTTTTACAAGTTCGCGACCCTATAACTCGGCGGCGTCAAGGACTTATCGTCAGATTAGTTAAATTTAGTCTTAAAACACTAAAATCAACCCCCAATATCTTAATCTGACGCGCTCGAGTATTTCAGACTATCGATTTTTTTTTACTAATCTGATCGTCTATCCTAGGCGCGCGTCACTACATATAGAGCTAAATACTTTACAATGTTGTTCTATTAGGTCTAAGGTATCTCTCATATCTTAAACTGCCACGCTGGAGTGTTACCGAAAATTCCCCTATTCGCCTCCCTAACTAATTATCTCTGAATAAAACGATTCGCCGTGGTGGGGGTAAAATTGGCATGCCATTTCTTTCAATTACGAAGCTCAGGAGCCATTTGATGCATTAAAAATTGAACTGGAGACTAATTAAGAAATTCTCTTTCGATTGAGCTCAAAATCAGCATGATCGGTGGTGTAATTGCTGAGAAAAAACTTTGCATAGGATCAAGATTATGGAAAAAATACTAACACATCGGAAATTCGATGTGTCTGTACATAACACCATCAAAGGCTGAAAGCCGCTCGCGAGTTTCTGATTGGTTGGTTTTTTCAACGTGGCTCTACATAACACCGTCAAAGGTCTCTTGAAGCCGGAAATGACCCATTATTTTTCATGAATTTTTTTGTCGCGAATGGACATATACCGACACAGCGGAAAGCTGGAACAGAGTTTTGACATAACCAAGTGTGGGGCGTACCAGCTAACGGATAAAGTATTTTAATGTTTTAATTAATTTTAGAATCTCGTGGCTTAAACAGTATTGAAAATACGAATGTTTTTTCACGGACAGTTGTGAGGTTATTAATATCATGGTTAGGTTCGATCGACTCTTGGTTACGGTAATAATAATGAGAAAGTGATGGTGTGAAAATAGTGAAGTGCTTTTAATCAACTTTCGAACAGTGCTGAAATGAATATGTATTTTTTTATCATTGTTAACCCTGCTGTTTTTATTTTCCACACTTAACTCTACGATTTCTTGAGAAATCATTCTTTTCGTTTCTTTGATAACTATGAAATGGTATACGTTGAACTATTAATCATGATTGGTGTGAATCGATGTAAATTTGGAAAAGAAACTATAAAACTAATAATGAGCGTCAAAAAAATGTATATGCGGCAAAGTTTGTTATTATCATGCCGAGTTTTAAGCAGTGTCTAATAAATATTTTTTTTAACTCTACACCGTTGACAATTTATTTTATTGGTCTCTTTCCTCTTTATTATAAAATATGTTCCTCGCTTGCCATAATAAGATTTGTACATCATAAAATGATCCTTGCATGATAATTGTTGGTCCATTTCAAAAGATTTTTGACGTCGTTTTTCTATCCAAAATATGGTGTAGAATCATCTCGCATTTGATGAATTAATAAACAAATACACTGTCAACCTGCATCTGGATATATATGGATGCATCTGGATGATAACCGTAGTAAGTAATAATATATCTTTATGTCAAAATGGCTCGTATAATATATCTTTATGTCAAAAGACTATGGCGGTATATACTCCATATCCTATCAAAATTTATATCTTTGGATTGCAACGAATGCCTATAGACTCTGGAAATTCTGTGAAGGGACAAATGTACCAAGTATTTCCACTTTTTGGTTCCGATTGTAGCATTATGAATTGCATATTTTGTTATAAAAATTCTGCGGTTGCTCATTTGTCAATGGGATCAAAAATATTGTCTTCGGAACACCATGGATATATGCAAAATTTCAGAATTTTGTTTGGTTCAATATGCTCTATATTTTTTTACATCCCCGCTTTAATTGTAGCATAATGAATTTTAAAAAATTGTTTCAGAAAGTATTCCGATGTGTTTTTTCTGATATTATCAAAATTTATATCTTTGGATTGCAACGAATGCCTACAGACTTCGAAAATTGTGTGAAGCGACAAATGTACCAAGTTTTCTACTTTTTGCCTCCGATTTTAGCATTATGAATTGAACTTTTGTTATGAAAATTCTTCGGTTGCTCATTTGTCGATGGGATCAAAATTATTGTCTTCGGAACGCCATGAATATATGCAAAATTTCAGAATTTTGTTTGGCTCAATATGCTCTATATTTTTTTACATCCCCGCTTTAGTTGTAGCATAATGAATTTTAAAAAATTGTTTCAGAATGTCTTCCGATGTGTTTTTTCTGATATTATCAAAATTTATATCTTTGGATTGCAACGAATCCCTACAGACTTCGGAAATTGTGTGAAGCGACAAATGTACCAAGTATTTCTACATTTTGCCTCCGATTTTAGCATTGCGAATTGAACTTTTGTTATGAAAATTCTTCGGTTGCTCATTTGTTGATGGGATCAAAATTATTGTCTTCGGAACGCCATGAATATATGCAAAATTTCAGAATTTTGTTTGGCTCAATATGCGCTCTATTTTTTCACTTCACCACTTTAGTTGCAACATTATGAATTTTGAAAAATTGTTTCAGGAAGTCTTCCGATGTGTTTTTACTGATATTATCAAAATTTGTATAATTGAATTGCAATGGATACCCACAGCCTTTGAAAATTCTGTGAAGCGACAGATGTGCCAAGTATTTTCCCTTTTTGGATTCGATTATGGCTTAAGAATTGCTGGCTTCAGAATGCCATGCATACATGCAAAATTTCAGAATTTTGTTGAGCCCAATGTGCGCTACATTTTTTCAATTCCCTCATTTAGTTGTAGCATAATGAATTTTGAAAAATTGTTTCAGGAAGTCTTCTGATGTTTTTTTACTGATATTATCAAAATTTGTATCATTGGATTGCAACGGCTACCTACAGACTTTGGAAATTCTGTAAAGCAACAAATGTACCAAGTATTTTCACTATTTGGCTCCGATTGTGGCATTAAGAATTAAAAATTTTGTTATGAAAATTCTGCGGTTGCTCATTTGTCAATAGGATCAAAATTATTGTCTTCGGAACGCTATGAATATATGCAAAATTTTAGAATTTCATTCGGCTCTACTGAGCTATATTTTTTCACTTCCCCACTTTAGTTGTAGCATAGTAAATTTTGAAAAATTATTTTAAGAAGTCTTCTGATGTGTTTTTACTGATATTATCAAAAATTGTATCATTGAATTGCAACAGATACGTACAGACTTTGAAATATCTGTGAAGTAACAAGTGTGCCCAATATTTCCACTTTTTTGCTCGAATAGTGGCATTATTAGGACTTGAAAATTTTATTATGAAAATTCTTCGGTTGCTCATTTTTGGATGGGATTAAAATTTGGCTTCGAAAAGTAATGGCAACATGCAAAATTCATAAACTTTATTGAGCCCAATGTGTGGTATGCTTAATTTGTGGCATGATTAATTCAAAAAATTGTCAAAAAGTCTTTGGTTCCTTCTTTCTGGAAGTAGAAAAATTTGTTTCATTGGAACGCAACGTATACTTACAAACTTTGGAAATTTCCTGGAGCAACATGTATGCTCAGTATTTCTACTTTTTGGCTCCTATTGTGGCATAACGAATTGAAAAATATTTTCAAAAAGATTTGCTCTACGGATGCTCTGGTTGTGATGGTACGAAAATTTGCACGAAGATAATGCAACTGGTATAACTCAACTCGATCCATTTTCTTGGGCACAGTACTGATCTAAGTTTGCCCGCTTTGTTGAATTTATTGTTTTAAAATATCCATAACATACTTTCTGAACTTTTCAAAATTCAAACATAATATTAAAATATCTGTAAGTTCTAGTTTTGAGGCTTTCACGGCCATTATTGCTATAAATATCAAAATTTGCATCAAAATTTGTATTATGGGAATGTAGCCGATACCTACAACCTTTTAACATTTTGTGACGCGACATGTGCACCAAGTATTTCCACTTTCTGTCTCTGATTGTGGCATTATGAATTGAAAAATTTATTACAAAATGTCTTCGGCTGCTTATTTTTGGATGGGATTAAAATTTCTGTCCTCGGAACGCAATAGATACATCCAAATTTTCTGAACTTTGTTGGGCTTAAAGTGCACTATGTTTTTTCACTTTTCCACTTTAGTTGTGGCATAATAAATTTAAAAAGTTGTTTTAGAATATCTTCGGGTGCTCTTCTTCTGATAGTATCAAAATTTGTATCATTGGAATGTAGCCGATATCTACAAACATTGACCATTTTCTGAAGAGGAGACATGTACGCTAAGTATTTCCACTTCTTAGCTCTGATTATGGCATAATAAATTGAAAAAGTTTTATTCCAAAGGCTTTCCTCTACAGTCGCTCTAGTTTTGATGGTAACAAAATTTGCTCAAAGCTAATGTGACTAATACAACTAAATTCATTTCATTCTCTTGGGTACGATCCTGTTCTCAGTTTGTCCGCTTTATTCAATCCTAGCAAAAAACAGCATAAATGCTGTGAAAAAAGCTGAGACAAATACATTTATGCCCCCCAAATAATCATTCCAGTTAATCCCTCCTACCACCCAGTGCCAAAATACCGATCCCCACCAAAATTTACAAAAACCCGTCTAAGTCGTTCATGCAAAGATCTCCGCACAAAAATCCTTTCTAAAAATCAACTCATCATACAAAGTTTTATGGGTAACCGCTCTCATTATCTTATCAAATTAAGTCAAATTGTACAGAGGTGATAATTTCATTCTCGTAAATGTTGTGAGTGCACAAAAAGTCGATAAATAAATAAAGATCTACTAAAGTATATATGATCAAGTACGTGGGATTTAATTGTTTATAAAATCTTCAATTATGTTCATATGCCATTTCTCTAATTAATGCTTTATTACAATGAATTATTATCCTATGACTTGGAACTACAAGAGCTTTAAAAAAAAATACAGAATGGCATTAGCCTGCATGAGCTTGAACGCTGCCACACTCTCATTTGTAATATTTGTAGCATAGTTTTATTGGTAACCAATTGATAAAAGTTTACTATCGTACGTAGAGCGGATACGCACAGAGTACTTGTCCGGCCCGAAAATTTTTCGACTAGTCAGCGAGAAATATGCTTTTTTGTTCACGGTAAATTTTTCAACCACTCCGATCATTCGGATCTCCTGATGCAGATTTGAATCTTACCCGCCTTGGAATACAATCAATTGATGACCGCTCTTACATGGCAGGCTTATTCCGTTTTGTAAAACCTGTTGTAGTAAAAGCCGGTGTAAAAGTGCGTGTAAATGGTACCGGATTACTTATTTCGGGTGTACAGCACCGTTTAGACGCTTTGTAACTTCAGTTTTCCCCCGGATGTTACAAAACCGGAATAAACGTGCCGTGTATTAACGTGAGATATGCTCCACACGAGCATCAATTCATCGATAATAATTGGTTAAAGGAAAGGAGGATAATTTGGGATACAAAACAATCCGCATATTGTGATTCCAAATTAGCTGTGTTTACTTTACTAGTTAATGCCAAAATGTATGGTAGATTAATGTTGACTTATGTGACAAATTTTATGAACAATTTTCGGGCCGGACAAGTACTCTGTGCGTATCCGCTCTACGTACGATAGTAAACTTTTATCAATTGGTTACCAATAAAACTATACTACAAATATTACAAATGAGAGTGTGGCAGCGTTCAAGCCTACGGAGGCTTATGCAATTCTGTATTTTTTTTTAAAGCTCTTGTAGTTCCAAGTCATAGGATAATAATTCATTGTAATAAAGCATTAATTAGAGAAATGGCATATGAACATAATTGAAGATTTTATAAACATAATTAAATCCCACGTACTTGATCATATATACTTTAGTAGATCTTTATTTATCAACTTTTTGTGAACTCACAACATTTACGAGATTGAAATTATCACCTCTGTACAATTCGACTTAATTTGGTCAGATAATGAGAGCGGTTACCCATAAAACTTTGTATGATGAGTTGTTTTTAGAAAGGATTTTTGTGCGGAGATCTTTGCATGAACGGCTTAGACGGGTTTTTGTAAATTTTGGTGGGGATCGGTATTTTGGCGCTGGGTGGTAGGGGGGATTAACTGGAACGACTATTTGGGGGGCATAAAGCTTTTTTCACAGATTTATGCTGTTTTTGGCTAGGATTTGTCGACTTTTTGTATGGAATTCATAGCTTGTTAATTAAACATGTCAATATTGTGTCGGTACTCGAGTATGAAATTCATACATAGCCTGCCAATTAAACATGTCTATATTATGTATGTATCTGAGTGATGCAAAAGAATTGACATTTTTTTCGGCATTGCAGCAAAATATGGTAACATTTTATCAAAAAGTGATTCTCTCAAGAACTGAATCCTGAATCAAAATTTTAGAGGTCGCTCAATCGATTTTTTAATGATTTCGGCTAAAAATGGATACATGATCGAATTTCGCGCCGGTGTATGTTCGGACTAAAAATGCAATGTGAAATATTGATCTAAGAAGTGTTATTTAACCGTCAATACTTATAAAATTATTAGATTACTTAACGGGGTCATCCCATGTGACAGCTATTTTTTTCGCTTTTTTGGGATTTTTTATTGATGAACCATTAAAACACAATATCTTTGAATTTTTACCACACATTTATTAACATTTTTACAGTCCCTCAGAATTTTATCAAACAAAAATAACGAGTTGAATCGACTTTATACCGTTCGGAAGACACTCATGAGTTAGTTGACGGCTGCCATGATTCCGGAGGTTTTGCTCATCTGAAATAAAAAAATCAAACGGCATTTTAATTTGTAAATCTGAGACTATCGCTGGAACTAGAGTAAAGTAAAAATATCGAAAATTGAATTTTTGGCATGGGTTTAAAAGTCGAAAAAAACGATGAAACTCGGAGCTTAACATTTAAAACCGTGCCAAAAATTCAATTTTCGATATTTTTACTTTATTCTAGTTCCAGCGATAGCCTCAGGTCCACAAATTAAAATGCTGTTTTATTTTTTGATTTTAGATGAGCAAACCTCCGGAATCATGGCTGCCGTCAACCAACACATGAGTGTCTTCTAAACGGTGTAAAGTTGATTCAGCTCGTTATTTTTGTTTGATAAAATTCTGAGGACTGTAAAAATGTTAATACATGTATGGTAAAAATTCAAAGATAGTATGTTTTAATGGTTCGTAAAAAAAAAATTCCCAAAAAAGCGAAAAAATAGCTGTCACATGGGATGACCCCGTTAAAACGTACAGTAGTTCTGAGAAGATACGACGCATAAAAGAACAACGAACAAATAAAAACTTGACTTTTTTTAATTTTGTAAAAAAAAATTTCAAAAAATATTGTACCGAATCATCCGTGCCAACAGATCAACGGATCGGAAAATATTCCATAAAAAATGATGCCGAAGAAATACTCCAATAGCATCAGAATGCACCGAAAGTTTTTAAATATAAGTAATCATAACGAAACGAGCTTTTGAAACAAAATATATACGTATAAAATTTCGAGAGCTAAAGTTTGATTGGAAAAAATAATTTTGGCCGAAGTACTACGCGAGTTTTTTTTAATAATATTTATTGATTACGAATTATATCTCATGAGCAATAGATGAAAAAAAATGGTGAAGTACTTATAACATTTTTTTCCCTCAAATCAAATATCTTTTCGCTCAAAATAATTTCGCATCGCCTGATTCCGTTTTGTGTTGCAAGTGCAAAGTGCACTCCAGGGTGGTTTAAAACCACATATAATTCAAACCTAGCGTGGTATCATACACCATTCTCTCAGTTATATAAAAAATGAAGAGAATGGTTTCCTAATAAACTTTATTATTGCATGCAAGAGACATTTTATGTTAAAAAATAAGAGGCTCTGTTTTCGACTCCGTTCTAGAATTTACGTTGGGAAAAATGAATTGTTGGGGCTAAAGTTAATAAAAAAAATTATTTATTAAGGTACTGTTCAAAAGTTTATTTATTAAATTACACTTTATTTTTGCACTATCACTCTTCTATCTATATATATAAAAGTTACGTTAACCAAAACTGAAACTGACCGCGATCTTTATAACCTCACGACTGTTCAAAGATATCAAATATTCACCGAATACGAGTTTATCATGCACCATTCTCTTAGTTATCAAAAAAAAGAATGGTTTCTAAATAAACTTTATTATTGCATTCAAGGAACATTTTATGGTAAAAGAGAAGAGGCACCGTTTTCGACTCCGTTCTAGAGTTTACGTTCGGAAAAATGGATTGTTGGGGCTAGGGTTAATAAAAAAAATTATTTATTTAGACACTGTTCAAAAGTTTATTTATTGATTTAAATTTTATTTTTACACTATCACTTTTCTACCGATAATATAATAAAAGAGACTTTAATGAAAAGTTGAAACGGACCGCGATCTTTATAACCTTACAATAAAGATATTAAATGTTCACCGAATACGCGTTTAAAGTCCTGATCTCGAATATGTCTAACCAAATATCAAATTATCTGCTTTCACACCCGCGATTTTTATAACCTTACTTTTTAACCCCACAACTATCACTAGTACAACCGCGATCTTTTTTCTAAACTCATAGCTGTCACTCTTACTTATGCATCCTGCAGAAAAGCTTCGACGGTCACATCAACGAACACGGTCTCGCATATCACCAGAAATTTCTAGTTATAACTAGTGTCACTAGACAGCAACCGCTAAACGTCAAAAAAAGTGTGCGAAAAGTGCCACCTTTTTTTGATGATTTGGAAGGATGAAACATTAATATTTCCAATATGCGTTAGGTTACAGGGTTCTAAATATTCACGATCGAAAGAAAAAAAAAGAAAAAAATACGTGAACTAGCAACATCTTTTAAAGTGTTGTAATTAATTAAATATCGCTGAAACAATTTTCGAAAATCGTTCGAAACCGCTCTGCTTGCTGTAAAGACTCTAGTAGCGACTCGTCTTCGCCATCTTATAGTATACGTAAATGCACTTGTCTCGAGTCGCTACCGCGATTCTAGATATATTGTTTTGGAGTTTCCATAACATACTATTTGAACTTTTCTATATTCAATGAGAATATTGAAATAGTTGTAACTTTTTATTTTCCTGGTAGTAACTTCTTCAATGGTATTGAAAAATAATCATGATTCCACCTTGTTAATAAAAATAAGAATGAAAAAATGCGTGAACTTTTTTCACAATAGATTCGATATGTTTTCTCTAAACATACGTGAAACTGGTATTTTATTTTATCATTAATCAAAAATGAAAAATTTCGAAAACAATCGCTCCATTTTTATCAACAAGCTGAAATAAGCGTAATATTTTTTACCACAAATCTACAAATATAACAAGGAGATACTGCTGTTTAATATATTTCTTCGATAAACACAAATTCAAATAGCTACAAATTCTATGGAAAAGTTCTGACTGCTCTAATCTTGCCCTCAAAAGCTTTGTAAATTTTTGTATCAGACTCCCAGTTCCCGACTTATTTTAGCCTGATTCCAGAAAGGTAAATCGAAATGTCAAAAAAAATTGACTGGTTCGAGAATAAAAAAAATGCCAAATTGAAAATTCCAAAACAGGTGCTCCTTTATTTCATGGGGAAACAACCTAACTCGAAGTAGAAGGGGTCATGGT
The DNA here is from genome assembly GCA_963989365.1 of Rhimphoctona megacephalus. Lineage (NCBI taxonomy): Eukaryota > Metazoa > Arthropoda > Insecta > Hymenoptera > Ichneumonidae > Rhimphoctona > Rhimphoctona megacephalus. The sequence continues at coordinate 3,230,867 of OZ022416.1, read as the reverse complement.
TTGGAAATGAAAAAGCGATAATTTCCCAATATAACCTTTTTCTAATCTATATAAAGCGAGATGTTTGAAAAGAACGAGAAAAAACGAATTATATCATGCATAAAAATCCCCCTCGCGGAAGAAACCTTGACAAGTACATTTGTTGACCGCTGTTCCCATATTTTTCCACGAATATACATACACTGCAAAAACATTTTCTCGCAAAAATCCCTGAGAAAATCAAATCCTATCAAAAAGTAAGAAAAGTGACCACTCTCAAAAAATATATCAAATAATTTCAAATCACACAAAACAAAATGAGTTAATCCTCGCGAAAAGCAAAAGTTGGGTTTCGCAAAACGTTATAAAATAAATTGAGCTATACTAAAATATATGTGGCCAAGTACGCGAGGCTTTATCATGTGACATAAAATCTTCAAATAATGTTGAAAGAGAAGAGAATCAAGTTCGAAAATGCAGTTGTTTTACCAACCAAAATGAAAATAAAAATTCTGTATAAATAAGAGTCCGAAGCAAAAAAAGATTGCAAACGAAAAAGAATTAGATGAAAAAGAATTTCAGCCGAAGTACTTGGCGAGGTTGTCACCATGACCGATACATTATGTAAATTAAGTGAAAAAACATTCGTCAAGTACTTCGGCCGAATTTTTTTTTAATCTAATTTTTTCTGTTTTATAACACAATTTGTAAGTCAAGGATGATGCATCATTTTCTTCTGTCATTGCATCTTTGAAAGAATAACAATTCTGAGGCTCCTTCTGATAATAAAGTTAAATATAATTATCTATTTATAGCTTAGACCGAAATTGCTAATATCCTCGCTGCCTTTTCGCCCCTGAATGCCTTATTCTAATACACAACTTGAAAGTTAATGATAAAGTATTTAATTTTCTGAATTTTTGCCTTGGGGAAATATTGGTACTTGAGGTCTCTTCTATAACACCTTCCTACCAAGCTATAATCGAATAATAACCTATCAACGAATTACTAACATCTCGAAAATTCTTCGAGTCTGTAGTTAACCCTTTTGAAAACATTATAACTTTTTTCTTATCACAGGAACGAAACGTTCCTATATTTATACAACTTCAATAACAATGAATTTATGGTGGTAGCAAATTTGTCTCATTCTCTTATGTCGAATTAGTAGTGTGAGCAGTACTGATTCCTGTCATTCAAATAAATCGATGATGTAATGATGCAAACACGTTGTAAGTTTTTTTGTTATATGCAGACTCTATTGGAGTCTATATAAAGCGAAATATATGAAAATACTATAGGAAAAAGAAGTGATATCAAATAGCAAAAATCCCCTCTCGGGGAAAAAAACCTGGACAAGTACATTGGTGGTCCCGCGTTTCCCTATGATATCACAAAAAATCCAAAACCCCACTTAAATTTTTTTTTTTAATGTTTTCTAATTTTATTCATATCCCGGAGGGAAACCAACCATATAGATCACGAAATATCCGGCCAAAAAACCAGACTTCACAATAAATATTACTTTGAATTTATTTCCACAGAACAAGACAGGAATCAAAACATTAAAAAATCAGCGTTATCAAGATGAGGAAAATACCACTTATAATTGATGTGTAAGAAGTATCAATAGTCTAGAAAAAAATGAAAAAAGGTCACCATCTAAGTTATGTGCAGCAGTAAAATTTATGATATCAGTACTAGGACAAGCATTTCTTTGGTGACTGAGAAGATATCAATATGGATGTACCGGCAACGTAGGGCATGCAGTTGGTGCATTGTTTCTGGGATCTCCTAAGTTGAGTAGCTACTTTTGTTTTGGCTATGGCGCGACCAACGTTGCCAAATAGTATTTACTTATATGACCTAATGAAACAACATTGCCTGCGCCGTGGCTAAAATAACGAAAAACGAGCAGGAACAGGAAGTTTCGCTTAAGAAGCCGTGTTTTTGTAATGTTAAAAAAAAACTTTAATTTATGTCCGTACATGATAGCACAGTTTTGTTTGATTGGTAATAATTTGATGAACGTTCACCACCGTACGTTGAGCGTATACGCACAGAGTACTTATCCGGCCCATAACTTTTTATTAAAATTGCTCTGTTCTCCGTACGTCCATTTAATATTCCATTATTACTTTTTGATTTTTAATTTTCGCATGCAAAGTACTTCTCCAACCGTCAATTAATATACAGCAGAAAAACATAATGACTTACTGATTGAATGACTTTTCTCTTTTTTTATTCATGAAGTTTTTACCCGATACTGTTCAAGGTTCACTACTTTTTTTGACAATTAACAATTTTTTTTTGTTTTAAGTGTTCTTGCATATACACTTTTCGAATCTCAGTTTTTTTTTAAATCCAACAATTTTTCTATTTATTGTTTCTTGTGATTCAATATGTATGATGACTTCTTTTTCATACGCGGTGACCTCTTTTTCTGCGACACTGCAGTCGAACGAGATTCACATTGTATTTTGATGCCGTGATCACATTTACTTGAAATTAAATCAATTGAAAATCTAAAAAATTAAAAAATACATAAGTCGATATAGCCACCTCTAAATATTGGGCGATTGAGCTCAGTTTTTTAAAGAAGTTTATGAAATTTATGCGCATTTACAAAAAGTGATTACGGAAAGTAGTGTAATTTTTCAATTGCAAAAAATAATTGACTTCGGAAAAGCGCTAAAAAGTAGTATTGAGTATTGAGTATTGAGTTTTAATACATTTATTATTTCCTTTTTAGAGCTGTTTCGAAGTCGGTTTTTTCCGTAAAGTAGTTCATTGTGTTTCGTTTTTCAGTTGTCTTCGCGTGAAAAAGTTATGGCATACTCTTTAAAATAGACTTTGTAGTATACAAAATGATTTGTTTAATAATATACCAGATTTTTGGATTGTAAAAAAAGGATTGTGATTAAAAGACATTAAAAAATATATCTTATAAAAATATCAAAGTTTACCATCATCATAGGATGGTGACAAAATTAATATGGGACCACCTCGAGAGATCCATCTTTCAAACAAAAAAGATTGATCCAAATTGATGACCCAGATGAAAATTTATGCCTGAACCTACATAAAAATAAAAGAAGCTGGTCGAATTAAGGCGTTCTATCAGTTGCGTTAGTGCGAGAGCGATAGGTGAAAAGCGGATTGGTACTTTTCTCGGAGACGCTTGATATTGCCAAAAAAATAAAAGTTTGTAGCGTATAGTCTTTGCGCAGTCTATCTATTGTACTATAGGTGTGTTTGTATACGTAGTATTCCAAATGTGCGTAAATCATAATTATAATAATGTATCATCGAATTTCCCCTTTTTGCAATTTAGGCTCACGGAGAATTCCAGTGAACAATCCTTCGTCTTGACACTTCTTGCTCGACCTTCGTACTGTCAATAAGTACCGGTCATTGGCTTCGTATATCAGTCTCTATAATATCTATATGTCGGATCACATCGTGTCATAGTTTTTGTGTTCATTCCAAGGTATTGCGAATATTACCGCCATTTTCGACATATGCTCATATCAAGGATCCAACATCACGCATAACATTTCTTCGGTCATATCGTGGCCTGAAATCAGTCCCCAAGGAGATTGCGGAGCATCGGCAACTACACTTTGCGTCGTCCAAAATACGGACATTGCACATACGTATGTTCGTGAGCATCTTCTTGATTCATGAAGACGATAATCGAGGACGGTTTGGGGAGATCGCGACCTTTAATCGAAAACTTTTCATTTTCAAGTAACTACTGAAAGGAGTTTTTAGGAATTTTTTTAGATTCTTATCTCAACCCGTTTAAAAGTAATGAATTTTTTAAAATTTCGCAAGAAATTTTTTGAAATGCTCATAACTTTTTCAACGTTAGAAATATGAAAATAAAATAGAAGATGATTTTTTTCACCTTGAATGGTAGTTTCATAAAAAAAATACAAAAAAATTATCAAAAGTCAGTTTCATATGTTTCTTTCAGTTTTAATTCAAAAATATTTTTTTTTTTTCAAAACTTGGACCGTTTTGATTTCTTTGAAAAAATTCATCATTTTTCTAGACATATTAAGAGTCGCGGTAGCGACTCGAGACAAGTACATTTGCGAAGCGAGTCGCACAAGACACTTTTACCAGAAGGACCGTGATTCTACTTGTTCTCGAAAATTGTTTCTTTAATATAAACTAAATTACAGCATTTTGGAGGTTCATTTAAGTTCATATATTTTTTATTTTTTTTCTCTTTCGTTCGCCACTAAATAGAACTTCGTAGCTTAAATAGTATTAAAAATATTAATGTTTTTTTTCGTTGTGCCGAAAAATTGAGCATTTTTTCGCACACATTTTGATGCGCAACTGTCTTTTTCGCAGTCGCTGTCTGGTGACATTAGTGATATTGGTAAAACTCTAGTAATATTCAAACGATCGCTGGATATGACAGTTAACCAACAACCGTTCTATATTTTTGAACAGTCATGAGGTTATAAAGATCGCGGTTAGTTTCGATCGACTTTTGATTACAGTGACTTTTATTATAATAAGAAAGTGATAGTGCGAAAATAATAAAGTGCAATTCATTTCAATCATATTTCGAACAGTGATTGAACAAATATGCATTTTTTTATTATTTTTAAGCCTGTAATTTTTATTTTCAACCTTTGGTTAAAGTGACTTTTAGATAGAAGAGTGATAATGCAAAAATAAAGTGTAATTCAATAAATAAACTTTTGCATAGTGCCTAAATAAATAATTTTTTTCATTAACCCTAGCCCCAACAATCCATTGTTCTGAACGTAAACTCTAGAACGGAGTCGAAAACGGTGCCTCTTCCCTCTTCTCTTTTACCGTAAAATGTCTCTTGCATGCAATAATAACGTTTATTTGGAAACTACTCTCTTCGTTTTTATATAACTGAGAGAAGGGTGTATGATACCACCCTAGGTTTGAATTATATATGGTTTTGAATCACTCTAGAGTGGTAGACACCGTAAGTATATGAAAATACTATTTGCACTTGCAACCCAAAACGGAATCAAGTGATGCGAAATAATTTTGAGCGAAAAGATATTTGATGTGAGAAAAAATAATTCATAAGTACTTCACCAATTTTTTTTACCTATTGCTCATAAGATATAATTTGTGATCAATAAACGTTATGAAAGAAAAACTCGCGTAGTAGTTCGGCCAAAATTCTTGTTTCCAATCAAACGTTCGCTCTCGAAATTTTGTGCGCATACTTTTTTGTTTCAAAATCTCGTTTCGTTATGAGTACTTTTATTTAAAAACTTTCGGTGCATTCTGATGCTATTGGAGTATTTCTTCGGTATTATTTTTTATGAAATATTTTCCGATCCATTGATCTGTTGGCACGCATGTTTCGGTGTAATATCTTTTGAAATTTTTTTTTACAAAATTAAAAAAATTCAAGTTTTTACTTGTTCGTTGTTCTTTTACGCGTCGTATCTTCTCAGAACTACTGTACGTATTAAATAATCTAATAATTCTATAAGTATTGACGGTTAATTACGAAGATTGAATTCATTTGAATACTTCTTAGATCAATATTTCTCATTGCATTTTTAGTCCGAATATAGTCGCGATACACCAGCTCGAAATTCGATGATGAATCCATTTTTAGCAGAAACAATTAAAAAATCGCTTGAGCGACCTTTAAAATTTTTATTCAGTATCCAATTCTTGAGAGAATCACTTTTTGATAAAATGTTACCATATTTTGCTGCAATACCGAAAAAATGTTAATTCTTTTATATCATTCAGATACGTACACAATATAGACATGTTTAATTGGTAAGCTATGAATTTCATACAAAAAAGTTAACAAATCCTCGCAAAGAAACAGCATATATGCTGTAAAAAAAGTTGAGACAAGTACATTTACTCCCCTCAAATAGTTGTTCCGGTAAAAAATCTCCATCTGAACGTGAACCCTAACAAAAGTTATAAAAGAGATTTCCTCCCAAAAAAAACTAACCTTGCAAAAATTCTCTCATTCACATCAAATCTCTCATAAAATTATAGGAGAACCCCACAAAAATTTTCTCAATAAATTAGAAACTTACAAAAAGTTATAAGACAGCCTCACAAAAATTTACCGGTCAAATCATAATCTCACAAAAGATGCTAATTCAAATTCGACCAAAAATAAAGTCTAAACTTTACAAAAATGAATTAAAACTATAAAATCATTAATAGCAAAAACATTAAAACCTATTAACCTCTTATAAAAAATCTTCCAATTAATTAAAAATATGGATGTGCTACAGTACAGTTGTTCTACGCAAAAAGAACAAGAATACAAAAATTGGAATGAAAAAAAATCGGATACAATAAAAAATTTCGAAAGAAAAAAATTATAATGAAAAAAAAATTTCGGCCGAAGTACTTGGCAAGTTTGTAACCATGAATGAATTAACGGACAACACCACTGTGACCACCTATTTTTTTCACATTTTTCAAGAATTTTTTTTTGTGGGGAAAAAAAGAGATATTCAAAAATTTTTTTTTGAGTTTTGTTCCTTGTTTATTAATGTATCAAAAAACATTTTTTTCACATTTTTCACGCCGCATGGTGGCGCTGGGGAAGCTCTCGCGTCAGGTGCTGTCATCTCCGCAGTGATTCGCGGCACGCAGCAGAACTCTCTTCAACGTCGATCTGAAAAAATATACCGAGTGTTTTCGTTAATAATATGATATTTTGAAGAGAAGTACATAGGGATTTGGAAAAATATTGATTTTTAAAAAATAGGCACGCCTTTGAAATTAAAGAATGATTTTTGAGCAAAATTTCTCGTCGAAAATAGGCTATAACTTTTATAATTATTGAGATATCGAAAAAATCTTATGTACTTCTCTAGATAATCTACTTTTATTGATACAGTAAAAATTTGAAGTCGATCGGATAAAAATTGCTCGAGTTCTGCTGCGTGCCGCACTCAAAAAAGTGGTTTTGAGAAAAACGCGTTCAAAGTTTTAGGTTTGTTAATTTATGTTATAAATTGAAAAAAAAATTATTTACCTTCAATCAGCGATGCCGGCACCATATAGCTGGCCTTCAAGAAGCAAATTGTTGTCTCCTGATTCTTTCCTCGAACTTGTTAAGGCTTTTCTCGCTTCTTTTGCAGCGTCTGTGAGCGAGCGCTCCGCGAGCCGGATCCGCGCTGCGTCGGTCTCAATGCAAAAGTTGAAACAATTTGGGCCGATGGTTATCCCCAACGTCTCCAGTACTTTCATAAGACTTCTCAGGCCATCATTGAACACTAATACCGCGATATCAGTTACAATATCAATGATTTTTTTGCTTCCGGAGTGGCACTTGGGGGCTATTGCCCAAACTGATTTATTGTAGCTTTCGTTATTGTTTTGCGTATAGCCGCCCAAACAACGCTGCAGCAAATCGTCCCTGCTCAAATTTTCGAAGATTGGTTGAATTGCCTCCAATATTTCTTGAGGAAGAGGCGGTTTATGGCGATATTTAGAAATATCACCATTTGCGACCGCGCGCTGCCACGAACACCGCGACTCGGCTCCTTCCGGGCAATCGTCATGTTGTGGCTCACTGTCTGTGGACATTTCATGTTTGATAGTTGCCCAAATTGCCTTCCTCATTTTGTCAACATTATCGCTGTTCCTCCGAATAGCCAAGCCGTAATATGTGCTCAACTTGTCAATCAATTTTCCGGTGAGCTTTCCTCTGCCAGACAATCCTTTTTTTTCACGATTTCGCGGAGGCGCGTCCCCATACGTTTTTGGACATGATCGATGCACTCTTTTTTTTTCATCTCGAAACCGTCGTATGGATTTCTATATTCTATATTCTATTCTGATATATATATATATATATATATAATATTATATATATATAATATATATATAATATATATATAATATCGAATAGCCCAGAATATATAATATATATTCTGGGCTATTCGATATGCCCAGAAACGTTTTAGAATCGCTGTCATCAGCGCCCAGCTGCGCTTAACCCCGAGCGTCGCGGACCGCTGCACCGCTCCACAAAATATTCAATATCTATGAAAATAATTATTTTTTCGACCTGGGTCCAACGGCATTTCAATCTTAAAAGTATTTTAGATTTTTTACAATGGTTTTCAAAAAATCGATTTTTTGAAGCCGTCACAGTGGTGTTGTCCCTTAAGCAAATTGAATTGAATTAAGCGCATTGTATAAATTATAATCAAAAAACCTAAATAATAATTTTTAAATAAAAAAAATAATTGATATTGGAAAAATTTGGCTTAAAGTAGTTCGCTCATTTTTTATTGCTAAATGTACACAATGTACTATGCATAATTGATAAACGTCATAACCTCGCTATGTACTTCTGTTGAAACTTTTTTTGTCCGTCCAAATTTTTTTAGTCGGTAACTTTGTCAGCATAAATTTGGTTGTTTCGCAAATTCAAAAAGAGATTAAGTATATGAAGAAGTATTCTAATAGAAATAAAATGCATCTGAAGTTTTGAAATGAAAAAAAAAAAACAATCAGAATGAAACCAACTCAAAACGGAAGCAAGTGATGCGAAACCATTTTGACCTAAAAGAAAAGAATTTCATAAGTACTTCAACAATTTCTTTTTTTTACCAATTGCTGATGATATAAAATTCGTAATCAATAAACGTTATAAAAAAAACTGGTGTAGTACTTCTGCCGAAATTCTTTTTTCTAATCGAACGTTTGCTCTCGATATTCTGTGCACGTACCTTTTTTTGTTTCAAAATATCGTTTCGTCTTGATTTCTTTTATTCAAAAACTTTAAGTGCATTTTGATGCTATTGAAGTATTTTCTCGGTGTAATTATTTATGAAATATTTTTCAATACGGAATTTTTTTTCCTAACATTTTTTTTTCTTAATTGTTCAATTTCAAATTCAAAATGTTTTTTGATACATTAATAAACAAGGAACAAAACCCAAAAATTTTTTTTCGAATATCTCTTTTTTTCCCACAAAAAAAAATTCTTGAAAAATGTGAAAAAAATAGGGGGTCACAGTGGTGTTGTCCGTTAAACTTTGTCTCCAAATTCCCTAATTCGCAGAACGACCGAATTCGTGAAGATAATAAAAACTATGTAACAAACTTCGAGTGCTGTAAGAGCTACAATCTCCTCGTCGGATAAAATTTGCCAGCCCGGGTCATTTCGATCATTATTCAGCCATGCCGCGGTATCATCTTCGTCGCATCCACCACAACCGGGTGTACAATGAAGTATTCGCAACGTTTCCGAAATATTCATAGCGTCCTCAGTAGGCTCTGAGACTTGCGCGTTCGAAGTGCCTATATTCAACGGCTTCCATGCTTTTCGGATATTTTCTGCTGTCACGGTATCCCATGCATTTGATACCATGTAACAACAATCTTTCAAAGTAAAGCTTTTCAGTAACTGCGTTACGCTTTCTTCACTATCTCCAAGAAAAAGTTCGCTGAGAACGTTTTTCTTGTACATTCGTTTTAATTTTGCAATCACCCCTTGATCCTTTGGCTGCATTATCGCTGTGACATTTGGGGGAAAGAAATCAATGACGAAATCAGGATAAGCAGCAATGCACTCTGGTGATAGCTTGTGCGAAGACGCGTTGTCAACCAGCAAAACGACTTTTCCGCTTCTGCCCGTACATCGCTGCTCCTCTTGAACTTCCGGTACAAAGCACTGGGTAAACCATTCTTTAAACAACTCCCGATCCATCCAACTACTTTTTTGATTTTTGTATATTACGGGTAAAGTAGTCACATGTTTGAAGCAGCGGGGGTTCTTGGATTTCCCTATGACTAGAATTTTCAATTTATGGGTTCCCGTTGCATTAGCGCAGAGCATGATAGTGATGCGATCCTTCATCACTTTCCGACCTCGTGCAGTCTGCTCAGACTTACTTGCAAGTATTTTGTTAGACAGTGACTTCCACTACAAGCCACTCTCATCGGCGTTATAAATATTTTCGGGATCGTATCCTTTTTCTTCCATTTCCGCAGTAAAACGACGAAGAAATTGTTGGCCTGCTTCGACATCACTTGAGAGGCTTTCTCCTTGAATACTTAATTGACGAATCCCATGTCGCTATTTAAATCTGTAATGCAAAATATCAAAGTTGAATTTTTCACGGTTTTCTTGAATCTCATCAGTACAAAAATAATCATAATTCAAAGCCGAAATAGATCAGCTACAATACATACAATAGTTTTTTTTTATTGTTATTCAATCTAAGCAACCTATATTGATCAAAAAGAAGCTATAAGATATCATTGAAGTAACATTATTTCTAGTAGAAAGTTAAACGCAGACTGTTTTTTTATAAACCAGGCTTCAAATTTGTTTTAACTTTTTTTTTCATGCATACAATACGCAAAATATTTGTCAGAGAGATAATGAAATAACTATTTCAAACTATCTTGTAAGGAATTTCATTATTCAAAGCTTTCGCTATGTTTTGGACAAAGAAATTGAAAATTTTCATTGTCAAATCTCTCATCGCTAGAGTTAAACATAACATTTAGCTACTGCGTCTCTAGTGTTTTCACAGCGAAACTACAGATCTTGAATTTTCAGATCAGCGAATAAGTTCTGCAGTTTTCATTTCACTATATGTATGGCATCAAATGAAGCTTTAGAGTATAACATATCGATATAAAAATTTGTCAATAATTGCTAGTTAATTGAAATTGCACAAAAATTATCTACATCTATGGGACTTTACAGCTATTAAAATAATTCTTACCTCCACAGCCAACCGTTGCTGGCTTGAAAATTCTCAGGATCTTTGAGCATGCGATTGATTTGAATCGCTTTCATTTGCAGGATTGGGCCTGACACCGGCTCTCCTAGTAAACGTTTCTGATGAAACCATTTGAATAATGCAGCATCGAGAGGCTGGTTTTCCATGTTGTTCATTCGTTTCTTCTTGAGTGAACCTTCCTTATCAGTTATTATTGAGCCATGTTCCTCCAGTTCTTTTCTTTTGCCTTTAATGCGACAAATAGTTGGATGGGTGACGTTATACTCAGCAGACAGTTTCGTCACTGATTCTCCTTTCTCCAGCCGAGCTAGAATTTCTAATTTTTCAGAAAAATCTAGTTGCCGGTAATTAGGATTTTTGCTCATAGCGATTTTTTTTAAACAATGCTGAAAATAATCATTTCAAGGTTAAAATTTCGTTGTAAACAAGAACGTTTTTTCGAGGTTATGTCTACCTGAACTATTAGTATTTTCGTATTAATAACACAAATCGCGTATCAGTCAAAACGTTCACAGCGAATAATTGATTTTTATTGTATGTAAATAATTACTTACTTTTTATATATACGATATTCACGATGTTATACGATGTTGTCGTGGATTTGATTACAAAATCTCATACCGGCACGAGCGAACACGGGGTCTGCAGTCACGGCACTGCACGAGTGTCAAGGAAGGGGAATGGTGGGGATAGCAGTCGATCGACTACAGCCAGTTCTGGCTCGCGATTGGTACTTCAGATAGCGTACATTGTCTCCCTATTACGTACGCTATGAGAGGTTCCACTGTATTTCACAATGCATTTTTAGTCCCGATATAGTAGCGCTACAGTAGCTCGAAATTCGATCATGTATCCATTTTAAGTTAGCCGAAATCAGAAAAAAATCGCTTGAGCGGCCTTTAAAATTTTTATTAAGGATCGAATTCTTGATAGAATCACGTTTTGATAAAATATTATTATATTTTGCTGCAACACCGAAAAAAAATGCTGATTTTTTTGTATCACCCAAGTACGTACACAATATAGACATATTTAATTGACAAGGTATGAATTCCATACAAAAAGTCAACAAATCCCCGCAAAAAAACAGCATAAATGCTGTAAAAAAGTTGAGACAAGTACATTTACTCCCCCCAAATAGTTTGTCCGGTAACAAATCTCAGTTTCGACACAAAACCTTCACTAAAAATTATAAAAGAGATTTTCTCCCAAGAAAACCAACCTTGCAAAAATTCTCTGATTCATATCAAATCTCTCAAAAAATGATAGGAGAACCCCACAAAAATTTTCTCAATAAATTAGAAACTCACAAAAAGTTATAAGAGCCTCTCAAAAATTTATCAATCAAATCATAATTTCACAAAAGATGCCAATTCAAACCTGCCCAAAAATTAAGTCTAAACTTCACAAAAAGTTATTAAATAAATAAAAATGATAAAAGCATTAATAGTCAAATACATTATAACCTATTAAAATCCAATAAAAAACACTTTGAACGAATTGAAAATACAGTTGTTCTACCCAACAAGAATACGAATAAAAAATAATTATGAGAAAAAAATTTGATTAAAAAAAGATTTCAAACGCAAAAAATTAGATTGAAAAAAAAATTTCTGCCGAAGTACTTGGTGAGTTTTTTCGCTTAATTTACATAATATATCACTTATGGTTTCGAACTCGCCAAGTACTTCGGCCGAAAATTTTTTTTCAATCTAATTTTTTGCGTTTGAAATCTTTTTTTAATCAAATTTTTTTCTCATAATTATTTTTTATTCGTATTCTTGTTGGGTAGAACAACTGTATTTTCAATTCGTTCAAAGTGTTTTTTATTGGATTTTAATAGGTTATAATGTATTTGACTATTAATGCTTTTATCATTTTTATTTATTTAATAACTTTTTGTGAAGTTTAGACTTAATTTTTGGGCAGGTTTGAATTGGCATCTTTTGTGAAATTATGATTTGATTGATAAATTTTTGAGAGGCTCTTATAACTTTTTGTGAGTTTCTAATTTATTGAGAAAATTTTTGTGGGGTTCTCCTATCATTTTTTGAGAGATTTGATATGAATCAGAGAATTTTTGCAAGGTTGGTTTTCTTGGGAGAAAATCTCTTTTATAATTTTTAGTGAAGGTTTTGTGTCGAAACTGAGATTTGTTACCGGACAAACTATTTGGGGGAGTAAATATACTTCTCTCAACTTTTTTTACAGCATGTATGCTGTTTTTTTGCGGGTTTTCACATGTCTCGAAAAATTTACAGCTTGTGATATCCATACCTTCTATTTTTTTCTCATTTTTTATCACGTATAAATCAGTAATAAAGAGTTGTCAAACCTGGATTATATTTTTTTATTGTTTGTTTCCACTCATAATTCCATTCCTCAAGAAATAATGAATGAAAAAAGTTAATAAATAAATATTGGAACTGATTTCCATGTTTTTTTCAGTTTTCCGCCAAACATTTTTTTTACAACTTAGGCCATTTTGATTTTTCTGAAAAAAATTCAACATTTTTCACGACACATTTTTACACGTCCCAAAAAATCCGCAGCGTGTGATATCCATAAATTCTATTTTTTTTCAATTCTCTGCCATGTGTGAATGAATGATTATCAATTATTAATCCTTATTCATGAATATCATACGCTGCGGATTTTATGGGACGTGTGAAAATGTGTCGAGAAAGATGGTGAATTTTTTCAGAAAAATCAAAATGGTCCAAGATGTGAAAGCAAATGTTTGCTTGAAAACTGAAAAACACATGGAAATCAGTTCCAATATTTATTTATTAATTTTTTTCATCCATATTTTCTTGAGGAATAGAATTATGCGTGGAAAAAAATAATAAAAAAATATAATTCAGGATTGACAACTAATAATTATTGGTATACACGTGGTAAAAAATGAGAAAAAAATAAAAGGGATGGATATCACAAGCTGTGAATTTTTTGAGACATATAAAAATATGTCTACAAAAAAGATGAATTTTTTGAAAAAAATCAAAACGGTCCAAGTTTCAAAAAAATATATTTTTGGATTAAAACTAAAAAAAAAACATATGAAATTGCCTTTTGATATTTTTTTGTATTTTTTTTTACGAAACTACAATTCAAGCTGAAAAAAATTGCCTTGTATTTTATTTTGATATCACTGTTGCTGAAAAAGTTAAGAGCATTTAAAAAAATTTTGTGCGAAATTTTGAAAAATTCATTATTTTTAAACGGGCTGAGATAAAAATCTAAAAAAATTCCTAAAAACTCCGTTTAGTAGTTACTTGAAAATGAAAAAATTTCGACAAAATCAAAAATGGTCGAGGTCACGGATTGGCCGGTTTGGCATGGAATGCCCCACATATATGTCTATAAATTTATGTTTCATTAATATTTCAAATATCTCATTCCAATCCATACATAACATCAAGAAAAACAATAAATTGTTACAAGTTGTACCTTATTCTGTAATGAATAGATAACAACGGGTAACTTTAATTGTTCTCGAAAAACTTAACTCTTTTTTTTTCTTTTAATATTCTTTTAAAGAAAATTGTGCAGCAGAATTTTTGCCAACTGAACGATTGGTAGAGCGTCTTAAAGAACGCTTCAGTGAATAATACCTACGATTGCCGTTTAACAGCTAATAGATATTTCTATTTCTTTGCTGAAAAAACGAAGTTTCAAAGGATCCAGATTTGCAATAAGTTAGTGAGCCATTTCTTTTCCGGAAAGGGAACGGTAGGACAGTATAAGTTAGGGATCTTCTGACGTAACATCACGCGGAGTAAATACTCTACACCCCATTTGTGTTATGAATAGTTATTACAATGCCATAAATATTGCATCACTGTGACGTTACCGTGAATGCTAGATACGCATCAACCAAGCACCATGTAACAACATGATGGTACAATTTTATTTCAGTGAGTACGGCCATTGAAGCTTCTCGCTCCGGCCACAGCGTGGCGCAGAGCGTCGAGACTCAACCCGCGTACGCATAATCCCCCGGACGAGCATATATTACCAGAGTCGAAAGACACCGCGGCCACCTGAAAAGACGGTCATGTACCAAATTTTAAAACACCGCGGATTATATCCCGGGTTGCGAATACAGTTTCTCAAGCAGGTGAGAGGTACTACTTTTTGTACCTTTCGATTTGCAAGCTACTGAATGGGGATACTAAAATGTGTCTCGGACAAAATACATGTTCCGGAAATTTAAAAAATTCTCTATTTTTCTCCAAATGAGGTTAATTTAAATAGTTAACTTCGAATTGTAATGAAAAATTTAATTAAATGGGGAACATTTTACTAAATTACACATTTTCTACATTCAAATGATAATTCAACTGCCATACTATTTTAATATACAAAATTAGTATTTTCTTATCTTAGTTGAATTATTTTTCGTTACAATCCAAAGTTAGCTAATTTAATAATTTGGAAATATTTAATTAGTGAATACTTGTGTTTACCTGAGATGGCATAATGTGATAGCACCGTTCGGTTAGATTTCAATCGTATGATATGCTTTCAAAATGGAACGCTAGAATACTGTTGAAACATGACGCTAGAATGCTGCTATAATCTAACGTTAGAATACCCTCACAAGCTGACGCTAGACTGCAGTTAAAACCGAATACTAGGATGCTATTATAACCTAACGCTAGAATGCGGTTACAACCTAATGCTAGAGTGCCGTTAAAACAACAGCACTGAATAACGTCACGTCTGTGTTAGTAGAACGGCAGTCAGTAACGTTATTTACTAACGCAAAAGAAAGACCGAAATGCGGCAGTAGAAACCTACGTTTAATACGTCACATAATGCTGGAGTATGACCCGATTCTAGCGTTAGTCTAACGCTAGATACTTTTGAACGTCAGCTTTGGTTATCGGGGTGGTAACCTCACTCAGTATTGAAGTTATACTTTGCGCTCAAATTCCAAAATTCTGAGGTCATCATTTTTATTTCGCTTATGATTCCAAAATTCAGCAATTGCTGCAGTCGAGCAAGACGAAAATGTTATTATTATTATTACCGGTTTTCGAATAATAAAATAACCAAAAATTTTTCACAAATTTACTCAGCACATGGTACACATATCCCGATCTTCGCACTAATAAAAATGATAACCTCATTCAAAGGTGAGGTTCGTTATTTTATTTGGCTCATTTACTAAACCCCGCTACAACAATGATCTTACCGGCGAGTGAGGTTATCTTTATGACCCTGAGTTTGCATCGATGCAGTGCCACGAAATGAAATTAAAAAAAAAAATGATTCGCCACTTTTTTATTTCACGAACAGCTTTAGAAGGTCAAAAAAGTATGGAAAATGAAGTTTGAGGGGGAAATTCGTTCCGGGACATCCTTGTTTAAGGGGTTGAATTTTTGAAAAAAATCCAACGCCGGGGCTATGGGGATTCGACATTTTTTAATTTCACGAGTCGTCTTGTGGGGTCAAGAAAGGGCCAGAAAAAAATTAAGATTTGAAGAAGAAAAGAAGATTGAAAATAGTGATTTGAACGCGCTGTCAATCACTGTAATGAAAGCCATGAATAAAGAAGACACATTGAAACACGTATTCGTACAAGTTATCAGATGTAATTGTTTCTTGCCCGCAAAATCTCGTGAAAACAATGGTCGGCTCTGTCGCAACTAAGACAGAGGGTATAAAATTTATATTTCAGTACAAAGGCTCAAAAATGATTTCAACGGCGGTTTTTAAACGGGCCTGTAGCGTAAATAAATTTACGACTAGAAACTGCAGCGAAGTAAAATTCCTTTTTTTTCTTCGGGTTATGTAACGAATGAGTAGAGGACTTCACCAGACTCTGTGCTCGAGGTTGAGACACGGTAGCGCTTTAAAGACAAGTATGAAAACGAAAAGTGTTTAATAAACTCTCCAAGTAAATGCTTCCTGTAGCCACGGTTGTTTCAATAATTATTTCACGGTTGTTTTTTTTTTTTTCATGTTTATGTTTATTGTTCTCATTAGGTTATATGTACATACTTAAGAATTATTGCCCCTAGGGTCTCTATACACTTATGGGATAGGTTGGGTGGTTTGTTTATATTCATTTATTTCGATTTTTTTTTGTCTTTCGACTACGGTGTTGGATTTTGTTTTACGGCATCTTTTTGTTACTTATTAATGCTAATGATGAGGGAAGATGAGTGATGAGTATTAATGCGTATTTACAAATGATTCATGGGAAGCGAGGTAGGATAGGGCACAAGATGTTTGTTTTCGCGGATACGGCGTCGTACGGTCTTCGATCTGCTGGCGTAAGTCCACGCAGGTAGGGGCACGCGTGGTTCTGAAGTTTGTCGAGCGTATTTTGATGTATTTGGCAAAGTCTTTCGAGGAAGGGTTTCTCGCCCGTCATTAGCCATAGGTCGGAGGTTGGAAAAAATACCGATACACCGGCAGCTTGTTTTAATGTTTTTTTGTAGCAGATTTCCATTCTGCGTAGCGATGTTTTAGTATAGAGTGGAAGTAAACAACCAGTGCCGTAGTCCAGCGATGGCAGAACACATGCTCTGATTACTCTCCATTTTACGTAAGCGTTTACTTCACTATAATGCCCGATAATTCCTTGGAGACAGTTTATTACGAATTTGGTAATTCCGAGTCTTTTGTCAGAGTGCGGGGTTATTTTGAGAGTTCTCGTGATAGTAACTCCAAGGTAATTAAGTTTTCTTGAGGGGTTAATTGTCTCAATGTTCCTGGTGTGAGGGTCTACGATGCTGATGTTACGTTGTTCTGCAAGTCTATGTTGTCTTCCGAAAATGATTGCTTGAGTTTTCCCAGCGTTACATTTCAGTCCCCATTTATGATAGTAATCAAGTAATTCTTGCGTATTTATTTTCGCTAAGTATTGTGCTCGTCGTGGGGTGTGACCGTTGTTTATTATCATAATATCGTCAGCGTACTGAGAGCTGAGACTTGCTGTGTGTGGGACGTCAGAGATGTAAAGATTGAATATTATTGGTCCGAGCACCGACCCTTGTGGGACTCCATACGGTTGGTGTATTGCGTCACAAATTTCGTTTAGAAATTTGCCTTGTAATTTTCGATCAGTTAGGTATGATTCTATCATTTTTATTATGCCCAAATCGACGTCTTGTCCTATTAATTTGTGTACCAGTGCTTTATGGTTAATACAGTCAAATGCTTTAGAAAGATCGAGTGATACAGCGTGACATGTTTTGCCTTCGCTTATTGATTTTTGGATATGGTGTATCGTTCTGGTTAATTGACTACTCGTTCCAAGACCTTGTCGGAATCCGTGTTGAGAATCTGGTATTAAATTTAGACAAGAGTCCATTCTGTTTTGAATTATCCGTTCGAACCATTTACCCATTGTGTTGAGCAAGGTTATTGGCCTATATGACGATGGTTCATTTACAGGCTTACCTGGTTTGTGTAGGAAGATGCATGTGCCAAGTTTCCATGTCGTTGGGTAGTGATTATGGGTTAGACAGAAATTGAAGATTTCTTCGATTCTATTGAAGCAGCTTTCATGCATGCATTTTAGATGTTTTGTTCCAAGTTCATCCGGTCCCGGTGCTTTATTATTTTTTGATTTTTTAAGAGCTTTTTTGATTTCCTGATTGTTTGTTAATCTTAAAGGTTTAGACGGCGCGTTCAGAACGGTTGATTTTAGGTCATCGCTTACTGTGCTTTTACGGATAATTGCCGCATCCGTGAGCATTGTCGCTACTTCTTTTTGTGTGGCTGCACCTTCGAAAAAGGGGACTCTGTTTTCAGGCCTTTTTAAAGATTTTTGAATTCTCCACATTGCTTTACGACTGTTGGTTTCTTCTTCGATAATTCGTAGCCATTGTTCTCGTTTATGCTCACGGATTTGCTCAATAACGCGCGTTTTGAGGTTCTGTAAGCACGCAATCCACACGGGATCATGGACGCGACCGTTACGTCGCATAGCGTACCGCACTCTATTTCTTTCGCGGATTGTTTGCTGGATTTCGTCCGGTAATAATTCACTGGCTTTCTTAATTTCACGAGTCATTCCGCGCACGACAGACTGCAAGTGTGATGTGAGATGCTCTATAGCATTTTCTACCTCTTCAATTGATTGTATCGGGGGTTGATGTCCAAGCACAGTTCGATTTCCGTATTCGATCCATTCTTCGTTAGTTTTTAGTCTTGTTCTGCTTTTTTTTGTGACTGCGGGTGTTATTTTTATTTTTACGAGGATCGGTACGTGGTCACTTCCAATGTCTTCGATATTTTCGCAGGCTGTAATGTTATTAGCAATGTTGGTTAACGCAAAATCTAATATGTTATTATATGGAGCAGTTGGCCTAGATCCGCGCGGATCCATTGCGATGTCAACAAGCCCATTATTTATGTATTGGTATAACATAGTCCCGCGTTGATCGTCTGTACTGTGTCCGAATATTTGATGTTGAGCATTCCAATCTCCTACTGTAATTGAGCTTTGAGTATTCAAAATATTTTCTATGTCATCATTAACGTTATGTTCGCCCGGTGCTGCGTACATGCCGTTAATCGTTATTTTTTGACCATTTTCAGTGCTCAATAGTATTGAGCAGCACTCTAGGTTGTCGTAAGGTTTAAGTCTGGACCAGAAGAGGTCGTTTCTAATGTACATGAAGGTACCCCGCACTCCGCGGCCACGCACTTCCCGGTTTGTTTTGTTGTCTGATATTTTTAAATATCCTTGAATGTTATATTTATAAATCCCACTAGGCTTCACCTTCACTTCATTTAATATTATTATATGTGGGTTGTGTTTCGCCACGAGGTTTCTTATTTCGTTAATTCTTTTATGAATTCCCAGTACATTGCATTGGAGTATCACGATGAATTTTCGATATCGTTCCATAAGCGATCTAGCACAGTGATTGCTGCGTCTGTCACCCCTCCGATTGTGTATTTTATTTTTGATTCATTGTCCAGTTCTTCAATTAGCTTATATATTGATAGGAGGAAACTCGCATCAATAGAATCATGGCATATTTCACTTATTGCTTTGCTGATAAGTATTTTTATCGGTATTTTTTTCCGGTTCGGGTTTGATTTGTAAGTGCGATTCATAAGTTCGTTCTTTCTGAAGTGCTCAATTCGTTCGGTTGGGTCCGTTGGTAGTACTGGGTTTGGTCTGCTTGGGAGAGTTTTCGTTTGTTGAGTTTGTTTGGTCAGGTTGATTTGTTTGTTAATGTCGGTTTGCTTATTTGTGCGCTTTTCAATCGCTGGAAAGTCGTTATCGTAATTGGTTAATAACGGTGCGGGCTTTGCAAGTTGAGCTGGTTTTTGAACAGGGTTTGATTTTTTCCGTTTTTCAATTGCTTTTTCCATTTTAGCTTCTCTAACAGGGCATAACCTACTTTTGGCGTCGTGTTCAGAGCTTTCGCATAGGGTGCATTTTTCGATTTGATCGATGGTTATTTTTGTAGGAATTTCGTTGTGTTCACAGTTTTTGGCGATATGGCCAAAGTCGAGGCATTTCATACACTGCGGTGCTCGGCTCTCTTTTGTTTGATACTTTTCACATTTGACAACGCACACATCGAGTCTTGTTTTCTTGTATAAATCGAGGAGTTTAGCTTCTGGCGGAAATATAGCCACCATAAAGATGCTTATGTTTGTGAAGGGGATGAGGCGCAAGGGCTTAATCCCCCATTCTTTTTCGATGATTAGTTCCAGCTCATTCGGCTCATATAGCTGTGCCTTGATACCTTTGATAATAACTCGTTTATTGTTTTCAGACAAGTCATTAAACGTGTGATGTTCTATTTTGTTGATTTTAAGGAAATCCTGGGTTACGGTTTTGGAGTGCTTGTTATTGCATCTGATTCTCCAGTTAGCGCCGCCGTCGTGTTTGAGTTCTACTTTTTGCTGGCGACAGAGTTGATACAGCTGGGTTTGTAAAGAGTTATTTCCCGAAAGCAGGGTTGATTTAATTACAATCGGTGTTGGTTTCCGAATAATGTTATTGTTTTTGTTGTTGTTCTGTCTCTCTCCCTGGTCATTGCTAATTCCTGCGAACGACGTACTTGCCGACTGCGTGGCTTCGGTACGCTGAACACGTGTTGCTATGCTAGCATTGTGCGTTTCGCGTTGTGCTTGATTGTTTTCGTTATTTGGTGACATAACGACTTCCATTGGGTCAGCTATATAGGTTTTTCTCTTTCTGTTGACCTTTTTTCTTTTTTTTGCGCTTGAATCTTTGTTTTGGACTCCGGAGAGTTGTGAATCCTCACTTGAATGAGTGTTTATGTTGTTTGTTGATCTTCTTTTCCCAGTTATTGTTGATGCTGAGATTTGGCTAGATTGGCTTAAGGTGCGTTCTCTAACCGTCGCTGTTCTTATGGTAAATTGTGGTTCATTTTGGGGGTTCGCAATTTCTTTGTTTTCGCCGTAGTCGCTGCTATCCTGAGCTTCTTCGTCTTCTACTGCTTTTGTATGCTTTTCAAGCCACTCAAATGCGTAGATATTTGGCTGTCTATTGTTAAGTGGATTTTCACTTTCATTTGCACTTGCACTTGGGTCAGCCATTGGCTGACCCGTGAATTTGCAGATATTATTTAAATTAATGTTAGTTGATTATACACTTTTCGGATCGTTAATATAAAGAAAAACACGATTCGCATTAAGCTTTAGGCTGTATGCCAACGCTAGTGAATCTTGTTTGACACTCGGTGTTATCGCTGTAAGCGTTCCGTAAACACGTCCGTCTACGACGGCCACTCAAGCCGAACTCCTTTCACGGTTGTTTCCAAATTACAAATTGATACGTGGAATAAAAATGTTGCGAATACCTATGAGCATTCATTGATATTTTATTCGAAAATTCAACCCCTTCAGAGGTGGTATTTGAAGCCATTAACTTTTGGACGTTTTCTTGCCGTAAACGCTCTATATAGCGATTCGCGGAATAAAGATGTTGCGAATCACCGAACAGCACTGACAAATTGTATTTTCAAAGTTACAACTTCTTTAAAGCATGCTTTTCGACGCCGTACGTTTCTACAAGCGAAATTTTTCATATTTTTTAGCTACTCGCACTCTCGAGTTAGTAACGTAGACACAGTAAATACTGGACTGACAACGTTCGATAGGATAGCACCAACTGTAGTCGCGGCATCATGTATGAAAACGTCCTACACTATTTTGTCTTCTGGGAAAATGTCAGCTAATTATCAACATATTCGTTAATGTAGCTTGTTTGGCATACCAGCAAACACACTTAACAGAAAAGCTGTGCAGAAAATGATGCAGAAGTTTGCAACGTTTTTTTCGCAAGGAAATTGAAAAAAAAATTATTGATTCGAAACTTTTTTATTGCACTAATCATCTCAGGAGGTGGAAAAACACCGGCAAAACAAGTTTCATCAAATTCGCATCTCCGGATCACCCCTATTATAGGGGTTGAAATATCAAAAAAATTCTATTAACCGTTGTATGAGGATTCGAAACTTTTTTATTTCATGTATGGGCTAGAGAGGTCCAGAAACAAAGGAAAACAAATTCGCACAACCCTCGCATCTCCGCATCACCCCTTTTAAGGGGGCGAATTTTCGAAATAACTCTATCATCCGCTGTATGGGGATTCGAAATTTTTTTATTTTACGAATAGGCTAGAGAGGTCCAGAAACTAGGGAAAAACAATTTGCAACACCCTCGCATCACCGGATCACTTCTTTTTAGGGAGGTGCATTTTCGAAAATATTCTATCATTTAAAAATTGATTTTAGAAAGATGGAAATAAGTCAAAGGTCTATGTCTTTTTCATTCATCGAGTTGCGGACAAATTGCAATGACTTTCTTTTTTTAAGCATTCCTATGCTTACGAAAGAATTTTCTAAAATTTTGTTGCAAGACTTGTTCAATCATAGCCTTATTTTTCCATTTATTTTATGACAAATAGATCTTTTTTCAGTATATTTGTACTTCTTTAATGAATTATATTAATCAATGGTACAACAATTTTTATGATTCTTCTTTGCTTGTGATTGAATGGTTTGTTTCGATTTTGTCTACTTTTTTGTCTTTTAATAGGAATTATTTTCCATAAAATCTTAATGTCTATTGGATCTCATAAAAATTATTGAATTTAGTGAAAATAATGTTAAAATTTGTAAGAAACAAATTATCGAGTCGATAAAAGAATTTGAAAAAAAGGAATCTTTCTCTGACATCTGTGGAAAAAATTCCGTCATTTAACCTCTTGAGCGGCATTGATGCCATATGGCGTGATATTTTTTCCGTGCCCGAAGCGGCAATGACGCCATCAATGGCGTCATCGATTATATCGAGAGTGGCTCGATCGATTTTCACGAAAATTGATACCCCGAGGTTTTCGAGGTCGCTGATTACGGATCTGCACTCAAAATGGAAAAATTCGAAATGACGGATCCAATATGGCGGACCAAAATGCAAAAATTGATTAAAATAGTATGAAATTTGGTACTTGGGGGTTTTCGTGGTTGCCGATTACGAATCAGTTCTCAAAATGGCGGATCCAATATGGCGGACCAAAATGCAAAAATTGATTTGAATCGGATGAAATTTGGTACTTTGAGGGTTTTCGAGGTCGCTGATTACGAATTTGCTCTCAAAATGCAAGAATACAGAATGGCGGATCCAAAATAGCGGACCAAAATGCAACCATTGATATAAATCGGATGAAATTTGGTGCTCGGGGTTTTCGGGGTCGCCGATTACGAATTTTCTCTCAAAATGCAGAAATTCAAAATGGACGATCCAATATGGCGGACAAAAATGTAAAAATTGATTTGAATCGGATTAAATTTTGTGCTCGGGGGTTTTTGAGGTCGCTGATTACGAATCTACCGTCAAAGTACAGAAATTCAAAATGGTGGATTCAATATAGCGCACTCGAATTCCAAACGTTAAATGATTGGAATGAAAATTCCTTCGTTCACATTTCTTTCATGTTGACATGAAGTTTTTGGGGTTTAGTATTTAGTATAAATTTTAGTAAAAATTGCCCCGTGCAAGAATAGTAACATGAGATGGTGACTGAATGTTATGCATCAAGCATCAAGTATACCCAATACGAGAAATCACAACAAGTTTTTCTGGACCAGTACAATATATCTTTGATTCATGTGGGTATCATTTGGCTCGTCGTAATTTTTTCAAAACCAAGAGAAATTTCCAATACACAAGTAGACTACTCATATTAACGTGAATCAAAACTTCATTCCTCTTTGACCGCCTGCATAAATATCTGAAGTTAGTTATGTGTATCCCACCAACAGTAATAACAATTAATCAAGATGACTAACAACAAAAGTTGGATAATGTTTCCAGAGGACTACGTGTTGTTCCTTCAGCAGTCGTCAATCAAAAAGTCGTATGTGTTGTAGTTACTCATCGCCTCATCTGTCAACCGATTCTTATCAATTTTAGGCCAAACTCCACTATGTTTTATCCGAAACTTTTAATTTATGAATTATGCATATCAATTTTTCCATTTTGGTCCGCCATATTGGATCCGCCACGTTGAATTCCTGCATTTTGCGAGCAGATTCGTAATCAGCGACCTTGAAAATCCGCAAGTAAAAAATTTCATCCGAATTAATTCAATTTTCGTATTTTAGTCCACCATATTTTATTCGCTATTTTGAATTCCTGCATTTTGCGAGTAGATTCGTAATCAGCGACCTCGAAAACCCGCAAGTAAAAAAATTTCACCCGAATCAATTCAATTTTTGCATTTTGGTCTGCCATATTGGATTCGCCATTTTGTATTCCTGCATTTCGTGAGCAGATTCGTAATCAGCGACCTCAAAATCCCGCTAGTAAAAATTTTCAATCGAATGAATTCAATTTTCGTATTTTAGTCCGCCATATTGGATCCGCCATTTCAAATTTCTGCATTTTGCGAACAGATTCGTAATCAGCGACCTCGAAAATCCCCAATTCTAAGTTTCATCGCATTTAAATCAATTTTTGCATTTTGGTCTGCCATATTAGATCCGCCATTTTGAATTCCTGTATTTTGCGGGCAGATTCATAATCAGCGACCTCGAAAACCCGCAAATAAAAAAATTCAACCGAATCAATTCAATTTTCGTATTTTAGTCCGCCATATTGGATCCGCCATTTCAAATTTCTGCATTTTGCGAGCAGATTCGTAATCAGCGACCTTAAAAACCCCCAATTCTCAGTTTCATCGCATTCACATCAATTTTTGCATTTTGGTTCGCCATATTGGATGCACCATTTCAAATTTCTGAATTTTGAGTGCAGATTTGTAATCAGCGATCTCGAAAACCCCCAAGAACAAAGTTTCATCAGATTAGAATCAATTTTTGCATTTTGGTCCGCCATTTTGGATCCGCCATTTTGAATTTCAGCATTTTGAGGATAGATTCGGAATCAGCGACCTCGAAAACCCCGGAGTACCAAATTTCGTGAAAATCGAAATACTTTTTGTTTTTCCGTGTTTGGGACACTTAGCGTGAAATTTTTCTTGCGGTTGAAGGGGTTAATGAGAATCAAATTAATCTTGAAAACGATGGTATCAATTATATCATTTATTACAATTATATTGCTAGAAAAACCTTAAAATTTATGTATCATGAAGCAAAACCGTTTATTGAACTGGTAAAAATGTTTAGGGAATTTATCGAAAAAAATCAAAACGGTGATCTTTGAAAGAAAAAAATTGTTTTTCCATTGAACCCAAAAAAACATTAAAGATGCTAAGAATCTTTCTTTTAACATTTGTCGATATTTTGATTAGTCACACGGTTATGAGCGTTTAAAAATATTCAAAGTTTAGAAAATCAACATTATAATAAACATTATTATTTTTGTAATAAACGAGGCGAAAACCTAAAAAAAAACTTTGGATTTTTTTGTCGAGTATTATTTTACGGAAAAACTTGCTCCGAAATCAAAAATGTCAAATATATGTCGATAGAAATACAAACACACACGTATATATAATATATATATATATAAAGAAAAGTCCGAAAACCATCATATTCGAGTATAAGAGTGCGGCAGGGCTCGCGGTGGTTTTTTTTTAAATACTTGGCGCCGCTACCGCGCCTCTTGATATTACTCTTGGACTTGTTTGAATTTTGTCATAGCGAGTTCGTGTAGTTATACAGGGTGTCCCATTTTAATCTTACACCTGACTTTTCTCGGTAAATGTTGCTCGGATCAAATATTGTGTGGAACAAAACTTTCAGGGGTTGAAGGGGGACGTAAGAAAAAAAATGGTTTGTGAATCCAAAACTCAAAATGGCGGCGTTAGAATGGCCGACATGTTTTTTTTTTAGGGAAACATAACTTTTTTTCATCACCAAAAAATTTTTCAGCGTAAAACGAAAAACTTTTGTTGGAAAATTTTTTTGATCAAGTTCATAATTTTTGAGTGAGAACATCATTTTCAACTGTTTTAGAGGTATTCAGGATGTACCACGAAGAGATCTTAAACGTACCAAATGCAAGTGCGTTTGCAGACGCATATGCAGACGCACACGCAAACGCACTTGCATTTGGTACGTTTAAGATCTCTTCGTGGTACATCCTGAATACCTCTAAAACAGTTGAAAATGATGTTCTCACTCAAAAATTATGAACTTGATCAAAAAAATTTTCCAACAAAAGTTTTTCGTTTTGCGCTGAAAAATTTTTTGGTGATGAAAAAAAGTTATGTTTCCCTAAAAAAAAAACATGTCGGCCATTCTAACGCCGCCATTTTGAGTTTTGGATTCACAAACCATTTTTTTTCTTACGTCCCCCTTCAACCCCTGAAAGTTTTGTTCCACACAATATTTGATCCGAGCAACATTTACCGAGAAAAGTCAGGTGTAAGATTAAAATGGGACACCCTGTATATATGTTCGGCATCGCTGACGTGAGGAGCGTACGAAGAACCGCACAAAGAGGAGACACCGAGAATCGGCTACGCACGCTACGTATAATATATATGGGTCATTCCACATCAATTCGACTAGTTTTGAACCCGACCCCCTTCGATTTGGCTGAAACTTCGCAATTTTCTTTTACGCCACTAAAGAAATTTTTGTGATTTTTTTCAAATTTTTTTATCGAAGGCAAAAAAAGTTATGAATGTTTAAAAAAAATGGCTTTTTCGTTTTTTTTTAAGTTTTGTTTTCGAATATACTTTTCTGAAAAAAAATACAAAAATAATTTTGGAAATCGAGTTCTATGGAAAATTTCAGTTTTTTATAAAAAACCATGAATATTTCAAATTCCGACACTTTTAATTTTTTTTTTATTTTCCCAAAAAAATCTTTGATTTATTCCGGAGTTAACCCCGCTAGTTGCTTAGTGAGCCGATTTTTTTTTCTATTTTTTTCCATTCAAAAAAAAAAAAATTTATTCGTTGTCAATTGCCCAACTCCTCTGCATTCAAAAATTTTATTTCACATCGAAATCAATCTTAGTGAATCATTTTGAGATATTCTAAATGGAAAAATTCCCCTCTCGGGGGAAAAAACCTGGACAAGTACATTGGCGGCCCCTCGTTTCCCTATGATATCACAAAAAATCCAAAACCCCACTTAATTTTTTTTTTTTTAATGTTTACTAATTTTATTCATATCCCGGAGGGAAACCAACCATATAGATCACGAAATATCCAGCCAAAAAACCAGACTTCACAATAAATGTTACTTTGAATTTATTTCCACAGAACAAAACAAGAATCAAAACATTAAAAAATCAGCGTAATCAAGATGAGAAAAATACCACTTATAATTGGTGTTTAAGAAGTATCAATAGTCTAGAAAAAAAAATAAAAAAAGGTCACCATATAAGTTACGTGCAGCAGTAAAATTTATGATATCAGTACTAGGACAAGTATTTCTTTGGTGACTGAGAGGATATCAACATGGACGTACCGGCAACGTACGGCATGCAGTTGGTGCATTGCTTCTGGGATCTCCTAAGTCGAGTAGCTACTTTTGTTTTGGCTATGGCGCAACCAATGTTGCTAAATAGTATTTACTTATATGACCTAATGAAAAAACATTGCCTGCGCCGTGGCTAAAACAACGAAAAACAAGCAGGAACAGGAAGTTTCGCATAAGATCCCGTGCTTTTGTAATGTTAAAAAAAAAACTTTAATTTATGTCTGTACACGATAGCACAGTTTTGTTTGATTGGTAATAATTTGATGAACGTTCACCATCGTACGTTGAGCGTATACGCACAGAGTACTTGTCCGGCCCATAAATTTTATTAAAATTGCTCATTCCAGTAAAAATCAGGGGTTTCTCTGAAAAGTCAAGGGTCATAAATACGCACTTTTTCATTGTTGGTATTATCTTATTTAATTTTTATTTTTTATGATTAATCCCGCATAACGGTTTAAATTCTCTTTTTCAAAACATAAAGGGTTATTTTGATAGCTGGCGCCCAAGAACGTAAAAATGAAACCAACGGAGGGGGATCATTTTGTGTGAAATTTGCTTGATCTTAAAACTTTGAATACAAATTTGACGGTGCATTCATAGCCTGCATTGATCTTTTGACCACTCACCAGTGGTTACTTAGATCTTCTACTAATAAATAGTAGCTTTCCAAAGTATAATAACTTTCATTGCTGGCAATAGTAGTTTTCGAAAGTATGATACGCTACATTGCTGGCAATGGTTTACTGAGTCGCATTTTCAGAAATTTCATAACTGACTGCACCTTATGTTAATGTAATTTTATGATGACTACGAACACCATTTTATTCCGATTGAATCGACGTCGAATGTTATGTATGATACAAGGCCAATCTGAAATTCGCAAAAGAATTGATTTTCTTATAAATTTCTGATGGCGAAAAGCAACGCATGCAACGAAAAGCACCTCCAATTTGATTTTCACTTGAATGAGCAATTTTAATACGAAGTTATGGGCCGGACAAGTACTCTGTGCGTATACGCTCAACGTACGATGGTGAACGTTCATCAAATTATTACCAATCAAACAAAACTGTGTTATCGTGTACAGACATAAATTAAAGTTTTTTTTTAACATTACAAAAGCACGGGATCTTATGCGAAACTTCCTGTTGCTGCTTATTTCTCGTTGTTTTAGCCACGGCGCAGGCAATGTGATTTCATTACGTCATATAAGTAAATACTATTTAGCAATATTGGTCGTGCCATAGCCAAAACAAAAGTAGCTACTCTACGTAGGAGATCCCAGAAGCAATGCACCAACTGCATACCGTACGTTGCCGGTACATCCATGTTGATATCTTCTCAGTCACCAGAGAAATACTTGTCCTAGTACTGATATCATAAATTTTACTGCTGCACGTAACTTAGATGGTGACCTTTTTTTATTTTTTTTCTAGACTATTGATACTTCTTACACACCAATTATAAGTGGTATTTTTCTCATCTTGATTACGCTGATTTTTTAATGTTTTGATTCTTGTTTTGTTCTGTGGAAATAAATTCAAAGTAACATTTATTGTGAAGTCTGGTTTTTTGGCTGGATATTTCGTGATCTATATGGTTGGTTTCCTTCCAGGATATGAATAAAATTAGTAAACATTAAAAAAAAAAATTAAGTGGGGTTTTGGATTTTTTGTGATATCATAGGGAAACGAGGGACCACCAATGTACTTGTCCAGGTTTTTTTCCCCGAGAGGGGATTTTTTCTATTTGATATCACTTCTTTTTTCTATAGTATTTTCATATATTTCGCTTTATATAGACTCCAATCCGAAACCCAACCTTAGCTTTTCGCGAGGATTAACTAATTATGTTTCGTGTGATTTGAATTTATTTGATACACTTTTTGAGAGTGGTCACTTTTCTTACTTTTTGATAGGATTTCATTTTCTCAGGGATTTTTGCGAGATAAGGTTTTTGCAGTGGTACTTGTCGGGTGGGGGTAAAATTTTCGAATGACGAAATTTCGAACAGCTAAAATAGCGAATTTTAACATACAATTATATATATATATATCGATAATTGTATGTTAAAATTCGCTATTTTAGCTGTTCGAAATTTCGTCATTCGAAAATTTTACC
Source organism: Rhimphoctona megacephalus (assembly GCA_963989365.1). Taxonomy (NCBI): domain Eukaryota; kingdom Metazoa; phylum Arthropoda; class Insecta; order Hymenoptera; family Ichneumonidae; genus Rhimphoctona; species Rhimphoctona megacephalus. Next base: position 3,201,092 of record OZ022416.1, on the reverse strand, counting down.
CCCACCCGTACTTGTCCAGGTTTCTTCCGCGAGGGGGGCAGGGTGTCAGGTCTACATCGGGCATTTCGCCAACGTATCATCTCTCCTGTGCTTCTCTCCATCCGGTAACTCTCCAACTGTGTCAACTCTACATCGTACCAATAGCCCTAGCGTGTAAATCGCCCATAGAGCAAGCCCCGATCGTAGCAGTTCGACATTTCCCCTACTTTCGCTTATCCCCACTCTTCACCGTCAGGCTGAGCCCGAATCTCAGTCAACCCGAGCATCAATTAATCGATAACAATTGGTTAAAGGAAAGGAGGATAATTTGGGATACAAAACAATCCGCATATTGTGATTCCAAATTAGCTGTGCTTACTTTACTAGTTAAGGCCAAAATGTATGGTAGATTAATGTTGACTTATGTGACAAATTTTATGAAAAATTTTCGGGCCGGACAAGTACTCTGTGTGTATCCGCTCTACGTACGATAGTAAATTTTTATCAATTTGTTACCAATAAAACTATACTACAAATATTACAAATGAGAATGTGGCAGCGTTCAAGCTCACGCAGGCTAATGCAATTCTATATTTTTTTTCAAAGCCCTTGTAGTTCCAAGTCATAGGATAATAATTCGTTGTAATAAAGCATTAATTAGAGAAATGGCATATGATCAGAATTGGAGATTTTATAAACATAATGAAATCCCACGTACTTGGCCACATACACTGAGAGAAAAAATTATTCAATTTGAAAACATGAATTTATTTATTAAATCGAAGTATTATTTCGATTATTTATTTGTTGAACCATGAGCATCGCTGTTCATTCAATAACATATTGGTGTGAATCTATTACTCCATTATATTAAACTCTTATTTAATAGGAACAAATAGATGTATGATAGATTTGATTAAATTTGTTTCATTGGATAAATTGCATTTATCGCATCATAAACATTAGATTATTTGAACCTAAAAAACGATTTCAATACGAAATTATTTTTTTTCTAACAAAATTATTTCTTTGCAATAATTTCATCATTATTTTACTTCTAAAAACTGCTTTATTTAAATAGATTTTATTAAATTTGTATTCATTGAATAAATTACATTTGTCGCATCATAAAAATTAGATTATTTGAATCTAAAAAACGACTTCAATACGAAATTTTTTTTTTCGAACAAAATTATTTTTTTGTGGTAAATTCATCACCATTGTACTTCTAAAAACTGCTTTATTTAAATAGATTTTATTAAATTTGTATTCATTGAATAAATTACATTTGTCGCATCATAAAAATTAGATTATTTGAATCTAAAAAACGACTTCAATACGAAATTTTTTTTTTCGAACAAAATTATTTTTTTGTGGTAAATTCATCACCATTGTACTTCTAAAAACTGTTTTATTTAAATAGATTTTATTAAATTTGCAATCATTGGATAAATTACATTTATCGCATCATAAAAATTAGATTATTTGAATCTAAAAAACGACTTCAATACAAAATTATTTTTTTCGAACAAAATTATTTCTTTGCAATAAATTCATCATTATTTTACTTTTAAAAATATTTCTGTACCATTCTCAATATTTATTTTGATTAGATATAAAAATGATTGTGATTGTTTTAAAAAAAGCTGTAGTAAAATGGGTAACACATTATTTTATTCGAATAGAATATTTGTTTGGAATGATTAAATTTCTATTTCCTTCAAGCAAAGAACTATCATTTCTATAGTATACTTTAGAACACGAATATCTTACATATCCATTAGAAATGGACAGTGTATTCTTGTGAAGATCGATTCATATTTTTTCGCAATGAACAGTTTGATCTGGTTCACTTCACTTACTTATCTAGAGACGTGGCAGCGTCTGGACGCCAAGTTTAAAAAGAAAGGGTTTGAACGGCAGAGACAAATCGCATCGCGTATCTATACTCGAGATTCGGCCCTTTCCGTTTACGTTTGAATTTTGAAGCTTAGTTCACTTCGAACCCAACCAAACACGACTCGTGTCTCAACCAATGAGAATCGTACTTCCGTGCCGGTAGCACTTTTACGCACGCATTATATATATATATTTATTATATTCTGCGTAGTGCTGTCGACAATTGAAATCTCTCACTCTGTTTGGGGCAGTCGGGTGTGACGGAAACGGATCAAAAAAATTCGGGTTAAAGTGAAATTAATAAGTGAAAATATAAGTGAAATTTATTCAGATTGTGTATCAAATAATTGAGATGGCCGATGACCAGACAAAAGATCTTCTAAAGAAGTGGAACCATTCACATCTAGTTGACCATTTCGCAAGTAAGTCATGCATTTATTTTTTTTACAAATTCCTTTATTTCTAAACCATGCGGTGTTTCAAGCTCGTCTGTCTTTGTAAGTGATATTGTTATATATTAGAAACGCGTTGAAATTTCAGTAAAATCATATTTATTCTTAACATTGAGTGTGAGATATTAAATATATTAGATATTTTTCATCCGATACAATGTTTCCTTTCGTTATATGGTTGGTTTTATTCAATTGCCGCGATAATATATTCTAGACAAAGGCTCATGTCGAACGACGGACGGAAAAAATATTTTGTCGTGACAATAAAATAGTATATTCAATGAAAAAAATAATATCTCGTTCTTTGTCCCCAACATTAACTTGACAAGCATCGAAAAAATATTTTTCCCATTCGTAAAAGTAGTGTATCAATACTTTTTCTCGAATAAATGTTGGAGATAAAGACAGATGTATTATTGTAGGCATACACTGCGTATATTTTTGCGATTTTTGTTCATATTCGTTTCTTTTTTTTTTGTGTGTGAGCGCGTTTTCGGTACATGCGAGTGACCTTGTCGTACCTTGGCACACCGCAAGCAGAAAAGTTTGTGCTTCCTTTGTTTTCTTTTTTTTCCGTACGTGCTTCCTTGTTTCATTACTCGTACTCGCAAAAGATTAGTCTGAATCCCGGCCCATCGAGAGACGCAAAATTATGTTCTTCAATTTTTTTGTTTGTTGTCATTCTGTCTCAATTGCGTTCTCATTTGACATTTTTTCCCCCATTTTTGTCTCACCGCTCTTTGCTTCGAGTGTTCACGTTGAAACGATTCCTTTTTTTCTTTATATTGAATAACGAAGTACAAAAATACATTTTTAATATATTCAACAAAAATAAAGTTAATTTTTTTTCCTCCACGCGGTTTTTTTTAGAGAATGGGGTTGATGAAAAACTTTTCAAAGAAATGAATTCAGAGATTTTGGCTGAGCTGATTCCGAATGTTCTTGAACGAGTGGCGTTCTTGAAAGAACGAAACAATCATTTTGAAAATGCACCAGGAACGAGCACTGTAAATGTCGTTTCAAATAACTTAAATAGATATCTATGAATCGGTACTGATAGCATATTTTATTATTCTGGTTATATAGAAAACTGATCACGATGCGCAGCTCGATGAAGACAAAGAAAACGACGACGAAATACTTCCGGATCCATTAACTCGTCAAAACGCTTTTGTCGGCAAAACGTCGTTTTATATTCAAACATTCTCGGTAAAAAAGTGTCTTCTCGACGACCCGGACGGAAAAAATATACTCTCACTTTACAAGCGAACCAAGTCGCTTACTCCTAGCACTCGCACGCGGATTGTGAATATCGTTGTGAGATCTGCTCGGAACCTCGCAATCAGGTTTATTTTATAAAATATATAAGATTTGTCAGTGTTGTAGTTAGCTACTCGTTACGTTTTGTATCTAATCGTACATATTTTTGCAGACTATTTAATGAGTCTTTCGAAACTTTGGCAAAAAAAATTGTCGAAGTTTTTCCAACCGAGAGCGAGAGGACATATTATGTTCCAGCTGTAAAAAAAAAGAATGCACCGACTGGTCATTCTATTCCATCCAAAGGAAAAATACCTATTGCGTACAGAAACGCGTGTTCCAAAAGCAAAAAGCTTACCGATTTAGTCAAAGAAAAGACAAAAAAAAATCAACAAACTACCGAAGGTAAATATTCAAAATGCCCTATGTCCTGTTTTATTATAATAATAGTCTATTAACTATCTATTAACTAACTATCCTATTATTGCAACAGATCCAACACTCGAGGAACAAAAAAAATGGCTGAGCGTAAACAACGACCCATGGGAAAGAGTTGTCAACTTTTGGGAATTCACGAGGAAACTTCGCCAACGTGATCTTCAAAAGGAAGAGGCTGCTGAAATTGGCTGTTTCATAGAAGAGTGGCCAATACTGAAACACCCATCAGCGTATCTTTTGATTGAAAAAGATTTTTCGGAGTTGCACTTAACGGAAATTCGCGTCAACCAAGTAATCTGGGACCTCTTCTTTCAAGAATTAAAGTCGATTCGACCGATTAATTCGCGAGACTCTAATGCGGTAGCGTTAAATGAAATTCTCGAATCAAACACCGAAATCAACGATGACACGAAAACAACTGTGCAAATTCTTCTGCTCCCACACTTGGTTCCTCCGTTGAAAAAGGTTACAAAAAAGTGGAAACCAACCATTTCTGAGTGCAAGGACAGTCTTCTGATACATATCAAGGTACGGCGATGTATATTATATTTATTTTACTGTATTTGTATTTTAATAATTAAAATATAAAATAAGAAAAATTGAAAAAAAAATATAAAATCTATTTCTCTTTTGAAATTAGGATTCTGCGTCCATAACCCGTATCCGTGATGAAAGAGAAAAAGCGTTGGCGAAGCATCACAAGCAGCCCCTACAACCTTTCATATTTGTGGTGGGCCCAACGGTGCTTGATATCATGGACTCGTACGTATGCATGGGAAAAATCTTATATAAGGTTCCAACCACGTTGAAAGCGCTGGAAGTATGCTTTTATATTTTCCACGCGCTCGATTTGAAATTTCCCGTCGAAAGTCAGCATTTGTGGTCCATAATTCGAGAAGGATTTTACTGCATGGTACCAGCCCACGGCTCGGATGTGTCGGAGTTTATGTCCGATTTGAAAAATTATCGTCGGGCATCAATTGCAATTGAAGAACAGCTGGATCATCAAGTACCAGAAAATCGAAATGCCGAGACGATTGGTAATTCATTATCCGATGCTGAAACGGAAATGAGTGAGAAGGACCTTGGCTCGATGTAAAGTCTCCCGTGAGTACTTGCGAGCTATATAATAAGAAATACTATATATACTAAAAATAAAGTATATATAAAATACCCCGCACGCGATTAAGCTTGCGTTTCGTTTTTGAAGAGTGAAAATTGAGTTTCATTTCATCTTTTGACTTTTGTTTTTCACGATTGACGATTTAAGGTTTTATTTGATTTTTTGAGTTTTGTTGAAAGACTAAAGATAAAGTTTCTCTCATGAAAACTTGCGAGCAATAATTAAAAGTATATCGCGCGCGATTAGCACGGACTAATAAGTTGATAGAATTGTTTCTAGTCAGTCAGTGTACTCATTATATTATTTTGCAAAGATATTCTGTGATTGATATGAAGTACTCGCGAGCTATATAAAAAATGAGATATATAAAATACCCGCACGCTCGATTCAGCTAGAAGGTTCAATATTTTCTTGAGTTTCGTTTTTGAATTTGATTTATGATTGACGAATTGAAGAATGGAAATTAAAAGTTCATTTTATTTGCTAAGTTTTGTTTTTGAACAGTGAAGATTGAAAGTTTCATTTCATTTTTTGAGTTTTGTTTTTGAAGATAGAAAGTTTTATTTGATTTTTCGAGTTTTGTTCCTGAAGATTGAAACTTTTATTTGATTATTTAAGTTTTGTTTTTGAAGATTTAAGATCGAAACTGTTATTTGATTTTTTGAGTTTTGTTTTTGATGATTTAAGATTGAAACTTTTATTTGATTTTTTGAGTTTTGTTTTTGATGATTTAAGATTGAAACTTTCATTTGATTTTTTAATTTTTTTTTGAAGATTTAAGATCGAAACTGTTATTTGATTTTTTGAGTTTTGTTTTTGATGATTTAAGATTGAAACTTATATTTTATTTCTTGAGTTTTGTTCAAAGATTAAAGATAGCCTCGATGTGAAGTTTTTCTTATAAAAACTTACGAGCTATAATAAAAAGCATATCGCGCGCGATTAAGCTTGAAGGTTTCATATTTTGAGTTTTGTTTTTATATTTTTCAAATAAAACATAGTATTGTTAAACCAAAGGCAGACAAATAAGTTGATACAATTATCATAATTTTATTCTTTAAATATATTCTGTGATTGATATGAAGCTTTCAATTCTTTTTTTTTATCATTGCTCAGTACGACTTTTTTCTATAGTTACTATTCAGTTCTATTGAATGTATACAATTTCACCATGTATCCATGTCCACTGTGTGATAAACAGTTAGAAACACCGACGATTTTAACGAAGCATTATAATCTTATACATGGGACAACTCTCACATCGTGTACATGTCCTTATACCGAATGTTTTCGAAAGTTCAATAATTTATACTCGTACCGGACTCATATCACAAAAATTCACTTGGCAACTTCAAATAACGTTTCAATCGGAAAATTAGCCTCTGATCCAACGAAGCAAGATTTTGTATCAAATAGCAATACCAATACCAACTGTATGTCAACTGAAAATGTACGATTATTAGTTGACAGTGTCGATTCCCTGCTTCCGAGCACCTCGACTGAACATAATTCATCGAATTTAAAATCGTGTTTCACATCTGATGAGGTTGAGTTGGAAAGAGGAGCCACGCCTAACGTGTCAGATACTCAGTTATCAATTGTCGATCCCCAAACTTTATCAGATTCAGCCAATCTCGACGTAAAAGAATTTCAGGATATACTTTACGCTAAATCCGAAGCTGTAGTTGCGAAGTTATATGCTGATAACACTCTATCCAGATCTATGGTCCATAAGGTTATAAATATTTTCAAAGATTATTACACACGTGCCATTGAAACAGTACAGCAAAATCACAGTTCGGCTTCGAGTGTAGATATCGTTAACATAAATCACATGTGCGAAATCATTAAAAATTCGTTTTCTGAATTTAATACCGAATACAAAACATTCCAAGTATTTGAAAAATCAGGCTACTTCGTAAAACCAATATCTATATCAATCAATGCGAAATTGAAACCACGACGAGTAAAATCTAAGATCTCATTAACAACTATCAGTTCTTCTATACAATTTATCCCAATGAAGCCTGTCCTCGGAAAATTTCTCGAATTGCCAAACGTATATGCTTCAATAATAACTTTCATGGAAAATAAACATTCTGAAAGTACCACTATTTCATCTATGCTCCAAGCAGAAATATGGGAGAAAATAAAACAGCGGTATCATAATAAGATCGTGCTTCCTCTTACAATTTTCTGTGACGACTACGAAATTAATAATCCGCTTGGTACTCACCGCGGTAAGCAAAAAATGGGCGGGGTATATTACACTATTAGTTGTATCCCTCACGAATTCTCAAGCAAGCTTTGGAACATATTTTTAGCCCAAATTCATAAATCTGTCGATTATAAAGAGCTCGGTAATAAAAAAATATTTACTCATTTAATTGACGAACTTCACGATCTGGAAAAAAATGGGATCATTGTGAACATTGATGGAGAACAAAAGCACATATATTTTGCCTTGGCTAGAATTCAAGGTGACAACTTAGGACTAAATTTAATGCTGGGATTCACAGCTAGTTTCAACGCTTCATATTACTGTAGAGTTTGTCGTGCTGATAAAGTAACAACGTACAAGATGTTTCGAGAAAATAATCGTATATTGCGAACGAAAAAGAATTACGCGAAAGATGTTCATGAATGTGCCTACGGCGTGAAAGAGGAATGTGTTTTTAATGAGCTCGATAATTATAACGTAACCGATAGTATTACCGTGGATCCAATGCATGATTTGAACGAAGGGATTTGTCGGTACGAAATGGGGGAAATTTTACATCACTATATTATCATCAAAAAATTTTTTTCAATCGAAGCTCTCAACGATAAAATAGCGACTTTAAATGTTGATTTGACGACAGGCATCAATGTACCGTCCGCTATTTCTATAGTTGCAGTTAAAAAAAAATTTCTGATTCTCTCTGCTGCGGAAATGTCGTTTTTCGTTTTTCATTTTGGAATCATTGTAGAAGATCTGATTGCCGAGTTTGATGAAGTTTGGGACCTTTTTATATCTCTAAGAAAAATCGTATGTATGGTAATGGCTCCTTCTTTCGACAATGCCTCTCTCAGTTTACTGAGTGATCTCATTTATTGTCATAATAAATTATACTTCAAATTGTTTGGAAATTTGAAACCGAAACATCATTTCCTATTGCATTATCCTCGAGCAATGCGAAAATTAGGTCCATTGCGATATGTTTCCTGCATGACATACGAAGGCAAACACAAAAAATTCAAAAACACTGCCAAAGTAGTTCGCTCGCGCATTAATATTGCTCACACATTAGCTATGAAGCATCAACTCGAATTAGCTGCCCGATTTTTTGAAAATGAGGCAATGGAACATTCAACCGTTTGTGGTGTTGAAAAAAAAGTTAAGTTAAGTTTGTTTCCAGAATTCGAACATTTTCGATATGCATTACCTAAGAATGTAACGGATGATGTAAATTCACTGTCGTGGGTTACTCTCCATGGTACTAAATATAAACCCGAAATGGTTGTATGTATTAATGTGGACGATACTTTACCTCATTTTGGAAAAATTCGATTGATTGTACACGTAGGTAATACCGTTAACTTTCTTGTCATCAAAATGAAAACAGTTGTACTGGTTGATCATATTCAGGCGTATGAAATAGAACAAACAAATCAATGGTTGTATATCCCGAAACAAAATTTTGTAATTCATAATCCGTTTAACATTCATGTTTTATCAACTGGAAAAAGGGTCGTACTATGCACGTAGGGTGAAGATTTTATTTAAGTTTAAGTTTTTGTTTTGTGTAATAAATATGATCTCGCATAATTAAGCTAATTGGTACGCTTGTCATGTTCAAAAGATTGTGATAAATATATCACATTTATAGCAATAACGATGTAAAACAATCATTACATTTAATTCATCGACAATGTTTCTTCAATAAAAAGGAAAACGAAATCCAACGAATTATTGTTTCAATTAATTGTACACATCATAGACCCAAAAAAATACTTCCGCATCCTAACAAATCCAACTTGTTTCGATAAGTACATTATATTCAAGGCACAAAATATACTATTATGTTAACAAAATATACTATTATCTTAACTGAATGTACCATTGTGTTAACAAAATGTACCATTGTGTAAATAAAACGTACTATTATGTTGACAAAATATACTATTATATTAACAAAATATATTATTATGTTAACAAAATGTACCATTGTGTTAACAAAATATACTATTATCTGAACAGAATATATTATTATGTTAACAAAATATACCATTACGTCAACAAAATATATTATTATGTTAATAAAATCTTCATTCATTCAATAGTTTTCATCTTTGAAAATATTAAAAAACGAATAAGCGGGATATCATTAATATTCAAACCCATAAAATAACTATTAAATGAAAAAAAATGTTAAATAGAATTGAAGGACTCATTTTTTTGGTTGAAACAAATGATTTTTACATCAATATAATAAGTCGTAAAAAAGATATTCAAATTTCTTAAAAGTGTAATGTGAATTTATTGTGACTACTCTTAACGTGTTCCGATAGCTACATATTCATTTTCACTTGTTATATATTTTTATAACTCCATATCATATTTTTTAGTTTCATGGAAATATTTTTTTATTCTGTGAATATATAAAATATATGCAGTCATCTTTGAATAAATACGATATTCTTTGAAATAACCGGAATCTTTATGATAGAATATAATATTTGTTTTTATGAAATCATTCTCTAATTTGAGAGTGCATTTTTTTTATTGAAAAGATTAAATTTTGAAATAAGAAATTTACTTTGTTCCAATAAATAAATTCTACATCGAATGAAGAAATAAAGTGATTGTCCAATGAAATATTTAACAGATTCGGTCATGTATTGTATTCGATTTGTTTTTCACTTTTAAATATATAATTTATTCTATTGCAAATACAACATAGTTAAAATCATGGTTCATAAAAAGAATAAGTGCTCTCTGTATTGAAAGACATGCATGTTTTGAATGATAAAATATATTATTGATTCAAACATCATATTACATATGATTGATAACAAATTGTTAGATTAAAGCAAATTCTTTTATTTAAACAGAATTTTATAGAATTGACTGAAATAAATTAACCAAGTAAATATATAAGGGAACCAATCTAATATGTTTTGGCAAATAATGAAATAAATGATTTTTTGCCTTCAAAACTACATTTTATTGGTTCTAATAACTTTTTCTCTCAGTGTATACTTTAGTAGATCTTTATTTATTTATCAACTTTTTGTGAACTCACAACATTTACGAGAATGAAATTATCACCTCTGTATAATTTGACTTAATTTGATAAGATAATGAGAGCGGTTACTCATAAAACTTTGTATGATGAGTTGGATTTTAGAAAGGATTTTTGTACGGAGATCTTTGCATGAACGACTTAGACGGGTTTTTGTAAATTTTTGTGGGGATCGGTATTTTGGCGCTGGGTGGTGGGGCGGATTAACTGGAACGACTATTTGGGGGGCATAAATGTACTTGTCTCAGCTTTTTTTACAGTATTTATGCTGTTTTTGGCTAGGATAATAACAAACTTTGCCATATACATTTTTTTGACACTCATTATTAGTTTTATAGAGTTTCTTTTCCAAATTTACATCGATTCATACCAATCATGATTAATAGTTCAACGTATACCATTTCATAGTTAGCAAAGAAACGAAAAGAATGATTTCTCAAGAAATCTTATATGAGGAAGATTTAATCGCGAAAGAGAAAAGAGATCGCTTTCGTTACCGTCGTAGAGTTAAGTGTGGAAAATAAAAACTGCAGGGTTAACAATAATAAAAAAATACATATTCATTTCAGCACTGTTTGATAGTTGATTAAAAGCACTTCACTATTTTCACACCATCACTTTCTTATTATTACTGTAACCACGAGTCGATCGAACCTAACCACGATATTTATAACCTCACAACTGTTCATGAAAAAACATTAATATTTTCAATACTGTTTAAGCCATGAGATTCTAATTAGTCGCGATCGAAAGGGGAAAAAATAAAAAATACGTGAATTTGAATGAAACTCTAAATTGCTGTCATTGAATTTACATTAAAGAAATCATTTTTGGATCGTACGCGTACGATCCGAAATTATCTACAACACGTCCCGCGTAAGCACTTCTCACTTCAAAAACTCAATTTAGACTTTCAGTGATATGGGTACTTCGAACTATTTATTTATTCACAGATCGCTAAATAATTTTTTTCCCCAAATTTATCCACAAACACGTCTCGCGTATAAGTACTTATTCTCACTTCGAAAACTCCGTTCAGACTTTCCGCATCAATCGTGCTGATTGAAGGCTCAATCGAAGTATTTTTTCGTAATAAATCTCCAGTTCAGTTTTCAAATCATCATATGCCTCCTGAGCTTCGTAATTAAAGAAAATGAATTTCAGTTTTTACCCCCACCACGACGAATCGTTTTATTCAGAGATAATAGGATATGCTCGCTGAATTTTATATGCATTCCATTAGATGATCCATAAAATGATAAACGTTTTTTTTATTAATCCCGCACTTCGTAACATCGAAACTCCGTTTGTTTATAACCATCAAAAACTGACATATGGTATTGTATATATAGACATAGACAATCAAGAACTTTATTCCTCTGGATCGGTACAGCGAGTGTCGTGACCAATCGCAACTCGCTACTTTTGTCGCCAGGACACGAGGCTTCCATATCCATAGAAATGGGTTATAGTTGGCATCAAGAGGCCTTTGATGGTGTTATATACAGACACATTAAATCCATGACTGTGTTAGTAACTTTTGCATAATCTTGAGCCCGTGCAAAGTTTTTTCTCAGCAATTACGCCACCGATCATGCTGATTTTGGGCACAATCGAAAGAGAATTTCTTAATTAGCTAAAAGTTCAATTTTTAAGTTCCCAAATGACTCCTGAGCTTCGTAATTGAAGAAAATGACATGCCAATTTTACCCCCACCACCGCGAATCGTTTTATTCAGAGAAAGTATAGTCTCGGCGAGCTCGGGCCAGCAGACGACAGGGCTGTCAATGTACTTGTCCCGAGACTCTACCGAGTGTCTTGATACCTTACACATAATCTAATTCAATGATATATGATAAGCATTTCACAGGTAAAGCGATTATCAATTATTTTTCTTGTAATAGGATTATAATAAGGCTGTAAATGACCTAAAGGACCGATTTGCCAAAACAAAATCAATCGCTGGAACTCATTAATTACAGTGTGTCCTTCCAGACAAAGATGGTTGCCTTTGTGTCCGAAATTTTTCGAATTCAAAGGAATACAGTGTATGTAAAATATTTGAGCGCCACAGAGAGGTAAAATAAATTGATTTGTAAAATTGGTATTACAATAAAAATAGTTATATTACCCATGAAATGCTTATCATAAATTATTGAATTATATCATGTGTAAGGTATAAAATATCTCAAAATTATTTACTATGATTGATCTTGACATAGAATAAAATTTTTGAATGCAGAGGAGTTGAAAATTGGCAACGAATAAATTATTTTTTTTTGAATCGAAAAAAAAATAGAAAAAAAATTCGGCCCACTAAGCAACTAGCGGGGTTAACTCCAGAATAAATCAAAGATTATTTTGGGAAAATAAAAAAAAAATTAAAAGAGTTTAATTTAAAAATGAAAAAAAATCAATCATAGTAAATAATTTTAAGATATTTTATACCTTATACATGATATAATTCAATAATTTATGATAAGCATTTCATGGGTAATATAACTATTTTTATTGTAATACCAATTTTACAAATCAATTTATTTTACCTCTCTTTGACGCTTCAATATTTTACATACTCTGTATTCCTTTGAATTCGAAAAATTTCGGACACAAAGGCAATCATCTTTGTCTGGAATGACACAATGTAATTAATGAATTCCAGCGATTGATTTTGTTTTGGCAAATCGGTCCTTTAGGTCATTTACAGCCTTATTATAATCCTATTACAAGAAAAATAATTGATAATCGCTTTACCTGTGACATGCTTATCATATATCATTGAATTAGATTATGGGTAAGGTATAGAATATCTCAAAATTATTTACTAAAATTGATTTCGATGTGAAATGAAATTTTTGAATGCAGAGGAGCTGAAAATTGACAACGAATAAATATTTTTTAATCGAAAAAAAAAATAGAAAAAAATTCGGCCCACTAAGCAACTAGCGGGGTTAACTCCGTAATAAATCAAAGATTTTTTTGGGGAAATAAAAAAAAATTAAAAGTGTCGGAATTTGAAAAATTCATGGTTTTTTCCAAAAAACAGAAATTTTCCATAGAACTTGATTTCCAAAATTATTTTTGTATTTTTTTTCAGAAAAGTACATTCGAAAACAAAACTTCTTAAAAAAAACGTCCCGATAGGTCAATTTTTGAAAAAGTTATAGCTATTTGAAAAAAAAGCCATTTTTTTTAACATTCATAACTTTTTTTGCCTTCGGTAAAAAAATTTGAAAAAATTCACAAAAATTTCTTTAGTGGCGTAAAAGAAAATTGCGAAGTTTCAGCCAAATCGAAGAGGGTCGGGTTCAAAAGTGGTCGAATTGACGTAGAATGACCCATGTATATCTTCGCGTCTCTTCTTTGTGTCATCCTTCGTAATCTCCCACCACGCCGCTATGAATGAATGTAGCACCAGCGCGGCTGCGGTGGGAACGGACGAGTCATTAGGCCAAGCAACAGGCTCTAAAATCATCAGATTGTGTCAAAAATAATAACAGGATACCATCGGTGCCATTACAATCGGGCGAGCTCCCCGATGCTAATTGCACAAAATTCGACTCGAGAGTCGCGTTTCCTTTTTTTTTTTATTAACAATTTAGTGCAAAAAAATGCATTTTTTTTTGGTTTTTTGCTTATAAAAGAAAAACTAATGGATCAATATGATCGGTCCCAATGGACGAATTGTAGAGAATTGAAGTATGAAGAAAATGAGAGCTGAAAAAATCCGATCGGTTCATTATTAAGGGAGAAAACTCAATAAAACCGATAAAAATAGCGTTTTTTCAAAAATTCATAACTTCGCCATTTTTCGAGCTGTAGTGCAGGCTCTTCTCGAGATAGTAGATATCGATACGTACTTCCTGTGTACGAAACCCAGACGCTGTCGAATAATTAGTTTCCGCGTAATTGCAATCAAAAGTTGTACATACCATATTTTGCAGCAAGGCTCAATGCTCTGGAGGTCGTCCGATTCCAATCTACCAAACGGATTTGGAAAGTAGAAGTGTTCAGCTATAAAACGTCAATCTTCGTTTTTCGTTTAAATGCGGAGAAATAGGTAAAAATTGCTCGCAAACATGAGCAAAAACGGCCGAGCGCCCGAGAGTCGTCGTGGAGTGGGGATAGGGCAGCAGAAGCGGCGAAGGCGCATATCAAGAGACTCGGTAGAGTCTCGGGACAAGTACATTTGACAGCTCTGTCGTCTGCTGGCCCGAGGCTCGCCAGAGTATATTATCTCTGAATAAAGTAAATTTCGGTGGTGGGGGTAAAAACTGAAAGTCATTTTCTCGAATTACGAAGCTCAGGAGACAGATGATGACTTGAAAATTGAACTGGAGACTAATTAAGAAAAAATCTTTCGATTGAGCTTTAAATCAGCACGATTGATGCCGTATTTGCTGAGAAATAACTTTGCACAGGCTCAAAATTATGCAAAAATTCCAACACATCGAAGATTTTGACGTGTCTGTATATGTCACAATGAAAGGCTTCAGCGTGCCTATCGAGATTCTGGTTCGTCACGAGTGTGGTCATTTCCCTGTGTTCCCAAACCGGTAAACCAGTGTGCACACGAGTGATGTTTTTGAACGTGTCCCTGTGACTACATTCCTCTGCATCCATACCACGGAAAGTTTGAATGTTTAACCAGTGTGACGGTAGTTTTGACTTTTGACAGTGTAAAGTGCGAGTCGTGTAAATCGCGTTTTTTTTAATTTGTGAAAAATCGTGATTTATAAATAGTTTAAATATATAAATAGTGCGAAAAAACGGTAATATATAAATATTGCGAAATGTGATAATATTTTTTAATATCTCGGAATTAATCATCAGCGAAATTAAAAAAGATAACCTCGCACCCGCTGGTGAAATCATTTTTGTTTCGGATTCCAGAAAAGCCCAATAGAAACAAACCTCACCACTCGTTGAGGTTATCATTTTTATTTTTCCGTATAAAATAATGCGAATAAAACCGTTAATTAGTGTGGCCGGAATAAGTGCTAGAAAATACAACGAACATAACCTTAAAAATCAGTGTTATTCGTTCTGAAAATGTGTGAACTCGCAAATAATGATGTTGAAGTTTCAATCCAGAACGCAACGATTTTTTTTTTTAATCATGTCACTTAAATTTTTCTTACAGATCAAAAGACTGTGTTTTTTTTCCAAAAGTGAGTGTATGAAAATAGTTGTGACAAGATGTATCATGTGCTCATAAATAAAAACCTGTAAAAATATTAATTGTTGATGAAATACTTTAATTATAAAAATTTGACAAATAACTTTTATCGTGAAATCATGATTTTCAATACTTTTCAGATGCGGTCTACAAATAAATATAAAATTTCCAATATTCTGCAAGTTGTGCTAAGTTCCTTCGCTCTCTCTTTTTGGCATCGCACTACATATTTTATATTGAGCTGGGGTTTTACTGATTATATCAGCGTAAATAGTCAAGGATCATCTGTTATCAAATTTCACAACCAGTCGAAGGATCAGAAATTCAACAATAGTGTTATGGCATCGCTCGGTCAGGCTTGTGCAAAAGATATAAATGGAAATAAAAGCATGAGAAAACAAAGTAAGAATTCAATATTCATTCAAGTTTTTAGTGTGCATTGTAATATAATTTGTTAAAAAAAAGTGTTCCACAAATATTTCTATACGGTTTCATTTTTGGCCTTTCGCTCATGTTTTTCTCATATTAGTGAAATGCACATTGTTGAGACGCACTAAATATATGTATCGAATTTCTCAATATACTGCAGGAAATGCGAGGTGTTACCTGAAATGAATTTCGGCGTTTTGTTTGTGCAAGCTGTACTAAGTTCGTTCACTTTTTCTTTATAGCATCGCATTGCATATTTGATATTGAGCTAGGGTTTTACTGGTCAGCGTAGATATTCAAGGATTATCTGTTATCATGTAAAAATTCTAGGATTCGGAGCTGTTCAGAAAAAAAGAAGTTATATCCTGGCCAAAAATCCCCTCCCCGGGGAAAAAACCTTGCACAAGTACATTTGTTGACCCCTGTTTCCATTTGTTTTCACAGAAAAAAACTACCCAAAAAAGTACAAAATTTTTAAAAATTTGGCAAGATTGAGATAGGAAAAAGAAGATTGTTTCTATAAAATAACTATACTCCAAATGACAAATAGAAATGAAAAACTTCACATATTTTATCGAGATCCCAAGAAAAAAAGCAACAATGCCCATCGTGAGTGTCTGGTAAAAAACAGAGTCAACAAGTAAATGATCAATTTGCGCATAAAGAAAATAATTACTTTACAAAAACAGAAATGGAAAAGCCAATGATTTACGTTCAGCACTAAAATTTATAATATCAATAATAGGACAAGTATTTTGTTGTCGCTTGAGGATGGAATATTTAAAAAAAAGCAAAAATTAGTTGGTTATTGAAAAAAGTCATCAATGTACAAAAATAAAAATTGGTCAAAAGAACAGAGTCCAGAAAAAAAAATCGGAATGAACAAAAACTTGAAGAAAAAAATTTCAAACGAAAAAAATTAGATTGAAAAAAAAATTTCGGCCGAAGTACTTGGCGAGTTTTTTTGCTTAGCTTGGATCACGTAATTTATTTCACGTAATGGTGTATGTGTTATAAACTCGCCAAGCACTTCGGCCGAAATTTTTTTTTCAATCTAATTTTTTTCGTTTGAAATTTTTTTCTTCAAGTTTTTTTTCATCCCGATTTTTTTTTCTGGACTCTGCTCTTTGGACCGATTTTTATTTTTGTACATTGATGACTTTTTTCAATAACCAACTAATTTTTGCTTTTTTTTAAATATTCCATCCTCAAGCGACAATAAAATACTTGTCCTATTATTGATATTATAAATTTTAGTGCTGAACGTAAATCATTGGCTTTTCCATTTCTGTTTTTGTAAAGTAATTATTTTTTTTATGCGCAAATTGATCATTTACTTGTTGACTCTGTTTTTTACCAGACACTCACGATGGGCATTGTTGCTTTTTTTCTTGGGATCTCGATAAAATATGTGAAGTTTTTCATTTCTATTTGTCATTTGGAGTATAGTTATTTTATAGAAACAATCTTCTTTTTCCTATCTCAATCTTGCCAAATTTTTAAAAATTTTGTACTTTTTTGGGTAGTTTTTTTCTGTGAAAACAAATGGAAACAGGGGTCAACAAATGTACTTGTCCAAGGTTTTTTCCCCGGGGAGGGGATTTTTGGCCAGGGTATAGTAATACAAGCGCGCTGCACGCTAGTTATGAATCTTCGAATTTGATTATCTCGGCAACCAGTAGGGTTATCTTAACATATTTTTTTTTAATTCTGGGGTAACTGGACCACCCGAAACTGATTCTGCATTCAGATTCCATGAAAAATCAGCGGAAAACTTTTTTTTCTGATTTTTTTTGCTACATGCTCTTATATCAATATGGTATGGATAAAATATTGTAAAATAGGTATGATGCTACGAGCCAAGGAGCTTATTTATTGGAGAACATAACAATCATTTTTAATAAACAGTTTTTGTACAGAAATCGTCCTTAATACTATCGATATTAATATTATTACATTCAAACTTGAATACAAATAATTAAATTAATCGTTTTCTTTTCGCGTAGTTCGAAATCTCCGATGTACTATCACAATTATTACTATGTACATGGATGGTAATATTTTTTTCACTTGAATTATCGTCCTCGATTTCACATTCATCCTCCGACTGAACTTGCAGATTTTTTGTCTCAAAATTAAAACATGTACCTTCGTGACAGTGCGCGCAGAGATACGTGCAGTTCAAACCATGTTTTTTGCAGCTGCACGAAGCATCTACGCACCCTTTTTTACTGCAGGAACACGAAATCTGATCAAGCAACTTCTGGGGAATTGGAGGATCGGTACTTCCTATCGGTATCAATCGGTTTCCCTTGACTTACCATCCCCAGTCATTTGGTCTCAGATCCGTATTCCCTAACCACAGCTGCAGATGATAGAAAACTCGAAGCGCATGTTGTTTAGCTGCTCCTTCTGTCGGTGGAACAGTCTCAATAGCGAATTTATTTTTTACTTTGACCTTACTGATATCAAGAGACTCGGTAGAGTCTCGGGACAAGTACATAGGCCTTTTCATCATAAGACGAGCGCAAGCGTAGGCGCCATGTTGAAATGGCGGTAGTTCAAAAGATTCGTACTGTTTTGATCAACAATGGCTGGGAAAGGGATATTATCTCCAAAAACTAATAAATTATTGGAAAAAACCATCGATGGTGCTTCACTTATTTACGATTCAGTTGAAGCTCATAATTGTGAACAATTGAGACGGTGGCTAAAATGTCATGGACGTCCGCAAAAAGGAAAAAAAGTGAGCTGATTGAGAGGTTAGATATCGATATTTATTTACTATCTAAAAACTTATAAAAAAAAATAAAAGTTTACATTTTTATTCTAATTAATAATGTCAATTCATTTACAGTATTTGAAAAAACATTTTAGTTAACGTGAGCATTACGCATGGAAATAATTAATCAAATAAGTCATTAATATTTTGAGGCTATACATGGCATTATTAATTTGACAATTTTAAATACTGAATTGAATATGTCGTTTGATTATAAATAAAAGTTTTAATATGAAATTTTAAATACTGAATTAAATATGTCGTTTTGATTATAAATAAAAGTTTTAATATGAAATAATATATAAAAAATTTATGAAATTTACAGAGTCAAAAATGCAATTAGGAACAATGTACCAGTGGACCAAACAGTTGACAAAGGGAAATGGCAAAATATCTTAAATACACACAATCAAAGCCCAAATCTTTTGCAAATAAGTCCAATAATAAATTATCCTAACATTTGGCAACCATTTCCCTCCGACAAAGTGCCTAAGAACTTTAGCTATGGATCTATATATCACTATCTAGTGACATCATGCATAGATGACAACAATAGTGATAGTGACATTGAAAATCGCAATAATAATGATCAAAGTCCAAAAGCTGATTACAGTACATCCAAACCATTGAAAAGAGGCAAACAGTATGTGGATAGTGGCCATGTATTTGAAATTCTTGACGGCGTAACATCTGATCAAATGTTTTGCTTAAAATGCAAAATTCAAGCTTCTTATAAAGCTAAAGAAGTTCATCAAGTTTCAGTTATGATCAATCCGTCAACTACCCGAGTAATTCATGGTACTTGTGACTGCAAAGCATCGAGTATGGGCCGCTGTTCTCATGTAGCTGCTTTACTATATGTTTTATTAAATTATTTGGATGATTGTGATGAAGATAATGTACCTTGTACAAGTAAACTGTGTAGCTGGAATCAAGGTAGAAAGAGAAAAGAACCTCACAAAGTAGATGAGCAGCAGTATAAAAATAAAAATGACATCAGTACACGCAGGTCATATGATCCTGGACGAAGTTTGACAAGACCTGTAGACAAACAAAAAATAAATAATTTACTATCTGACTTACAATTAATAAATGCTAGTCGAAAAGCTCCTTCTATGTGGCAATTGTTACTACAGCCGCAATATGAAGATTATATATTAGATAAACCAAGAAAAAGTCAGTTGAAAACATTAGTTTATCGTCTAACGACAAATGTGTGCAGTAATAGGACTGGGCCTGTTGATATAATTTTAGGAGCTCAAAGTAATGATGATAAATGGTGGCAATACCGTAAAATATTGATAACAGCTTCAAAAATTAAACAATTTAAGACTGATAAAACAAATGACCAAATTTTTGCTCTAGTCAATTCTCAGCTGTGGGTTCAACAAAATATAACGACTGAAGCAATGCAATATGGTCGAGCAAACGAAGAAATTGCACGTCAAAGATACGAAGACTTTACTTTAAAAAAATTTTCTTATGAAGTTAAGAGTAGTGGCTTGTGGGTGAATTCCAAGTATCCAGGATTAGGCGCATCGCCAGATGGCTTAATTTTGGATCCATTGAGGAATACATCCGGAGTGTTGGAAATCGAGTGCCCAAAAATTTTAGAAAATTATAACCCAACTGACTTACATTTCCTGACACCACAGCAGCGTACTTCATTTTGTTGTACTCCTGTTAGTAGAACATCCATGAAGTTAAAACGAAATCACCCATATTACTACCAAATACAAACTCAAATGGCAATAACTGAGAGATTGTGGTGTGATTTCGTCATTTGGACTTCAAAGGGGTTCCATGTAGAGAAGATTTATTATGATGGTAATTTCATTGAACCTATACTTAAGCACGTTAGTGCATTCCATCAAAATATTTTGACTCCAGAGTATTTTGAAATGAGAATCCCACGGCGTTTGATACCTTTTGACTTGTCGAAGTGAATTATATTTCATGAAGAATTTCCAAACCTACTATTTGCAACATGTTTTTTTATTTTTATATTCCTCAATATATTACAAAGAGTATTCGTAATAAAAAAAAAATTTCATAAATCTATTTTAACAATAAAAAAAAATACAAAATTTAATATACATATATATATATATACACATATGTGATGCATTACGAAAAATAGATAAACATAATTAGTATATTGTAACATTACAAATGTTATGTGTTTTGAAATTCAAATATATATTACAATTATTTTGACTTTCAACTTATTTTATTTCCTACAACACCGGTCTTCATTTGATTCGTCGAAAACTATTGGTGTTTGAAAGTTGACCAAGCATGCACAAACAAATATAATTTGTGACATGATAGTACGCATATTTAAAGGTAGAACCGTTGAAAGAAGTCTAAATTTTTTTATGCGCCCAATAACATGTTCAACATATATTCGTTGTTTTGCTATCTTCTTCGTCAAGATCTCCTCTTGAGCAGTTAAACGGTCTCTTCCGTTCAAAAACGGAGGAATATTCAAATGTGCTCGCTTAGCTTCAACTACATCATGAACTGTAAAACCTCGATCTGCTAATACCACATCTCCAGGTTGCAATAAGTCTGCTATTTTTGATCGTTTAAATATTTCAGGATCGGATATTGAACCCTCAAATGCATCAGATACAAAACTAACACACCCATTTGGAGTACATCCTATCAAAACTTTAAAAGTGGTATGGGCTTTATAACTTGAATATAAATTACCTTGGTGTTCAAAATTTGACGGTGATTGACAAAAAAATTCAGCACAGTCTACAATTACTCTTATGTTTTTTATAGAGCTAAATATTTTTGGTAATGTTTCAGCTATTGTTTTCCTACATGGAAACATAAATGGCTTCAATTGAGTGGTAAATTCATTATACAAAAAATAAATCCAAGTTGTACATATTTTTGAAACAAACCCCGTAGAAATATCGAACTTGTAGGCTAAATCTTCTATTAAATATCCCATTCGTAATCTTAATAATACCAAAATCAACTGCTGCAATGATGTTAATTTGTATTTACTATTATTTTCGGTACTTTCATGCTTTGACTCTCGACTACCCCAATAATCTAAGTTTTCGCAAGCTGGGCTCAAGAATCTATGTAAAGCTTGGATTTGCTCAAAATGCAAACTCGTATAAAATATGCATTTTTTTCATCACTCCGAATAGAATTAATGAATTTTTCCATGGCTGAATTCTTTTGCAACTTAACCTGAATAATTTTATTACGCATCTTTATCGAATCGGTCTGAATTTCTATTGTTCTTGCATTCCTAGCTTCTTCACAATTTGTATCTCCGTCGATTATACTGATTTCAGACGTTTGATCTGGTAATATTTGTTCAACAAAAAAAACATTATCATCAAGTACGTTGTGAACCTCTTCATGAGCTGTTGATGTCTATAACAAATAGAAAAATTTTTCATTAAAATTAATACATTTTTATCATTTTATTTAATTCACACTATACCTGCGTATCTGTTAAAATATTATCCACTTTCATATATTCAGATCCATTTGCTTTTTCCATATCTACTCTTTTATACTTTTCAAATAAGCTGGTTCTTACTTTGATCACCTAAAAACAGGTTTGAGGTTATAACTCCGAAAATCATATTTGTGTTTAAATTATTTTATACCTTACCTTATTGATTGATTTATCAATATGTTGGAATTCTTGATAGCTTAAAGGATCAGGATTTTGTTCAGTTGGGCCACTTTCTCCGACAAAATGTAGTGAGCAAATATAAGTATCCTTGGTAACATCATCAATAGATCTAAAACCTCGGTCACTTCTGCCACATTTTTTTACCCATAATTCACACTTCGCACATTTTGCACACGCTTTAATATGTGATTTGCTTGATGATTTAATTATTTTTTTGCGATATTCCAGACAAGGCTTTGGAAAATTTATAAAATAATATGTATTAGCTTTGAATGATTTGTACCGTGTATCACTTTTACATACTCCATAACAACACCGTTTTGTTGTTCCTTTTCGTACAGACGACATTATTGCAATGGCTTGGAAAAATTTTTTTTTTCAATTAAGAGGCTTCTTACTTTATTTATTTTTCACTTTTTTTACAATTAATCAACCTAAATTAATATTCTTTTATTTTAATTTTTATACGCGGGCACTTTAGCATGGTTGTTTACAAAAAACAGTACGAAAAAGATGACTGATGCTAACGCATGCGCACAAAAAAATTTTGTGATGAAAAGGCCTATTGACAGCCCTGTCGTCTGCTGGCCCGAGCTCGCCGAGACTATACTTTCTCTCAATAAAACGATTCGCGGTGGTGGGGGTAAAATTGGCATGTCATTTTATTTAATTACGAAGCTCAGGAGTCATTTGGGAACTTAAAAATTGAACTTTTAGCAAATTAAAAAATTCTCTTTCGATTGCGCCCAAAATCAGCATGATCGGTGGCGTAATTGCAGAGAAAATACTTTGCACGGGCTCAAGATTATGCAAAAGTTACTAACACATTCATGGATTTGATGTGTCTGTATATAACACCATCAAAGGCGTCATGTCCCCGGGGCGAACTTCACGGCAGTGTCGCGAACTGACGTCACATGATAATATCTATATCTATATATTGTACAACCATATCTGTCAGTATTTGATGGTATAAACAAACGGAGTTTCGATATTACGAAGTGCGGGATAAATAAAAAAAACGTGCTGGTATTATAATCTTAATATCAAGAGTGAAATATTAAGAGTGACAGTTTTAATGTTTACTGGACCGAGTCTTATCGAGTGTATATACTTTTACCGCGGAATAGTGCGAGACGTACGATCCAAAAATCATTTCTTTCATATAAATTCAATGACAGCAATTTAGAGTTTCATTCAAATTCACGTATTTTTTTATTTTTTTCCCCCTTTCGATCGCGATTAATTAGAATCTCGTTGCTTAAACAGTATTAAAAATATTAATGTTTTTTCACGAACCGTTGTGAGGTTATAAATATCGTGGTTAGGATCGATCGACTCTTGGTTACAGTAATAATAAGAAAGTGATGGTGTGAAAATAGTCAAGTGCTTTTAATCGACTTTCGAACAGTGCTGAAATGAATATGTGTTTTTTTATTATTTTTAACCATGCAGTTTTTATTTTACACATTTAACTCTACGACGGAAACGAAAGCGATCTCTTTACTCTTTCGCGATTAAATGTTCCTCGTATAAGATTTCTTGAAAAATAATTCTTTTCGTTTCTTTGATAACTATGAAATGGTGTACGTTGAACTGTTAATCATGATTGGTGTGAATTGATGTAAATTTGGAAAAGAAACTCTATAAAACTAATAATGAGTGTCAAAAAAATGTATATGGCAAAGTTTGTTATTATCTTGCCGAGTTTTGAGCAGTGTCTAATAAATATTTTTTTTAACTCTACACCGTTGACAATTTATTTTATTGGTCCCTTTCCTCTTTATTATAAAATGTTCCTCGCTTGCCATAATAAGATTTGTACATCATAAAATGTTCCTTGCATAATAATTGTTGGTCCATTTCAAAAGATTGTCGACGTCGTTTTTCTATCCAAAATATGGTGTAGAATCATCTCGCGTTTGATGAATTAATAGACAAATGCACTGTCAACCTGCATCTGGATATATATGGATGCATCTGGATGACAACCGTGGTAAGTAATGATATATCTTTATATCAAAATGGCTCGTATAATATATCTTTATGTCAAAAGACTATGGCGGTATATACTCCATATCCTGGTATTATCCAAATTTGTATCTGTGGATTGCAACGAATATCTATAGACTCTGGAAATTCTGTGAAGCGACAAATATACCAAGTATTTCCACTTTTTGGCTCCGATTGTAGCATTATAAATTGAACATTTTGTTATGAAAATTCATCGGTTGCTCATTTGTCAATGGGATCAAGAATACTGTCTTCGGAACACCATGGATATATGCAAAATTTCAGAATTTTGTTTGGCTCAATATGCTCTATATTTTTTCACATCCCCGCTTTAGTTATAGCCTAATGAATTTTAAAAAATTGTTTCAAAGTCTTCCGATGTGTTTTTTCTGACATTATCAAAATTTATATCTTTGGATTGCAACGAATGCCTACAGACTTTGGAAATTGTGTGAAGCGACAAATGTACCAAGTATTTCTACTTTTTGCCTCAGATTTTCGCATTATGAGTTGAAAATTTTGTTATGAAAATTCTTCGGTTGCTCATTTATCGATGGGATCAAAATTATTGTCTTCAGAACGCCATGAATATATGCAAAATTTCAAAATTTAGTTTGGCTCATTATGCACTATATTTTTTCACTTCCCCACTTTAGTTGAAACATTATGAATTTTGAAAAATTGTTTCAGGAAGTCTTCCGATGTGTTTTTACTGATATTATCAAAATTTGTATAATTGAATTGCAATAGATACCTACAGACTTTGAAAATTCTGTGAAGCGACAGATGTGCCAAGTATTTTCCCTTTTTGGTTTCGATTATGGCATTAGGAATTGAAAATTTTGTTATGAAAATTCTTTGATTGCTCATTTGTCGATGGGTTAAGAATTGCTGGCTTCGGAATACCATGCATACATGCAAAATTTCAGAATTTTGTTGGACCCAATGTGCGCTACATTTTTTCATTTCCCTAATTTAGTTGTAGCATAATGAATTTTGAAAAATTGTTTCAGGAAGTCTTCCGATGTTTTTTTACTGATATTATCAAAATTTGTATCATTGGATTGCAACGGATACCTACAGACTTTGGAAATTCTGTAAAGCAACAAATGTACCAAGTATTTCCACTTTTTGGCTCCGATTGTGGCATTATGAATTAAAAATTTTGGTATGAAAATTCTGCGGTTGCTCATTTGTCAATGGGATCAAAATTATTGTCTTCGGAACGCCATGAATACATGCAAAATTTCAGAATTTCATTCGGCTCAATTGAGCTATATTTTTTCACTTCCCCACTTTAGATGTAGCATAATAAATAGTGAAAAATTGTTTCAGAAAGTCTTCTGATGTGTTTTTACTGCTATTATCAGAATTTGTATCATTGAATTGCAACAGATACCTACAGACTTTGAAATATCTGTGAAGTGAGAAGTGTGCCCAATGTTGTCACTTTTTGGCTCGAAAAGTGGCATTATTAGAACTTGAAAATTTTATTATGAAAATTCTTCGGTTGTTCATTTTTGGATGGGATTAAAATTTGGCTTCGAAAAGCAATGGCTACATGCAAAATTCATAAACTTTATTGAGCCCAATGTGTGGTATGCTTGAGTTGAGGCATGATTAATTCAAAAAATTGTCAGATAGTCTTTGGTTCCTTTTTTTCTGAAAGTATAAAAATTTGTTTTATTGGAACGCAACGTATACTTACAAACTTTGGAAATTTCCTGGAGCAACATGTGTGCTCAGTATTTCTTCTTTTTGGCTCCTATTGTGGCATAACGAATTGAAAAATATTTTCAAAAAGATTGGCTCTACGGATGCTCTGGTTGTGATGATAAGAAAATTTGCACGAAGATAATGCAACTGGTATAACTCAACTCGATCCATTTTCTTGGGCACAGTACTGATCTAAGTTTGCCCGCTTTATTGAATTTATTGTTTTAAAATATTCATAACATACTTTCTGAACTTTTCCAAATTCAAAGATAATACCGTATGGTCTAGAGCACGAAAATTTCACCTATTTTCACGATTTTTTTTTTGCCTTAAAAAATTTTAAAATCGATGTTTTAACTTTTCGGGTTTATTACTACCTTTATTAAGTATACAAAAAAATTTTTTTTTAATTTTAAAAACAGTGTTTATTATCATATAATTGGCATTGAAGACGACCCTCTCGAAAAATCCGACCCGGACGGTGAAGATCGATCCGAGACTTCTACTCATCTGAAACACAAAATTCAAGAAGATTCTTAATCAGAAAGAGTGCAGTTATGGTCGGGACTAGAACAAATCGAAAAAATTAAAAATTGACAAAATGGCGCGCTTTTGAAAAAAAATTCGTAAAATCGGGTTTTTTTTTCACTAGTTTTTTAGTATAAACAATAAGAAATTATTTAAATAAAATTATGATTGTAGTTCCGACGATAGCCATACATGTTGTGAACAACATATCCAAATTTCAAGTGATTCGGTTGAATAGTTTTTTTGTTTTCACCTGCGCAGTGCCGAAAAAAGTCGTTTCGAGATAAATGAGTTTAAAGTTTGAGGTACAGATATTTTCAAAAATTGAGCAAATTTTGAATACTTACAGTTAATCCGCGATTCCGGCACCATATAGGATTCCTTCGGAACGTTCATAATTCAAGATTTCCTCACTCCTTTCATTTCTTCGAGCTGTCCGAGCCTCTTTGGAGTTGTCCGTGCTCCTACGGTTGGCGCTCGATACTCGCAGCTCGTCTCGGTTTTGCGCTAGTTGCTCCGCTTGTGGCCCGATTGTTATGCCCATGGTCTCCATTATTTTCAATAGGGATGCAAATCCTTCATTGAATATGCAAGCGGAAATGTGAGTGGCAATATCAATGATTTTTTTTCCGGCAAACAGATGTTTCGGCGCAAGGTGCCACACGCAAGCATTGAAACTTTCGTTATTGTTCTGCGTATTACTGCCAATACACCTTTCCAATAAAGTCTCTGCTGTCAATTCTTCATAAATTGGTTTTAATATCTCTTGTGCTTCATCGCACAGAGCAGGTGGGTGCTCGTAGGTGTCTAAAGTACCTGCAGCCTCACTTTGACGCCACTTGCACCACGATTCGGAACCTGGAGGACAGTACGAGTGTTGCGGATTTTCATCTGTTGAAATTTTGTGATAATATGCTGCCCATATTTCACTTCTCATCCCTTCAGTCGAATCTGAATTACGTCTAATTGCTAGACCGTAATAAGTTGACAGCTCTTGCAATAATTTATTCGTCAATTGTTGACGCTTCGGTGTTTTATTTATCGATTTCCGCTGTGTCTTTTTTCCCTCTTCTTTTTCTGTCAATTTCTTTGTTGCTTTCTTTATTTGTGCATGTTTTTTTTTCGCATCAACAGCACGTTTGTACAAACGTTTTTTAACATGCAAAACACATTCTTTTTTGCAAACTAAAAAATCATCCCCGTAAGGCTTTGTGTCCAATAAGGCTTTGAACGTTTTCGTGTCGCGGACCGCTCTCTACCTGCGTTATGGGCTGTAGAAGCTGTAATATTGAGAATTTCCGCATGAAAATTTCACAGTATATTCTTGAGATACTATACTTTCGACATATCGAAAAAAAAAAAATCGATTTTTTCAAATTTCTAGACCATACGGTCCCCTTAAGAATTTTCTTAAGCTGGCGTCCAAGAGGAATTGAGAGTAGATATATTTTGTGCGACTCTTGGAAAAGGTCGTTACAATATATATATATATTGTAACGCTTTTCCCGTCAAGCGCTTCAAATTATATTTGCTCTCGATACTTTCTGGACGCCAGTTTAAGATAATTCTTAAACAAATTTTATTTGAAATTATCGAGAACAAAATAATAAGGTTTCCCGGTCGTAGCTGTATTTTAATCCAATGGTGGTAGAGGGGCTGGGTCAATTATACAAAATAAATATTCACACCAACAATCCAACTCCGGAATTACAATAGCTTTTATTATTAAATGACATTAAAATTTTGAATAAAATAAGATTTCCGGAAAAATATTATATGAAAAGTGTACAATAGTTCTCAATATTTGACCTTCAATAATTTAAAAGAATTTATAATTTTTAAGTGTTCGAAAATAATTTTATAACAAAAATATTTGCCTTTCGGCTCGATATTATAACAATTTAACTTACAACTATGGATCTCGAGATTGAGCTAAATCAAATACTAGAATTCCTCTCGGCAATTCAAAATAAAACTTTAACAACGACAATTCGCGAACGCTTTAAATCGCGGGACAAGACGTTACTAGAATTTTCCAAACGCGTACGTACCCCGAAACAATATCGCTCTTTTAAATCCCAAAATTCACAAAATATACTCGCGAGTACAAAACGGTACGAAATCATAACAAAACAAAATGAGAGCGAAACGACGGCTCACCGCTACGGTTTCAGAGATTGGAAATCCGGAAAAGGACCACGGATGCTTCCACTCGATAATTCCGATGGCGTCGGGTTCTTGATCGAAGACGGCTACGGCTTGAGAAAAGACGTCCTCCGTCGCTGCTGCCCAAAACTCGAGTCCCCGATAATTTTTCCGAAGCGCGATATCGCGGATTAGGGTCCTAGCCCCCCACCCTTCGCCTACTCACGGGAATCTAGAATTTTCTCGAACCTTCGCCCTCTCCTTTTATTATTCGCCAACTATATTTAAATTTCGAGTGTGAATTCGAAACGGGCGCGACGCTGATCAACGATGACTTTCGATACGTCCGAGGT
The DNA here is from genome assembly GCA_963989365.1 of Rhimphoctona megacephalus. Classification (NCBI taxonomy): domain Eukaryota; kingdom Metazoa; phylum Arthropoda; class Insecta; order Hymenoptera; family Ichneumonidae; genus Rhimphoctona; species Rhimphoctona megacephalus. The sequence continues at coordinate 3,171,841 of OZ022416.1, read as the reverse complement.
TTACCGAAGATCCCCGATGCTGATTGACGCATCGTCGAGTTCGACAGCTCTGGGTGAGGGCTTCGAGCTAGCGACCCTCGCTCGATATGATTTTTCGCGCTCCGTCGATGACCTTGACGACCGAAACTTCTCAAGCCTTCCCTCTCAACGATACGACAATTCTGACAATGATGATAATTCCGATGTTCTCTTTCTCTCTCTCTCTCTCGATATTTTTCGATGTATGAGACCGTCGTTCGCTCGTATAAAAAATTATAAAATAAAAGAAATTAATAATCAATAAATACGCTAGCGTTTGGCCCTTTTAGATAAGCTCGAGAGCAATTCGTCAGCGACGAAAAACGCTCCTTTCTCGTGCCGTGCCAATTGTTAACCAATTTGTGACGTGGGCAAAATTACCACGTCACAACACCTCCCCCCTACGAAAAAGGACGACCCGGCCTTATACAAAATTCTTGTAAGACTGACGCCTCGCTCTCAAAAATTTATAAAACGGCAAAGTATACTTTAATTTAGCGCAAACTATTATTTCGCGGCACTGACACGATCGAGAAAATCCAGCAAGGCCAAATCTCTTGTCAAGTAAACGATAATTATTCGAATAAGAAAAAAAATAAATTCAAGTTCAAAATCTATAAACAACATTTCAATTACCGAGCCAAATCCATCAGTCTCCTCAACTCAAATCAAGCTACATTTTACCACAATGAAATAAATATGGCATACAGACAATGACAAAACACTTAAGTACTCCAAAATGAATCCTTCATAAAAAATATTTTAAATCGTCAATTTATTCTTTTATTAATCCTTATATCTCTCTCTGTCTCTCTCTCATCAGGTATCTTGCAACTCACGGGAATACAAAAATACTTAACTAATTCAAAAGATTTTCTTTTATTTCTCAATAATTATCGAAGCGAGTATTCTAAGAGATATGGATGTAAATCCATTCAAGAAAAACAGAGTTGGTTGACGGTATTTGTCGTCCTCCACACTCTACTCTATTATCCATCGCTCGATTCACGAAATTTATAAAATTGTAAAGGGTAAAAAAAAAAAATTTTAATTCAACATCAATTGTCGATTAATTTGTTCAAAATCTCTAAAATCGCAAGAAAAACAATAACAAAACATGAATGCAATCACCTACCTAAATCGATAAATATTTTGATTTCGCGTGTTCGATCTCTACCATATTTTCTTTGAATGCTCGAAGCTTTATCACTTTAATTTCTCTAATTATTACTCAGTATCCTCACGGCAATTATATCTCATTCCTTTCTCCTCTTCGCTATCCGGTAACATTTAAATCGCTCAGCTGATCACACGAAGTATAAGCTTGAGCGTCAGCTATCGCGTATTCGTATGTGACATAACGAGAAAAAAAAATTATAAATTAAGGAAGAGAAAGAAGACAGTACTTTAAAGCAAATCTAATTTGAATAACCCAATTATCGCACGTGAAGTCAGAAAGAAATCTAAATTAAAAGAAAAATTTACAAAATGTATTGTAATTCACGAGAAAGTTCAATTATAATTCACTAGCGATGTTGTACGAGAGATTCTGAGTATCGAGCTCACTCACACCAATATCCGAAAATTACGCGACGCACTAACACACGCAAAATTGATATTCATTTCACTAACGAAGCATACACCCACGTATTTCGAGAGCAATAATAATACGAATGCTCGATGGTAGAGATACAGAGAGAGGATATCTTTTATTTTTCCACTAATAATCATCATCATATTCGTCATCAGCTGAAAGTAAATATCAATACCGTATTTCCAAGTCGACACATTTTATTAGACCCCACAATAAATTAAATCAATCCAATAATCGATAATTATAACTGTCGGAACATAAAATTTGTTCAAGAGTAAAACTTTAATATAATAAAAGAACGGTCTATTATAATTTCTTGAGTTAAAATGTTCCATTATCAAATGAATTAAAATGTCAGACAATAAAAATCATTGAATAAAATCAATAATTTTAAACACTAAATTAAATTCATTAATTATTGTTAAATAAATAATGAAATAAATAAGACAATCACAACAACTTCAATAAATATCAAGAATTCGACAAACACTTTACACCAGTAAAATTCTCACTTGAGACGTACCGAGCAGAGTCAATGCTCACAGCAAGGTCAGACTCGAAAAAAACAAAGAAATAATTCCCGAAATATCGAATTCATCAACAAAAAAATTTTGAAGGCACACAATTCCATAAAAACTCACAAAATATGTCCTTGTCCACAATAAATATCTCCAATAATCCCAATATTCGAATAAATCGATCATTTTACAAACTTAACAATTCGCACTGATTTCGACGATAGCTCCCGAGTCACCGAAACATAAGATTAACGAAATGTATGCGAGAGAATCCTCGCTATGCCCGTGACACGAGATGTACTACCGGTACCCGAAATCTTCGCGATACGAAAACAAATACCATAACAACACCAACTCAATAACATAAGACACAAATACGACTCGCATCGAAAATATCAGAACATTTTCGAGAAATAATATTCGATACGAGTGACAAAGACACAAGACACAATTAAATCATTTTCGAACTGACGGATAACATATGATTGCTGTCAAACGAAATTCTCGAGAAAATAACAGGTTTTCAAATCTGATTTCTCAGCTGATGTTCTTCTCTCAGAAAATTTCGAATGATTTCATCATAAAATACGAATCGATAAAAGTTTCTTGATCAAAATTTTCCATATTTTATTAAAAGTCTATAAATAATTTTTTTTTCATGAATTTTTAAGAATTTCTAAATCAATATGGTGTGATTACACGGGATATTTTGCAAATCGAGCCCCACGTTGGGCGCCAAAAATTTGTAACGCTTTTCCCGTCAAGCGCTTCAAATTATATTTGCTCTCGATACTTTCTGGACGCCAGTTTAAGATAATTCTTAAACAAATTTTATTTGAAATTATCGAGAACAAAATAATAAGGTTTCCCGGTCGTAGCTGTATTTTAAACCAATGGTGGTAGAGGGGCTGGGTCAATTATACAAAATAAATATTCACACCAACAATCCAACTCCGGAATTACAATAGCTTTTATTATTAAATGACATTAAAATTTTGAATAAAATAAGATTTCCGGAAAATATATTATATGAAAAGTGTACAATAGTTCTCAATATTTGACCTTCAATAATTTAAAAGAATTTATAATTTTTAAGTGTTCGAAAATAATTTTATAACAAAAATATTTGCCTTTCGGCTCGATATTATAACAATTTAACTTACAACTATGGATCTCGAGATTGAGCTAAATCAAATACTAGAATTCCTCTCGGCAATTCAAAATAAAACTTTAACAACGACAATTCGCGAACGCTTTAAATCGCGGGACAAGACGTTACTAGAATTTTCCAAACGCGTACGTACCCCGAAACAATATCGCTCTTTTAAATCCCAAAATTCACAAAATATACTCGCGAGTACAAAACGGTACGAAATCACAACAAAACAAAATGAGAGCGAAACGACGGCTCACCGCTACGGTTTCAGAGATTGGAAATCCGGAAAAGGACCACGGATGCTTCCACTCGATAATTCCGATGGCGTCGGGTTCTTGATCGAAGACGGCTACGGCTTGAGAAAAGACGTCCTCCGTCGCTGCTGCCCAAAACTCGAGTCCCCGATAATTTTTCCGAAGCGCGATATCGCGGATTAGGGTCCTAGCCCTCCACCCTTCGCCTACTCACGGGAATCTAGAATTTTCTCGAACCTTCGCCCTCTCCTTTTATTATTCGCCAACTATATTTAAATTTCGAGTGTGAATTCGAAACGGGCGCGACGCTGATCAATGATGACTTTCGATACGTCCGAGGTTTACCGAAGATCCCCGATGCTGATTGACGCATCGTCGAGTTCGACAGCTCCGGGTGAGGGCTTCGAGCTAGCGACCCTCGCTCGATATGATTTTTCGCGCTCCGTCGATGACCTTGACGACCGAAACTTCTCAAGCCTTCCCTCTCAACGATACGACAATTCTGACAATGATGATAATTCCGATGTTCTCTCTCTCTCTCTCTCTCGATGTTTTTCGATGTATGAGACCGTCGTTCGCTCGTATAAAAAATTATAAAATAAAAGAAATTAATAATCAATAAATACGCTAGCGTTTGGCCCTTTTAGATAAGCTCGAGAGCAATTCGTCAGCGACGAAAAACGCTCCTTTCTCGTGCCGTGCCAATTGTTAACCAATTTGTGACGTGGGCAAAATTACCACGTCACAATATATATATATATATATATATATAGCTGTGAAACGGTTGTTCTGAGGATCTCATATATTTGAACAGCGTATATTGACCATGTGGAAATAGTAGGGTGGGTTTGGGTCATCTTGCGGTTGTTGTTTGTATAGTTGGACATGTGGAAATAGTAGGGTGTGTTTGGGACACTTTGCGGTTATTGTTTAAATAGTTGGACATGTAAAAATACTATTTCCACATGCCCAACTATTCAAAAAACAACCGCAAGATGACCCAGACCCACCCTACTATTTTTACAGTCATCAAACTACTCAAAATACAATTTTTTCTAAAAGAGTTGTTTGGAGGACGGTCCTCAAAACAACCATTGTATATACGAATTTTTTTTGACGACGGTCCTCGAAACAACCACTTGTCCCCGAAACTACCATAGCATGTATGTAATGGTCCTCAAAACTACCATTGTATAAAAGTATACATACACACTCACACACACACTATAGCTATATTATATATAGCTATAATATGCTATACGATAGAGATATATACGTTATATATGCTATATATATTGACTATGGATATATGCTACTACTATAGCAACGGTTACCATGGCAACGGCTACCATGGCAACGGCTACCACGGCCACGGCTACCATGGCAACGGTTACAATAGCAACGGTTACCATAGCAACGATTATCATAGCACCGGTTACCATAGCAATGGTTACCATAGCAATGGTTACCATGGCAACGGTTACTATATCAACGGTTACCATTGTAATGGTTCCCATAGCAACGGAAAACTTCATATTATCAACTTTCGTTCTCATCAAACGATTTTTGCATGTACGGTTCGCCATATTGAATCCGCCATCTTGAATTTCGGATGCAGATTCGTAACCAGCGACCCAGAAAACCCAATATTACCAACTTTCGTTATCTTCACACGATTTTTGCATGTACGGTCCGCCATATTGCATCTGCCATCTTTAATTTCGGATGTAGATTTTTCGTAATCAGCGACCTAGAAAACCCAATATTACCAGCTTTCGTTCTCATCAAACGATTTTAGCATGTACGGTTCGCCGTATTGAATCCACCATCTTTAAATTCGGATGCAGATTCGTAATCAGCTCCCCCAAAAACCTCATATTACGAACTTTCGTTCCCATCAAACGATTTTTGGATTTACGGTCCGCCATATTGAATCCGCTATTTGAATTTCGGATCCAGATTCGTAATCAGCGACCCAGAAAACCCAATATTACCAACTTTCGTTCTCATCAAACGATTTTAGCATGTACGGTCCGCCATATTGAATCCGCCATTTTGAATTTTGGATGGAGATTCGGAATCAGAGACCCCAAAAACACCATATTACAAACTTTCGTTCTCATCAAACGATTTTTGCATCTACGGTCCGCCATATTGAATCCGCCATCTTGAATTTTGAATACAGATTCGTAATCAGCGGTCCAGAAAACCCAATATTATCAACTTTCGTTCTCATCAAACGATTTTTGCATGTACGGTCCGCCATATCGAATCCGCCATCTTGAATTTTGGGTGTAGATTCGTAGTCAGCGACCCCGAAAATCCAATATTACGAACTTTCGACCTCATCAAACGATTTTAATATATATCGTCCGTCATATTGAATCCGCCATCTTGAATTTTGGATGAAGATTCGTAATCGACGACCCCAAAAACCAAATATTATCAACTGTCGTTATCATCAAACGATTTTAGCATGTACGGTCAGCCATATTGGATCGGTCGGTAATATTGGATCAGTAATATTTAATTTCGGACACGCGTCTGCGTTACTCACTATTCATCATGGTATTGAAATTGACGTTTTGTCAAAATAATATAATATCGTGAAAGATATAAAAAACCTCATGGCTATACTTTGAGTAATATGGTTGCAACCATATTAGGCTAGATGCTTGCTAAATGCGCCTGCTAGATGTGCCGCGGGCGAGGCCCGCGGGCATAGCTAATTATTAATATATGAAAAATACATTTCAACTGTATTTGAAATATATTTCCAATATATGCCAAATATAAGTTGAATATAAATTGAAGATATCATTTAATTTGTGTAAAAGTATTTTTCCTATAGTTTCCCGATTATTTTGAATCAAAGAAATATTTGAAATTTAAATTTAAATTATATTTCGCATAAACAGTCATGCTTACTTAAAATGCATCTCATAATTTATTGTAAATTACTAGCGCAATTTAGCTGATTTCAAAACAGCAAAATTGTAAATTGCAGTAAATTTTATCTTTTTCCGGATAAGTTCGTTCTCGTTTCGATCAGGTGGGAATCGAATCATCGGCAGCAGTGAGGGACGTCAAAAAGTGCGAAAGACAACCTGACGAGGTTATCTAAAACTCGATGGTGGAAGATAAATGGGCATGTTTTGCGAAACATCATAAGATAGCGAATCTGTGCCTGTTGAAAATCTTCCCTGCTATTTCCTGTACGACAAGTCTACGCCTTATTAATACTCCCTTAAAACGAAAATTGTTTTTCAACAATATTCCCGAAACGCGCGTGTAGGTCAGTTATTGCCAATTTTCGCGATACACCATTTTCAATGGACCTCCACAACTGAGACAGAGATCTCGGTGCTCCCGAAGCTCATCAAAACATTTCGATCAGTTTTTAAACATCAATTCGATCGAATTTAGTTCTACAATAACAAAAAAGCAAGGGGTAGCTTATATTTCAACGATGAAAAAGCACCACCGATAGTCCCGGAGGGCGCTCGGGAAGAGACCTCATTAGCGTTTTGAAAAAACTCATCGATTTTGCCCATTTTAGAGGACGTTATAAACCCGAAAAATCGATGTGTTAATTTCAAACGTTAAATCAAACTCTTTCGGTACACTCTCTGTGGCGATCGTGAGTATTTTCAGGGATATATTAATAATATATATTAAATTTAAAAAAATATACATTATTTATATTTAATTTAACGTATACTAAAAATATATTTTTCTTATAGTTTTTCTATATTTTCCAATAAGTAGGATGTAGGATAATAATTGAAATTTATAATTCAAAATAAATTTTTGGTATATACCAGATATAAATAATGTATAAATTTTTTATATTTTACATATATTATCAATATATGAAAAATACATTTCAACTTTATTTGAAATATATTTTCAATATATGCCAAACATAAGTTGAATATAAATTTTAAATACAATTTTTTTTTGGGTAAATGTATTTTTTTCCTATAGTTTATCGATTATTTTTTATTAAAATAATATTTTAAATTTCTATGTAACTTATATTTCGCATAATAATAATAATAATAATAATGCTCACTTGAAACTCATCTTATAATTTGTTGTTAATTCCAAGTGCGAATTTGCTTATTCCAAAAGCAAAATTGAAATTGGCAGCAAATTTTATCCGTTTTCGAATGAGCTCATTCTCGTTTCGTTCAGCTGCGAACTGAACCATCGGAAGCAGTGGGGCATGTCAAAATTGGTAATAAGTAACCTACAAGGTTTGGAGATATTGTTGAAAAACAATTTTCGTTTTAAGGAAGTATTAATTCGTCGTAAACTTGTCGTACAGGAAATAGCAGGGAAGATTTTCAACAGGCAGAGATTCGCTATCTTATGACGTTTCGCAAAACGTGCCAATTTATCTTCCACCATCAAGTTTTAGACAACCTCGCCAGGTTGACTTTTCACTTTTTGACGTCCCCCACTACTGCCAATGGTTCGGTTCCCACCTGATCGAAACGAGCACGAACACATCCGAAAACAGATAAAATTTACTGCAATTTACAATTTAGCTGTTTTTAAATCAGCTAAATTGCGCTCCAAATTTACAACAAATTATGAGATGCGTTTTAAGTAAGCGTGACTGCTTATGCGAAATATAAGTTAAATATAAATTTCAAATATTTTTTGATTCAAAATAATCGGGAAACTATAGGAAAAATACTTTTACCCAATCTAAAATATATTTTCAATTTATATTCAACTTATATTTGGCATATATTGGAAATATATTTGAAATACCGTTGAAAAGGATTTTTCATATATTAATAATATATGTAAAATATAAAAAATGTATACATGATTTATATTTAGCATATAACAAAAATGTATCTTCAATTATAAATTTCAAGTATTATCCTACTTAATAGAAAATATAGCATAACTATAAGAAAAATATATTTTTAGTATACGTTAAATATAAATAATGTATAACTTTTTTATATTGTACGTATATTACAAATATATTAAAAATATATTTCAACTATATTTCAAATATATTTCGTATGCATGCCAAATATAAGTTGAATATAAATTAAAAATATCATTTAGTTTGTGTAACATTATTTTTCCTATAGTTTCACCGTTATTTGTAATAGAAAATAGTATTTATCACATCGACATCGAGTTTTGGAAAACCTCGCCAGATTGCCCTTGAGACTTTTTAATGTGCCCCACTGCTGCCGATGGTTCAGTTCGGAGCTGATTGAAATGAGAATGAACTCATTCGAAAACGGATAAAATTTGCTGCAATTCACAATTTTGCTGTTTTGGAATCAAGAAATTTGTACTCGGAATTTACAATAATAATGAGATGAGTTTCAAGTGAGCATGACTGTTTATGCGAAATATAAATTTTATAGAAATTTAAAATATTTTTTTTTTTTTTAAATAATCGGAAATTATAGAAATAACAAACATTAACACAATCAAAATTATACCTAAATTTACATTCAACTTATATTTGGCATACATTTGAAATACAATTGCAATATATTTTTCATATATTAAGAATATATTTTAAATATAAAAAAGTTGTACATTATTTATATTTAGAATACACCAAAAATGCAGTTTTTGTGTAGTTTAGCTACATCTTTTCTCATTGAGCATTTTTATTTATTTCGAGTTATTTCTTTGGTGACTGGAAGTCGGGCAGTCGTCGTGATATGTAAAGTTTGAGCTGACGAACACATATTATCTTTGGATTTACCATCTTTACACCATAAAATATCTTAATTTTCATGTAAAAAAATCACCCAAAAAATTTTTTCAACTTTTTTTGATAGCTTTTTATAAAATCGTCAAACTTGGTTCCTTTGAGGTTTGTCAAACCGTTGTCTCAAGATTTTTTAATTTTGTTAAATTTTTTTATTCTTATTTTTTATTTTTATTCAATAGACCACGCAAAAAATTTTCATTGAAACACATTTTTTTGGGCGCTGGTCATATAATGGTCATAGCCCTTAAATAATTAGATAAATAAATTTGTAATAATTTTGAACATTTCATAAAATTAAAATAAACAGTCTAAATCGTTGTTTTAATACTTATTATTCATATAACTTTTTTACATTATCGAACAATCATGTCAACTACGAGTCGATGTGCTAACCTCCTAAAATCTGTCAAAAAAATACGAGGAACATTCGGATTTATTTGTCATCGCCCCCGTCGTAACACGGTGCTAACGTCACACGAAAGAAAAAAGTTTCTCGCGTTGAAGTCGCTTCACGGGACATTGACTAAACAAAAGACAAAAATGTTAGATCTGAATGCGAGCATGAGCCCCGTCTTAGCCCCCATATTAGACGACCCTAAGGCGTCACTCATCATGGCGGAGAGCGACCTTCTCATTGGCTCAAAAACTTTAATTCTATTGCTTGCCATTTAAAAACTATTGTGAATTTAAAAAAAACGGCTAACAAGGAACCCTAGGTAGGTCGACCCCTTCGATTTTTATCTAATTTATATATGTTGTAGTACATCGAAAACTAAGAGACACGTATTTTTTTTTATCGGCCCAAAAAGGGTTTAAAGGGGTGAAAACAGCCCCCAAAGATGGGCACCGAATGGGGTGGTTTCTCAGTTTTGAATAGAAGCGCTTGATGTATTCGAATGAACCAACGCTGAAATGTTTCTATTGATGAGCCATCGTAAATGCAATCTAGGCTTTTTAGGGGAAAGGGTGTTTAAGGGGTTAACAACCCCTAATTTGATAATATTATTTTGTACCGTAAAAACTATTGTTCCAATTCGAACGGAACCAACTTCATTTTGTAGAGGTCGAAGAACTAGTCGATACGTGTTTTGGGGGTTTTACGAAAAATTCGCTTCAAGGGGGGTAAATCACCCCTTTCGTTGCAATACCTTATATTAATATTTAAAAAAATTTGTTCTCAATTATATTACTGTACGCAGCACAACCACCTATATAATTTATTGAAATGTCTTCAAACACGAAAATAAGTTTACCTTTGATCTTGTTTCTAGGTGAGATCATCCCCGTATCGATAATTCCTGCATAGGCCCATTGTGAGAAACAATAAACTTACAGTGATTTCGAGTGTTGGAATTCTTCGGGACAAATGCCTCTCCTCGAAATTATTCCATAAGTAATAAAAAATATAATTCAACTGGAAGGCAATACAAAAATTTGGGAAATATATAGTTAACTCATTCAGGAGTTCATTCTTACGCTTAATTATTTGCTTATGATGATCAACTCTTCCTTCCGCTTTACTCAACAAATCTTATTTAGGTTTTACCTATTCCGATTAATATTATTCATCAACTTTCATCAATATAATATTTTAGTCTGTATTACAGGATATTCATTCGGTCTCATGCTCCATAATTATTTACTAGAACTACTGGGTTCTTTGCATATATTTATTCAATTGCTGTGTATTTCTGATATTAGTGTACATATTAAACTAACATCATAATACGTGAATATAGTTTTCAGATTACAATTAGTTTTTATAGGTCGTGCAGTAATGGTATTCATCGAAAAAGTGTTGCAAGCAAAGTGATTTATAATACCATGAACATCTTATTATTGCTACTTTCTCACAACCTTGAACATCACATTGAGGTCTTGATGATTGTCCGAAAGCAAATTCGACGGGGTCAACAAATTCTTCAGGTTTATCACTTGTGTAACCACTTTTGTTCCATGCATATCGAAACAAATTTTGATACCTTGGCGAAGATAACTGATTATGAGTTAAATATTGCAATTTGATTATGTTATTTCTTAAATGTAGATTGAGATCATAATCAAGTAACAAAACATCATTGTTATTATGCTTTTTCCACGGGGTGTAGCTTGCTTGACCACTTCTGTGCAATGTCCACTCCATGAATCTACTAAAAGTACGCTTTTTGAACCGATGTTAGGGGAAAAAACCTTTTCCAGCCACATCTTAAAGTGTTCTGGAAAATTCAATATAATGTTTGTTTTGACTTTAATTTTTCTTTGCATATGTGGGATTAACAGGTTTTAAATTTAGCTTTTTTTCTTATAGCTGAAAATACAAAAGAACGTTGGGTATATAAATACCTGACGTAAGTTTTCCTGACTTGGAAGCAGTCAAAAAGACATTACTCATTATCAGTCAGTTCGCAAATCTTACGTCTCGAATGTTTGAAGCAGACAACACGCCAACGATTCAGACATACAGGCGAAGGATTGAGTGATCATGAGTTGATATGGCGAGAAATTGACACGGCATTTGAAAATCGCTTGTCAACGGGAGTCGTAATCAATCGTGATTACATCGATCCATGGAAGTTCCTGCTAGATTCGTATGAACTAGTCACGAAACAAGTGGCTGGATATATAGAAAAATTTAACAGCATCAAAGTGAACACCGCGGTCAATGGAGAGTTCACCATGGGCGATAAGCGTGCGAATAAAAGTATCAACACGGGAAATGTTGAACTTTTCACAATGGATGGGCGATGGTTGCTGCTATCCATCCAGCAGCAAAATGTAGTGAATGCACATCTTCCTATCCGTATTATTCGACGATATTCAATCTCCAAGGTATCAACTTTCCCATAACGTTAGACCAAATCGGGAAGTTTGAAAAGTTGAACAATCTTTCAATCAACGTATACACTGAGAAGAAAGACACCATTCTACCGATTCGCGTTAGCAAGGAGAAAAAAGAGACACACGTTAACTTGCTGTACGGAGAAAATGTGGTGGGATGCGGGATTGGACACTTTGCGTGGATTAAGAATCTATCCCGCCTAGTGAACTCGCAACTTAACATCAATGAACACAAAAAATTCATCTGCGATCGGTAAGTATATTTATATTCATGTGTTGTAATTTTATACTTCGCAATGTATAATAAATCTTTAAATAATGTTAAAAAATGATTATTTTACAGATGCCTGCACTACTTCCAATCCATCGACAAGCCGCGGTTGCACGAAATGGATTGCGATGTGCTTAACGATTGCGCAGTACGATTACCAGCCAAGAACGACAATTGGTTGGAATTCACAAATGCCAATCGGAAGGAGCGTCTTCCATTCGTGGTCTACGCAGATCTCGAATGCATCCTGGAGAAAACCAGCGCTGAAGAGAGGGAGAAGAACAAGAGTCAACATCATCGAATCTTTAGCATTGGATATTACGTCCAGTGCTCCTACGATGATTCGCTATCGGGATATCACGAACGCCGAGGCGAAAACTGTGTGGAATGGTTCATAGAAGAACTTAAAAAACTGGCATTGCGAGTGGAGAAAATTTTATTAACAAACGTTCCGATGATAGATTTGACTTCACAGGTGTGAAAAAAATTTCGGGAGGAAAAAGATTGTCATATTTGCGAGAAACCTTTTGTCGGGGGTGATGAGCGTGTTCGCGATCATTGCCACCTGACACGGCAATTCAGAGGTCCGACACATTCAAATTGCAATTTAAACTATCAGAACTCATTTTTCATTCCAATAGTTTTTCATAATTTATTCGGTTATGACACGCATTTTATAATAAAAGAAGTAGCAACTGCGTTCGAGGGGAAAATCGATTTGCTCCCTATTACAAAAGAAAAGTACATTTCCTTCTCGAAAACTGTTGAAACGTCCAAAGACACGCGGAAAAATATAAAATTACTTTTCATAGGCTCATTTAGATTTCTGAATACGAGTCTCGATAAATTAGCATCATTTTTAACTTCAGACAAACTCACAACTTCGAAATCACAGTTTTCCGACGTTGACGATTTTCATCTGTTGACACGAAAAGGTGTCTTCCCCTACGAATATATTGACAGTTTAAAAAAGTGAGATCAAACGGAGCTTCCACCGCAGGAAGCATTTTACAGCTCTTTGACAGAGTCAACCATTTCCGAGAAGGAATATACTCATGCTAAAAATGTGTGGAAACGATTTTCAACTCGAACGCTTGGTGAATATAGCGATTTATACTTAAAGACAGACGTACTACTATTAGCCGATATCTTTGAGAATTTCCGCGATACTTGCCTGAAAAGTTATGGTCTTGACCCTGCGTTTTACTATACTCTCCCCGGATATACCTGGGATGCCATGATGAATTATACAAAGGTAAAGTTTGAATTGCTCACGGACATCGACATGGTATTATTCGTGGAGAGAGGTATTCGAGGTGGTCTCTGTCAATGCTCCAAAAGGCATACCCGTGCCAATAATTAGTATATGGACTCATTTAATCCATCAGAACCATCCTCATATTTAATGTACTTTGACGTTAATAATCTGTATGGATGGGCAATGAGTCAACCGTTACCATATGCAGATTTTGAATGGGTTGAAGATATTTCAAGCTTCAACGTAGAATCAGCTCCATTAGATTCCGCAAATGGTTATCTGCTTGAAGTTGATTTGGAATATCCTGAACACTTGCACGATGCACACAGTGACTTACCGTTTTGTCCAACGCATGACAAACCTCCGAGCTCACAGCAAGAAAAGCTGCTTGCAACGGTGAATGGGAAAAAACGGTATGTCATACACTATCGTGCATTGCAGCAGTATTTGCAACATGGATTGAAAATCACTAAAATACACAGAATCTTAAAATTCAAGCAATCTTTCTGGCTGCAAACATACATTGATTTCAATACTCAGTGTCCTATACGTGCGAAAAATTATTTTGTAAAAAATCTATTCGAATTGATGAATAATGCAGTTTTCGGAAAAACTATGGAAGATGTTCGTAGCCACGTACAAGTTAAATTATTAACGGAATGGGCAGGCCGATATGGAGCCGATATGATCGCAAAACCCAACTTCCACAGTCGAAGTATCTTTGCAAAAAATTTAATCTTGTCAACAAAAAGATCCCTGGTCTCATGAAGGATGAGAACAACGGGGCCATAATGACTAAATTCGTTGGACTTAGATCGAAAATGTATACGACGCGAGTTGAGGGGAAGAAAGATGTTAAAAAAGCGAAAGGTGTAAAGAGTAATGTTGTTGCGAAAACCATAAAATTTGAAGATTATGTAAAATATCTCGATGAGCAGATGGAAATGAAGCGTTGCCAATCATCGATTCGATCGACATTACATAATGTCTATACCATAACAGAGACAAAAATCGCTCTAAGTCCACACGATGACAAGCGATATATTATACCTGGAACGGTAGACTCGTTGCCATGGGGTCATTGCAGTATTACCAAATGTTCGGAAGCAATGGAAACGTAGAGAATTGTAAACCAAGAGCGCGTACGTATGTATATGAGAGAGAGAGAGAGAGAGAGAGAGAGAACATTTTTCTGCAATATTTGTACATTTGATGTGAAATAAAAAGAATCTTTTTTGTGAAACTCAATGTGTCCATCCTTTTTGTCCCTCTACTTGCTTTCCAGGGCAATACAGAGACCTGCTTGGATGTGTTGGGAGGGTCATAAAAAATTAACCAGACATTAAAAATTTGTTCGTCTTTGTTGACGCATATCATAGTCGACCCTGTATTTGCGATAATTGATCATTATTGATATGTCTTGTTTCGAGATGCCAGAAATATCGTGTAATTCACAATGTAAACTTCGGAACATTTCGAATTGTTCTGCGTGGTTCGACGCAGGCAGTCGTTCCTGAGAAGCCGTGCAGAGCGCGTAGGCCTATATTCGCATGTTACCCATATTGTTATTACGCTTTCATATACTTATGTGGAATAACCAGGATTATTCGTATATCGGGTAAAGACCGAGAAATAAAACTTCTTTTCCTTTTTTTTTGTGTTTTAAATTATCCTCAATATTGCTACAACCTTTGCCCTGTGAAAAATGAAACAAAATAGGATTCAACGACCAAAGGTCCTTTTGTATGTCTCTCTGTGCACGTAGCAAAGGCGTGTATAGATTTTGGTCCTTCGAGCCGGATAAGAACACAGAGATTGTTAAAAGTGAAGTAAAAAGTAAGAGTGATTCGGTCAAAGCAAATAAGTAGTACAGTGGAAAATTAAACGAAGATAATTGTGCCTCAGTCGCGTCATCGCAAAGTTCGAACATTACATTGCCTCTCATAAATCTCTCGCGGTATCGGTGAAAGCTAAGCTGACGCTACGAATGTGAGTGTAAGTTTACACTCAACAGAGGTGTACAAAAACTATCATTCTATTCGTAACAGTGATGCTTCGACCGAACGACGGTGAAAAACAAGTCAGGAATATACTGATATCGGTTGGATGTACGTGTGATCCGCGTGTTTACCACTGAGCAAATACTCCTTTCAATGAGCTCACTATGAACGTGAGAAAATGAAAATAAACAGTCCAATACTGAGATTACACTTATACCTCTTGCATTATTAAGTTGCAAATCGAGTCTCATATCATGACTCATCGTAAGTGACGTGATGAAAATCTATCACTATGAACTTTCGTCAAATCGATAGCGATTATAAACGCCCAAATTAAATAATCACTCACGGTATCCACGCAGTCGGAACCGTCGAGCTTTCGTTCAAAATGGAAGACATTGAAGCAGTCTTATATGACTATGAATCCACGGTCGATTCTATGCAAAGACTTCTCAGTAATCTCAAGAAGAAAGGTAAGAGTACATTCACTCCTCCTTTACTACAAGCGCGTCTTGCTGATATCAAGCAAGCTTGGGAACATTGTAAAGCTCTCGATGTTCAAATCAATAAAAGCATCAACCCTGCCGTTAAAAAGACGATGGATTACTTCACGACTGATCGGCACGTTAAAGCTGAAGAGGTTTACTGCGTAGCTGTAGATTACCTCACCGACGCCATCGCAGTTCGCAGTACACCCGTTACAGCCAAATCATCAACGGATGGAGATGGAACGTTAAATGAAACACATCGTAGCAATATAACACCACTACCGCGAATACCTTTGCCTGAGTTTACTGGTAATTATACACAATGGATTGGATTTCGTGAATTATTTAAATCCTTGATAGTTGACAATGAGGCTATTACTAATGTACAAAAATTACACAACTTGAAGGTCAGCGTTCAGGGTGAGGCGAGCTCGTTGCTCACCAATATCACAATCACTGACGCCAACTTCCAAGTAGCATGGAATATGTTAAAAAAAAGATACGATCAGCCGCGCCAAATTGTCGACGCACACTTTGCCAAACTTTTTGATATTCCGCCAATAACCACTGAGTCGATCAAGGATTTAAAGGCATTACGCGACCAAACGAACGAATGTGTAAACGCGCTTGAAAACTTAGGTAAACCAGTGGATACGTGGGGTGATATCCTGACATTCATGACCGTACGTAGATTAGATCCTTGTTCAAGACGCGAATGGGAAATGAAAATTGGAGATAGAGACGAATATCCTGAATTTACCGCACTAAATACGTTTCTCGATTATCGCATTCGCGCGTTGGAAGCTATTACACCATCCAACGTAAACAAATCGTCAACGTCTAAAAAATCATCCGGTAGTAGTATTAAATCCCACTTATCCACTGCCACGCAATGTTATGAATGCGGCGGTGATCACTACCTATCTCGTTGCGAGAAATTCAAAGAAAAATCAGTCGAGCAACGACAGAAAAACGTTAAAGAAAATCAACTTTGTTTTAATTGTCTACTGCCAGGCCATAGGTCCAAGCAATGCCCAAACAAGCGAACATGTCAGTATTGTAAAAGTAAACATCACTCGTTGCTACATGATCCAGAGTATCAAAAGAACCGAATCACAGTCGATCCGTCAATAACTTCGTGTTCTTCTGGAACATTCGGTAACAAAACTGGTTCGCCATTTACCACATCGATACCGAAAACTTCGGTGTCAACTCAACAACCAGGTTCAAGCACTACGCTTCATGCACTTGACCCAATAAATTCACAAACCTCTGTCATGCTCGCAACAGCTTGGGCACGGCTTACATCGGCGCATGGACGTGAAATTACGGCGAGGTTAATCTTGGATCAGGGCTCTCAGGCCAGTTTTATAACCGAGTTGCTCGCTCAACTTTTACGAGCAAAACGAACCAAGGTCCGAGCACCAGTCTCCGGACTAGGAGGAAACCTAATTGATGTAGGACGGTCAAGCATTCAATTCTCACTGAAATCGCGCACGGGTGATGATCCCTCAATCAGCTGCGACGCGATAGTTTTTCAAACAATAACGTCATACGTACCTCAACGAGCTACGTGCGCGGTAGATTGGCCTCATTTGAGTGGGCTAGAACTGGCAGATCCTGATCCAAGTGGTACCGAACCAATCGAATTATTATTAGGCGCGGATGTATGCACGAACATTCTTCGTGAAGGTTTACGACGAGGGCCATCCGATGCGCCCATAGCGCAGTGTACTACCCTTGGTTGGGTCACATGGGGACCTACAACAGCAGGTGAGCATGCAGAAACCACTCCCTTAACGGCTCACATAAATTTAACAGAGTCGTCGTTAACAAATGAACTTCGACGGTTTTGGGAACTTGAAGATGTTCCTGCGTGCTCGCCGCTGACAAAAGAAGAATTAGATTGTGAAAAGCATTTTGCAGCGACCCATCGACGTCTTCCTGAAGGACGCTATTGTGTCAAATTGCCATTTAAAGGTTCTCAACTAATTAAGATTGGTGCTTCTAGTCAAATTGCCCTAAAATGTTTAATGAAATTAGAGTCAAAATTCGCTCGGGACTCGAACGTGTCTGAGACGTATTGCGCGTTCATGAAAGAGTACGAGGATCTCGGGCATATGATTCCAACGATATTTAACGTCAAAAACCTCAATCCTTCTATCTTTCTGCCTCATCATCCAGTAATTAAAGAAAGTTCAACAACTCAATTACGCGTAGTATTCAACGCGTCTAGCAAAACTTCCGATGGTACTTCGCTTAATGATCATCTAATGATTGGCCCAAAATTACAATCAGATTTATCAGCTATAATTTTACAATGGCGTAGTCATCAATACGCATTCACTGCCGACATAACAAAAATGTATCGGCAAATCTTAGTAGATCCAGAGGATACTCCCTGTCAACCGATCACTCCGTATCGATTAACGACGGTAACGTATGGGACAGCATCAGCCCCATATTTAGCGATTCGAGTGTTGAAACAGTTAGCCGACGAAGAGGAAAGTAATTTTCCCAAAGCTGCGTCCATTGTTCGTAACAATTTTTACGTTGATGATGCACTGTTCGGAGCAAATGACGAAACCACAGTAAATTCATTGAGATGTGAGCTCGAACAACTGTTAGCCCGGGGGGGATTAACATTACGCAAGTGGATGGCAAGCCATTCAACACTTCTCGAAAATATACCGCCTCACGATCATGAAACTACAACCTGCAGATCCTTTGAATCCGTAGAGTCAATTAAAGTTCTAGGTATAGGGTGGGCTCCAGAAAACGATGCGTTTATATTCACCGCGTCAATGCCAAATGATGCCAGACCTACTAAACGATCGGTATTATCCGTAACCGCAAAATTATTTGACCCTTTAGGGTGGCTAACGCCGACTGTTATCATGGCTAAAATTTTGATTCAAAAACTCTGGATAGCAGGCACTGACTGGGACGACGAACTCCCTTGTGAGTTAGCTGAAAAATGGGAGTCATATTATCGTAACCTTCATGAGCTGCGCGAACTACCCATTCCACGCTGGATCCATCTAAATTCAAATTCAACGCAATGTCAGATCCACGGCTTCGCAGATGCATCTAAACGTGCATACGCGGCAGTTATTTACTTACGAGTCATTGATCCTGATAACAACATTCACGTTAGTTTATTAACTGCCAAATCAAAAGTTGCGCCTATCAAGACAGTGAGTATACCACGGTTAGAATTGTGTGCAGCAACGTTATTAGCAAAACTCATAAAATTCGTTCATGATACACTGAAATTAACATCGTGCACGACCTATGCGTGGACTGACTCCACAATAGTATTAGCGTGGCTCAAACAACATCCATCTGAGTGGCCAACATTCGTCGCAAACCGAATCGCGAATATTCAGATAACCATTCCTGGAGTCGTGTGGAATCACGTACCCACGGAACTAAACCCGGCTGATTGTGCATCCCGCGGCATCACAGCACCCGAATTATGTACCCACACTCTATGGTGGAAAGGCCCATCGTGGCTCCAGCTTAAAGAAGACTTATGGCCTCGCTTAAAAATAAAAGCGTCGCCCACGGAGTCTCTCAAAGAACAAGTTACCGTGACCGTTCACACAGCAGTGGTCCAATCAACGCAGTGGACGTTGTGTGACGACTTTTCGTCATGGCCGCGTTTACTTCGCGTTACCGCGTATTGTAGGCGGATTGCCGCACGTTGTCAAAAATCTAATAACCCAACCACATTGCAACTTAGTGCCAACGAAATTCTCGAATCAAAATATTATTGGATTCGAACTGCACAAACCGGAACATTCCTCACTGAGATAAGTGCTTTAAAATCAGGTCGAACAATTCCTCGACGTTCCGCACTCCGTGTGCTAAATCCGTTTATTGACGAACATGACATATTACGAGTTGGTGGTCGCCTTGAACATTCACCCCTGTCGTTCAACGAGAAACACCCGATAATACTGCCCAAACATTCCGTTACAACGTTAATAGCTAAGAATGTTCACCTTCGTGCGCTACATGGGGGTCCGCAGTTAACATCCAGTGTACTCCGACAGAATTACTGGATATTAGGTCTTCGTCCTTTCATTCGAAAGTTAATACATCAATGCGTACCATGCACGAGAGCACGAGCGTCAATCGCACAGCAAATAATGGGAAACCTACCAGCCGCACGCGTCACATCGGCACGCCTTTTCCAACACAGTGGCCTCGATTACGCCGGCCCCTTCTTGATTCGAACTGCGAAAGGAAGGGGTTATAAGGGCCATAAAGCGTATTTGGCGTTCTTCGTATGTCTATCGATCCGTGCCGCGCATTTAGAACTCGTATCAGATTATTCATCTGAAGCGTTCCTTGCTGCGTTCCGCCGTTTTGTATCGCGTCGCGGTTTACCGTCCGAGCTCTATAGCGACAATGGGACGACCTTTCAAGGCGCGGACAAGGAGCTACAAAAAGCTTTTAAACAAATCATCCGGTATAAAAATGTTGGGAATCTATTAGCTACAGACCAAGTTCAGTGGCATTTTATACCTCCGGGAGCTCCTCACTTTGGAGGGTTGTGGGAGGCCGGGATCAAGTGCGTGAAGCATCACCTACGACGGGTAATTGGGACGCGAATCTTGACGTTTGAAGAATTAACAACGGTGGTTACACAAATCGAAGCATGCCTTAATTCAAGACCCATTAGCCCACTTACCACTGATCCATGCGATTTCGCAGTCCTTACTCCGGGGCATTTTTTAATCGGTACTCCGCTCACAAGCGTACCTGAGCCTTCCGTGCTTGACATAAACGAGAATCGTCTATCACAATGGCAACTCGTCCGACTTATACTCGAACAGTTTTGGAAGCTCTGGTCATCGGAGTATGTCCACTCGCTCCAAGTGCGTCAAAAGTGGACCAAAATTGAACCGAATTTACAAGTAGGGGATTTGGTCCTTGTTAAAAACAATAAGTTGCCTCCTTCGAAATGGCTTCTCGGTCGAGTCATGGAGTGTCATCCGGGTTCCGACGATAGGGTTCGCGTTGTCACAATTAAAACTGCTCAGTCTGTCCTAAAAAGACCGATAGCTCAAGTATGCGCACTCCGAATAGAATCGAAAACTGCCACATCAGAGCCCAATTCCTCATCCACCAGTGAATCAAGCTTTCACGATTGTGACGAACCCGCACGCGCAGATACGTCCCTTACCTCGAGCGACTAAAGCACACCGCGTTGATTAATCGCTGCAAATGCTTCCATCGCTCCCGAATAATAAGTTAGCTAGAGTAGAATATAACGGTAAGACACTACTTTGTTCAATGTGAAAAATATATATATCTAATAAGAATGTGCAAAATAATAGTAAGTTAACGCACCCCGTCATGGCGAGCGGCGCGTATCACCTATAAATAAAGTAACTAGAAATAAGAGTTGCATAAGTTCTCTTCTAGTCTCTAAGATTTATTCTACGTAAAGTGTGACTCAATGTATATAATGTAAATCTATAAGCTAAAACTTCAAAAAAAAACTTGTTACGACAAATAAAATAGTTATGTATTCGTCTGTACAGATGAGGCGAGCGGAATGTTGATGCATATCATAGTCGACCCTGTATTTGCGATAATCGATTATTATTGATATGTCTGGTTTCGAGATGCCAGAAATATCGTGTAATTCACAATGTAAACTCCGGAACATTACGAATTGTTCTGCGTGGTTCGACGCAGGCAGTCGTTCCTGAGAAGCCGTGCAGAGTGCGTAGGCCTATATTCGCATGTTACCCATATTGTTATTACATTTTCATATACTTATGTGGAACAACCAGGATTATTCGTATATCGGGTAAAGACCGAGAAATAAAACTTCTTTTCCTTTTTTTTGTGTTTTTAATTATCCTCAATATTGCTACAACCTTTGCCCTGTGAAAAATGAAACAAAATAGGATTCAACGACCAAAGGTCCTTTTGTATGTCTCTCTGTGCACGTAGCAAAGGCGTGCACAGTCTTCTTTATTGTTCACAAATCATCCTTACTTATCCAACTTTTATGTGTATTGCCGAAACCTAGCCATTTCACAAGCAACTGACTACCACGCCTCTTCAAGACTTTTTCAATGAGATATATGTCGGGATATTTAACTCGAAGTAACTCTTGCTCATAGAAACCACCTGCAATGGACTCATCTTGGTGATCTTTTATGTTATATATAACAGGGCTAGTTTTTCTTACTCGATATATTGTGAAAATTTCCGTCATTCAGTTTGGTGTATAACCTTTCTCAAATACATTTTTTAATTTACTTTCGGAAAAAGTCAACTAATCAATCGAAATTTACCGAAGCATATAGCTTTAAGTATGTGGGCTTCTATTATAGGCTTTATCATGTTTTACGAAATCTCCAAATAATGTTGAAATCGTTCTTCTCATTGAAGTTGTGTGATAACGAGTCATTATTCCACGACTCAGATCTCCCAAATGTGTTGAAGCCTTCAACAGATATTTAAACATATTCCAAATTTTTCTAAATAATTTTAAGACATTTTAACCTTACACATGATATAATTCAATAATTTATGATAAGCATTTCATGGGTAATATAACTAGTTTTATTGTAATACCAATTTTACAAATCAATTTATTTTACCTCTCTTTGGCGCTTAAATATTTTACATACTTTGTATTCCTTTGAATTCGAAAAATTTCGGACACAAAGGCAACCATCTTTGTCTGGAATGACACAATGTAATTAATGAGTTCCAGCGATTGATTTTGTTTTGGCAAATCGGTCCTTTAGGTCATTTACAGCCTTATTATAATCGTATTATAAGAAAAATAATTGATAATCGCTTTACCTGTGAAACGGTTATCATATATCATTGAATTAGATTATGTGTAAGGTATAGAATATCTCAAAATTATTTACTAAGATTGATTTCGATATGAAATAAAATTTTTGAATGCAGAGGAGTTGAAAATTGATAACGAATAAAATTTTTTTTTTGAATCGAAAAAAAAAATAGAAAAAAAATTCGGCCCATTCAGCAACTAGCGGGGTTAACTCCGGAATAAATCAAAGATTTTTTTGGGAAAATAAAAAAAAAATTAAAAGTGTCGGAATTTGAAAAATTCATAGTTTTTTCCAAAAAACTGAAATTTTCCATAGAACTTGATTTCCAAAATTATTTTCGTATTTTTCTCAGAAAAGTACATTCGAAAACAAAACTTTAAAAAAAAAACGTCCCGATAGGTCAATTTTTGAAAAAGTTATAGCTATTTGAAAAAGAAAAAGCCATTTTTTTTTAACCATTCATAACTTTTTTGCCTTCGGTAAAAAAATTTGAAAAAATCACAAAAATTTCTTTAGTGGCGTAAAAGAAAATTGCGAAGTTTCAGCCAAATCGAAGGGGGTCGGGTTCAAAAGTGGTCGAATTGATGTGGAATGACCCATATATATACATATTTGCAAGGATTGGATTTGTAAATTTTGTCGTGACTCATTAATTTGATCACTTTTTCTTTTTTGGTAGGGTTGAAAGTTTTTTTTTCAAAGTTTTAATTTTGTGGGAGGATTGAATATGTTTAAATATCTGTGGAAGGCTTGAACACATTTGGGAGATCTGAGTCATGGAATAATGATTCGTTATTACACAACATCAATGAGAGAAACGATTTCAACATTATTTGCAGATTTTATAAAACATGATAAAGCCTATAATAGAAACCCACGTACTTGAACCTATATACATTAGAATCATAACATAATTTTTTTTTTTCACGTCATAAGACATTAGATAATTGGGATGTATTTCATCATTTTTAAAGATACTCTGAAATAAGGAAGGTTTCTAAAACTTTCGTGAAATATGCAACAGTAATTTTTGTGAAGTCTTGAATATATTGTTACATCCCGGTATGTTTTGCCACTAGATTTTACAGTCTTCCTTAGGACTTACCGTGGTCGTAGGACGAAATAGAGTTGTTGTTGCTCCGGTTTTAGATTTGTAATGACAAATCTGGGATTGGAGCCAGTTGTCAAAGGAAATCGAATTATTTATGGCGCGAGGACGATATTGGTAAGGAACAAACAATTGGCCCATGAAACTGGGTTTAAACTTAAACAACATTTTATTCTTAATTAAAATAATAATAAGATTACACAACCTAAAATTTTGTTGAACACTATAATTGTCTCGTGCACAATTTTTGTTGGTTTACATTTTATAATGAACCTTATTGTTCGGATACAATTTGATTTATCACGGTGACCTCGACCGTCCTGGTCGAGGCCCCGTTTTCGACCTTTTTTATAATTTACATTTTTGACTTCGATCCTTATGCATCGAGTCCTCACGTCCGACTTTGATTACGGAGACCTCGACCGTCATGGTCGAGGTCCCGTATGGAACTCTCTTTATTAGACGACCGAACCGTTCGAGGTCTCCACTCAGACTGTCTTCAATTTAAACAAAAATAGTGCGGTGCACTTTAAGAGAATTGATGCGCGCATGAAGTTTGCGATAAACCGGACTTCGCGCGCTCGGTAGGTGTGGAGCGTCTCGTCGGCTACCGTGAGATCTCCATTGTCAGCAAGTTTTGCAGCCGATCTTTGTGAAATCTCGACGGTTAAGACGTTCTTACCCTGATAAAATGATTATTTGCAAAAAGAAATAAAGGTATGGAATTGTCACGTCCCGTTTCACAATAATTCTTTTTTTTTGTTCCGGCGCATATACGTGAAAATACACATATATGCGATAGTAATTACATGAAACGGCATGTGACGAGCTTGCGCTCCCTGGGAATCATAATTATTACTTATCTTACTTTATATTTTATATTTTCTATTTTAGATTTTATATTTTATATTTTATATCTAACACCCTTGTCGCGAACAAAGTCTCTGTGCACGTCCTGGCCGGCCGTGGGATCGCCGTCGCGGGCCGGATGTATCGCGTCGAATTCCGCTGATCGCACATCGCGCGATCCAAGGAATTCGGCGATGGAAAGACCCCGGGACTGTCCCAAAAATGCCGAGCAAGCAACAAACCCCACCGGGACGATAGCTCTTCGAGCTCTCGTCGTTCCTGTAGCGGGTGCGGCTCATCAGTCCCAGCTTAGCCACGGTTCGCTCCTGGGGTTGGAATAAAGGTTCCGTATTAAAGCCATCCTCGCGGTGGTGTAGTAAGACCCGGTTGATCACCAGACGGACCCGCACAGAGACATAAATCTTTAGTTCGATAATCAATTCGCGCTTTGTTCGATTGTGTACCACTTCGCGACAAGGACGTTTCTTTAATCCTTAATCTCTACCTTTATGATTGTTATTATTACTATTCGACAAAATTCTTTATACGATATTATTAACATGGAAATCGTGCGAGAAACTCCCTTAAGCGATCGAACCGCGCACCGACAAGAGATCGCTCGCTTATTGGAGTTCAAGAAAGGGTGTAGGGCGATTACGCGGGGGTGATTGTCCCCGCGTTGTATGCGAGCGTCATATGAGAGTAACGTAAGTCGAAACACGCACACACGCACGCACGCACGCACGCACGCACGCACGCACGCACGCACGCACGCACGCACGCACGCACGCACGCACGCACGCACGCACGCACGCACGCACGCACGCACGCACGCACGCACGCACGCACGCACGCACGCACGCACACACATATATATATATATGTGTGTGCAAGAACATATATGATTTCTTTGTATTATTAATTTTTCTCTTTTATTATGTTCTCAAAATAAACCAAATATTGTAAACTCCCAACTACGTTTATTCTGTTTAAATAATTTACACTTCACCAAACCAATCGCCATTTTCAGAGAATACCGGGGCCCGTACGGGACCGCACGGACACCCTCGCCTAAGGCCTAGCCCCTTTCACGTTACCTATTCATTTTCTCTTAGATTCTTTCTCAGGTTACTTTATTATCTGAATTATTTCTTTTATTTGGTTGTACCCTCCGTACAACCTGGTGGCAGCAATCTATTATTTAATTATTATTTTATTTCACTTTTGATTTTTATTTTCCATGTTACAAAAGTCCCTTCCGGACGTAACAAATTGGTGGCAGCGGTGGGATACGCTGTCCGTACCACGTATTCTCTGAGACTGGTGGAAAGATTGGTCAGTCTCCAAATTCAAAATTTAATTGAAATTATTAAATTCTTCCCTATTTACGTGGTTCTGTATTGATTGTCGAATTTTCCTTTTCGATTCCGTTCCGTTTCAAAAATAAAATTATAAAATGGTTGATCCGGGTAATGAAGCTGCCGGCGGCAGTAATGCGTCGGGAGTTGGTGCCGGTAACGAAACGTTGAACGTTACTCAGAACATATCTGCCGCGGATTTATCGGTCGTTCTTAGCGGTATAAATTTAACCAACAGGCTAATAACGATCTCCGAGTTCGACGGTACGTCTTCTCCTCTAGGAGACTACCTACAAATTATTCAAAATGCCGCTACCTTTGTGCCTCCCGCTCAAATACCGGAATTTATCACCGGTGTCTTGAGTCGTCTACGTGGAGAAGCGCGAGCGTGTGTCCAGGGTGTTAACATTCGTACAGTCCGGAAATTAATGACAGCTCTGCGCGACGGTTTAACCCTCCGTAGAAAATTAAACTCTTGTTTGGATAGATTTTACGGTTTACGGTTAAATCAAGGTAAGACTCCGCGTAGCCTATACCTCCGGATTCAGGTATTAATGAGCGCAGCGCGAAGTGCGTGGAGAGAAGAACTCGGTTGCGAGGCTAGCGACATGGCTGTAGACCCAATCGCGACGTTAGGCCTCGAATCATTCCGTCAAGCGTTACCTTCGCGATTAAATGAATTAGTATATATCGCGAAACCTAAAACTATCAGGGAAGCGCTTGAAATCGCGGAGGATTTGTCCGGGGATACGTTCACCGGAACGATAGAAACGAAAAGCGGGGAAAGATCGCGAGGTTTCGTCAATAACGCCCTCACGTTATTAGCGAGACCGGACCTAAAGCGAAGAGAATAGCGCTCACCTTCCCCTGCCCCTCGTTCTGAAAATAGAGGGAGGTCCGAACCAGAACCTCCGCCGCGTTCTATTAATCCGCGGTATGATAGCCCTGGGAGATCGGAAAATCCAAGACCCCCGGGCATACCAAGGAGGCGCGATGATTCGCCTGTGCGAGCTCCTCGCTCGAGATCACTCGAGGATCGAGGTGGTTGCGAGCAACGTTATTGTTGTCTGCGAGGTTCGGGATGCGGTTGTTGTCCCTGGAACCAATGGACCTCGATGCAGTATCGGAAGGGGGGTGGGTGTAATCACCGGTATTGTTGTGTATATACGGGTGGTTGCAGTTGCTGCCCCTGGTCCGTCGGTCAGCGTAACCGTCGAGACGAGCGCTCCGAGTCATCCGCCGGCGCTAAAAATCGTAGCCCCCGAGCACAGATCCCCGAGTCTTTAAACTCGACGGAGGCTCGCCGTCGGGAAGCGGCGGGCCGGACTCCTCCTCCTACTACGACCAACGAGAAACGTTCGGTCAAGTTTCAGGAAAAGAAATAATCGACAATAAATCTCCCACGCCAGTTTTCGAGATAAAAGATTCTTCGTCGGAAACTGATGACAAAATAGAGTCTCCGGTAATTAAATTAAAAGCTCCGGAGCTCGTTAATGGAATTGACGAATTTTTCTGTGATTCCGGTTAGGGTTTAAACTTTATTAAACTTCAGGCGCTCCGCGACGGTATAATGTACGACACGACAAAATCTTGTGAATATACTGGACCGTCGGGCGAAAAAGCGTGGTCGTTAGGCACAGTAAAATTAACCATAAATGATCTGCCCCATACCTTTCATGTTGTCAAAGAATTCGTGACAGAAAGCAACGGTTTAGTTGGTAGACCATTTATGCGTAGGGAAAGGGCAGAACTGTCCTTCCATCATAATTCCCTCGTAATGGCTAGTGACCCTATACGCCCACGACTATTTTTAACCTCTGATTTGCCGGGAAATACGTCGGGTAGAAATTCTCCCGCGCCGGTTAAAAGAGTATGGACAATAAAAGCCCGTACGCGGAAGCCTCTCGCTGTCGTGGTGTCTAACCCCGGGTTAATCGAAGGTTATCTACCGCGCATCGAAACCGAACCCGGACTATACATCGGTGATGCGTTGGTATCACAGAAAAATTGAGTTTGCCATGTGCTCGCGATAAACACTCTCGATCGCGACGTAGAAATCGAGGTTACGCCGCAAGAAATATTATCATTCGAGTATTATAAGGGCGATTTAAGCGAGGACAGTGAATCGTCGGACGATGAAACACTGCCTCCGGTAGATCGCGTAGCGGCTGTGCTAAAGGCCCTGCGACTAGACGACTTAAACGACGTTGAACGTAATCACGTCCGTCGGATCGTGGAGGACAATCCTACACGATTTAAGTTGCCCGGTGACAAGTTACCTTGCACTAACCTCGTGGCTCACCGAATCCCTACGGAAAATGATTTGCCTGTGAACACGCGCCGATACCGGTTTTCTTCCGTACATCGAGACGAAGTCAAGGCTCAAATTGACAAAAAGCTCGAAAATGGAATAATCGTACCTTCGCAATCTCCGTATAATTCTCCGGTATGGATTGTACCAAAGAAATCCGACTCTCAGGGTCGGCCGAGGATGCGAATGGTAATAGATTTTCGGAAACTGAACGAGAGAACAATTTCTGACGCTTACCCACTGCCTAATATACTAGATATATTAGACCAGTTGGGAGAGACTCAGTATTTCTCGACTTTCGATCTGGCAAGCGGATTCCAGCAAATTCCGATGGATCCTCGAGATAGCGCGAAAACTGCGTTCTTGACATTAAATGGTCATTACGAATATGTGCGTATGCCGGAGGGTTTAAAGAATGCTCCTGCAACCTTTCAACGACTGATGGATACCGTACTTCGAGGTCTACAAGGTGCCGAATTGTTCGTCTACCTTGACGACATCGTCGTATTTGCTCGATCGTTGGAAGAGCACGAAATAAAGGTAAAAAGATTAATGAGCCGTATGCGAGACGCGAACCTCGTGCTCGAGCCAGACAAATGCGAGTTCCTGAGAAAAGATGTATGCTACCTCGGTTATATAATTGGTCGAGATGGTTTACGGCCTGACCCTCGAAAGCTTGAGGCGGTAAAGCGTTTTCCTCCTCCGAAAACAGCCAAAAATATTCGGCAGTTTCTAGGACTTGCAGGATATTATCGGAGATTTATCAAAAATTTCTCCGCCCGTGCAAGATCGCTTTCCGATCTTTTGAAGAAAGGAAGGAACTTCGAGTGGGGAAAACCGCAACGTCGGAGTTTTCGCGACTTACGTAAGGCCCTTTGTACGGAACCCATCCTAAAGTATCTAGATTTTAATCGACCATTCACGCTTGCCACGGACGCGTCGGATCGTACGGTCGGGGCTGTGTTAGGCCAAGAGTATGATGGTTTTGACCTGCCAGTAGCCTATTTTTCCCGCATTCTCCTACCGCCCGAGGTAAACTATGGTACAACCGAAAAAGAGTGTCTAGCAGTCATAAAAGCTTTGGAGCATTTTCAACCATATTTATATGATCGAAAATTTAAACTCGTCTCTGATCACGAACCCCTTAAATGGATCGGTGCTATGAACAACCCAGGTAAGAGGTTAATTCGATGGAGACTGAGTCTCCAAAATTATGACTACGAGTTTGTTTACAAACCCGGCAAATTAAATACTAACGCAGATGCTCTTTCCCGTAATCCTATAAATCCATTATCGTCGGAATCAAGCGATTCGAGCGATTCGGAGAAGCCGACAATGGTACTCCCTATAGATCCTAGGAGACCGCGGTTACAATCATACCCGCAGAAAACTCGTGCGGCTCCTCGTAACCCGAGACTCCCCAATCCAAACGCTCGAAGTCCCGTTGCTACACGTACGCGACGCCAAATAGCTGGATTGAGCGAAGCGCGTGCAGCACCGAACTATGTAGAGACGTCAGGGACGAGCTCGGGAGAAGAAGCGCGGCCAATACACCGACTGAATCGTAGTATGCTCCCCGCTCCACTTCTTCCCCCGAAGCGTATTCTAAAGAGGCCTTCTACTCAAACAGCTGATCGTGTGCCGAGTCCCCCGCCCGCGTCGCAAGACGTCGAGGCCGCTGGACCCTCGAGTCCAGTGGAGACCATGGTTGTCCTTGACTCCCCTCCCAGCGACACAGAAGGTAGTACGCTCGTTGAGGATTTAATTCCCGAGGGAACTAAATTCATTCCCGAGCCATTAAGCAACACCTTTGACAAATTTGACGAATCCTTAAGGATTCTCGAAGGAAAATTTGCCGAAGGTCGTGATGATGTACCTGGCTGTGTCGAAATCGTCCTACCCGAATATATTGCCGATGGGGATGATATTGACGAGGTGACCCAAGAGGAACTCTCTGAGATAGATCCTATCGAAGGACGAAATGATGAGGTATTGGGTCGACGCATAGAAAGATTGTCCCAACGCTTTCAGCAGGTTACCGAGGACGAACTCTTACGAAGAGTCAGTCTTAACGGTCCCCATGGTTCTCGTGCGAGCGAGGGAGATAGCGAGGCTGACGATGAGAGTGAGATAGTCGAGACTCCTATAGCAGCGTCCACGCTATTGCAAGACTCTGCTAGAGAGAGAGAGAGAGAAACGTCGCTCCAACCCTCCGCGCCGCTCCTCGTCTGAGTCTCGTGCTTCGCCGGACTCTCAGCGTAGGCATGTGCCGACGCCCAAGAGCCCCGCGAGTCCCCCGTGGCCCCGGGCCCTAGATCGGCCGGGCAGGCAAACCATGGGAGCGGCCAGAGAGCCGCCGCTGTTGCCGTCGCCTCCTTCCTTCCGTACCCCGACGGTACCCTCGCTATACGAGCCAACAGTGTTGTCACCCGTGCGAGAGATAGAAGGAGAGCAGATAGACGCGGAGAAGCAAAAATTCTCGCCTCCACATGTCTTATCTTCACGTGCTCAGCCGTTGCCAGGCAACGAAGCTAGCACGAAGAGGACAACCGAACCCATGCGTACGACCAACGATATCCCATACTATGACGTAGGGTTGGATATATATGGCGTTCCAACGTCGAAAGTCCAGCCTGAAACCCCAAACATTCCGCTCATTAATAAGCGCCATTCAAAAATAATTGGCGATCGTGAGAACCTCACGTATAAAAGAGATAATTATGTACACTTTATCTCCGCCGACGGTGAATTAATTACCCCTGTTGGAAAATTATTGTCCGACCTAGGATTAATTGATTCATCATCGATAAGGGATAAAAATTTGGCCGTTGTACAAATCGCGTCTACGCGATTCGGACAACACCAAGTTTTTAGTGTCGTAATAAAATCTCGTTATTATGAGGATACGAGCTCCGATAAAATTTGGATGGGCTTGAAAAATTTAGAGCGTGAATTAATTCGATCGAAAATAACATCGTTTCGAATTTCCAGGCACGGCGATGTTACCGATGACCTCGGCCCTAATGAATTTGTACCGTTGATCCATGCTTTGTTCGAGAACAAAGGGGTGAATGTGACGATTTGCTATGGCAGGGTTCAGGTACCTCCATCAGACTTAAGGGAAGACATAATCCAGGAAATGCACTCGAGTCTCATAGGCGGCCATAAAGGCGTTACTAAGACTTATAGACGAATTCGAGAGCGTTTTTATTGGCCAACCCTTAAGAACGATGTGCAGAATTTTATTCGCCGTTGTAAAAGCTGTCAAGAGCAAAAACTCGTGCGTGCAAAAACGCGCGAGCCTATGCTGTTGACCGACACACCGGCAGACACGTTTGATAAAGTGTCGCTTGATACCGTCGGTCCATTGCCTATAACTCCTCATGGAAATAGACATATACTGACGATGCAAGACAATTTATCCAAATATTGTCTAGCCGAGCCGATTCCCGATTTAAAGGCGATAACTATCGCTGAAGCAATAGTGCGTCGACTTTATAACCAATTTGGAGTTCCACGGGCTATTCTTACAGACCGGGGAACGTCCTTTAGCAGCGATTTATTGCGGGAAATTTCCAGAATTTATAAGGTAAACCATATAACAACTTCTGGTTACCGTCCGCAAACAAATGGTGCGTTGGAACGTAGTCATATTGTTCTAACTGAATACATCAAGCACTATGCGGATAAATACGATGACTGGGATCGTTTATTGCCCTTCGCCGAATTTTCATACAATACGAGCGTTCACGAGGCGACGAATTTCACGCCGCATGAGCTCGTGTACGGAAAAATAGCGAGGCAGCCAAGCCAATTCCCGTCGGAAGATCGTTTACCGACGAGTAATTCGTTTTTAGTCGAACTCATAAAACGACAAAGCGAAATACGGGAAATGGCCGGGGGAAAATTTAAACCGAGCTAAAGAACGTTCCAAGAAAAATTACGATCGTAAATGTCGACCCTTTCAGGGAAAAATCGGAGATAGAATGTACGTTCTTAAAGAGCCTCGAAAGGGTAAGTTTGACTATCAATACCACGGCCCCTATACAATTAAATCTATAACAGACAAAAGTAATGTCGTCCTTGAAACCGAAACAGGCGAAAGATTCGCGAAACATGTAGACAAGGTTAAACTGGCTTTCGCCTAGAATAATAGTAATAGAATAATAGTTTCGCATCTAATATCAAAATTTTAATTATGAAAATTAGCGAAACGATGTCGGGATACATGTTTTTCGCCGTTTTCCTCGTGAGCGTTGCTGCAGACGACTCCACACAGAAGAAGTCCTACCAAATCAGCAAACTCGAGGATAACGTAGGTCTATACTACGAACAGCTGACTCCCATCCAGTTACAAAGGGCGGATTGGAGGATGACACTCTACATCGACTTTGTCAAATTTTCGAACGCCTTTCCTCAGGACACGGAGGCCCTTATCGTAATCGAGCATGAGTGTCTCAAATATAACACACAACGTGGCTGTGAACTGCTATTGCGGAAGCCTCACATTACGAGTCGCATACGGCAAGCCCACTAGCTGGTCATAGAACTATGGACACTCGCAGGGCGCAAGGATCTTCGAGTGGTGAGTTCCTTACCCACAATAAAAAAACGTGCTGCCCCTTTTGGCTTTGCGGGTAGCATAAGTAAATCATTGTTCGGTACTGTAACTGAGGAAGACGCAAGCTACCTTTCCGGCCAAATAGATAGGCTGTTCGAAGATCAGAAACAATTGACGCACTTGCAAGGAAAACAAATGCATATTTTGAACTCTAAATTACAAGCATTGCATGACGATCACGTCGAGGAAGTTCAACGCGTAAAGGACGTATATGCGTTCGTATCAGAAATACATCGCGAACTCCGTGAACTCGCGAATGTTACGACGCTCAAACATTACAACCTCACGCTTATTAATTACGGTAACCGCGTCGTGTCTAAACTGGACAATTATATACAAGCGTGCGAAAAATATATATCCGTGATCGGTGCTGCGATAAATGGACAATTTGAACCAAGTGCGGTCTCTCACGATCAGCTGGAGGCAGTGGCTCCCGAAGCCTAAACGTTCGGGGGAGGTTTGAAACTCCCCTACCCTATCGAGTACCTGCGCCCTGAAAATATAGCACACTTGGTTCACACAGACATTTTATCTCGTGATGACCGAGTGATAATAATCGCGCATATACCACTCTTGGACCTCTCTGTATATGATCTATATCGTATTATCGCGTGGCCCGTACCGCAAATTTTCTTAAATGGTACCGGATCGGCGAGTATCGCCCCCGTCTCTTCGTACATAGGATTGGCAAGGGACCGAAAAACCTTTTTCTTCGCCGACCAAGAATATGTGAATCAATGTAAAATGAGCGGGCAACGCCGCATTTGTTCCGGAGGTGTTCCTGTACTCGATACAATGGCGGACGTGTGTGAGTTACGTATGCTCACCAACCCATCTAACGAGGCCCTGCGTCGTTGTGACATACGCTTACACCCAAACTCGCCAGAGTTTTGGTCCTATCTACCTACACACAGCGGTTGGCTATACTCGCTCTCACAGCCAACGAAGCTGAAGGTGGGCTGCCTCAACTCGCCAACGCATGAGTTGACGCTCCAAGGCATGGGTATACTCCAGCTAGAATCGAACTGTGTTGGCACGACTCGTACTACCACACTGTCAAGCCTGCGCACATACGTGAGTAAGGCAGTGTATTATTACGAACCCGGTATAATGCTAGACATATCTGTCGTAGCCCCTACACTGCCGGGAAAAGAATTCGTTCTCGAGCTCGACCAGTTGCTTACATTAACCGATAAGAAGACTCCGAGACGTGACCCGAGCCCGAACGCAGAGGATGGAGAGTCTCTGCTCGACGTGGAGCGACGAGTGCGTGCTATCGGCATGCACAAGAGGGAAAGAGAGAGTCAACATTTCCTTACGCTTTCTAGCTTCATGAGTCAAGCAGGAATAATCTTTTTATTCCTGGCCTATGCATCAAGAGGTTGGCTGTCTCTCTTCCTCTCATATGTCTGGGGGCGTTTATGCTCTCGAAGAAAGAACATTCCAGCGACAGCCCCAAGCCAGGAAATCAGTCTCGGACGGAGTCAAGACTACGGAATAAATCTCTCTGCACGTGTCGATGAGCGTCACGGAGAGGGTAGTTCTACGCCTAACCAACCAATCGGGGCCCCAAGCTTTACAAACCGTGGGACCCCCCTTTGTATCATATCCTTACAAGAACTATGCGTGTAGCGGAGCTGAGGAATTAGAGAAAACTCCCCCCCCCCCACTCCTGGGGATTCGTCACAAAGAGCCGTCGATGTACGGGGGACCTCGGAAGTGACCGCTCCTCAGTCGCTCAGTGAACCTCGAACAGCACACGTAGCTAGCTCTATTAACTGTTCAATTCAAAGACATTCGATACTTCACGAACAATGGAAAGGATTGTGTCGCGTTACGTGCGAAGGTGTGAGTGTCCGGTGTGCGCTCTACCGATAGGACAATGCGACGGACTGAGGCACTGCCTCCTGCGTTATACGTCCGCGCGAGGCAGTGAGCGGTTGCCTCCATGGTGTCCGTTGTGCGACGAGCCGGGACGAGAGGACGGGCACCTCTACCAATGTTATCAGGGGTTCCGTATGGCCGCGCGAATACTTTCACGCGGCCGTGAAGAGGTGCTCGACCACACGGGCCAGATAAACGATCGCGACGTGTCGTGGTTCGCGGATTATACCGCGAGCATGGCGGTAA
Source organism: Rhimphoctona megacephalus (assembly GCA_963989365.1). Classification (NCBI taxonomy): domain Eukaryota; kingdom Metazoa; phylum Arthropoda; class Insecta; order Hymenoptera; family Ichneumonidae; genus Rhimphoctona; species Rhimphoctona megacephalus. The sequence goes on along the minus strand of OZ022416.1, from coordinate 3,136,475 downwards.
TGGTGTCGCCGCGAGAACAGTCGGACCCCGATACCGACACCACGTCAATGTCGAGCGCACCGACCGGACCACTGCAGCCTTCTACGTCGCGAGCGAGGCCACCCAGATCCGAGGTAAATACGGAGCAAGCCCGTCTCACACCGGGGGTGCAATGCAGAATCGAAAACGTTCGATTCACTCTGGGCAAACTCGAGGGGTCGGGTTGCCCCGTGTGCAAAAAGACGCGGGGCTGCCCCGGGGTCGCGGCCTGCGTAGAAAAGAACGTGGCGCGCTACTCCAGACACAAGGGCAAAGTCGTGTGCCCCTTGTGCGGACACCACGTGGCAGGGCCGAGCTTCGCCGTACACGCGGGCGGCTGCTTGAGCCGGTGGGAATCTCGGGGTGAAGCCACGCAGTCGGCGCCCGGAGATTCTCGAACTCCTTCGGCTCCGAGACAGCGAGGTCCATCAAGACCAACATCACGTCCACGCTGTCAACCAGATTGTTCACCGCGGGTCTTGCCGATCGTTGCGAGTACCCCGCGAGCTACGGCGACAGAGCCGTCATCAGCCGTGGCCGCACCTACGACCGCGGGCAACCGACTCTGCCGATTCGCCGAACTGGGAGAGATGGTTTAAACAGCGGCGAGAGTCCCCTTGCCTCTCACGTTTCGGGGTGCTTTTTTTCGTGAGTCCCCTTGCCTCTCACGTTTCGGGGTGCTTTTTTTTCGTGAGTCCCCTTGCCTCTCACGTTTCGGGGTGCTTTTTTTCGTGAGTCCCCTTGCCTCTCACGTTTCGGGGTGCTTTTTTTCGTGAGTCCCCTTGCCTCTCACGTTTCGGGGTGCTTTTTTTCGTGAGTCCCCTTGCCTCTCACGTTTCGGGGTGCTTTTTTTCGTGAGTCCCCTTGCCTCTCACGTTTCGGGGTGCTTTTTTTCGTGAGTCCCCTTGCCTCTCACGTTTCGGGGTGCTTTTTTTCGTGAGTCCCCTTGCCTCTCACGTTTCGGGATGCTTTTTTTTCGTGAGTCCCCTTGCCTCTCACGTTTCGAAGTGCTTCTTTTCGTGAGTCTTCTTGTCTTTCATTTTAACATTTCTTTTATCAGTGCTTTTTTGCCCAACAATTATTGCATACATATAGATTGCATTTTTCACAATAGATCCTTGTTGTTATTGGACATTTTTCATTTGAACAATTTTTTAATTTGTCCCTATTAGATCGTGTATGAAGTGTTTTACTTGTTTGACCTTTTTGAATATAATATTTAGCAATTGAAGTAGTTAACTCTTTTATTCCACTTTTTTCTTTCCATCACGCGTAGCATTGAAAATTACGTGGGCATTTGTAATGGATGCCTGTATAAATCTTATAAAAACGACCCATGCCCATTTTTTGGAACGTATACTTGGAAGTGCATTATTGCAGTGTTCATCATGCACGTCAACACCACCCATAAATTTGTTGTACAAATGAAAAGCTTGCGGAAAAGGTATATCAGTTTTGGATCGAGCCTCTGAACTATATCTTCTCGAAGTTGATAGTGGACTTACACCTGCAGCAGTTGAAGCTATTGAAACGGGCTTCGAATCCATAATAGTGATGAAATTTATGCCACTATTTCGATCATGTTTTAGAATATAAGTACCTCGTGGAGCTTTCTTTTCAAGTATATTCTTTTCTTTGACTCGATTGTCTCTGATAGTGCCAGTGCATTTCAAACGTAATTTTTGCAAGTGTAAAATTAAATCCATATTTGTAAAAAAATTATCAAAGTACAAATGAAATGCAGGGATTTTATTACAATTTATTAGCCGAAAAAAGGTTCTAATAAATGCAATACTACACGAGTACCTAAAGCACATTTTACTAATTTGTTTCCGGTTTGGGAATTTTTACCGCAATATAGATCTAAATTTAGTAGATAGCCGTCTGAAATGCATAAACCCCAAAATTTCAAACCAAACCTTATTGGTTTCCCTCGAATAAATTGTTTCAAAACAGTTTTTGCATAAGACTTAGCCATCATTTCATCAATAGATATAGAAGTTTTCCATATTCCGAACTTTAGGAGGTTGTTTTGGGAAAGTTTCAACATCGGACGAACCCGCCACCCTCTATCGTTTGGATCCTTGTCTTCAGCTTTTGAATATTTTATTTTAGACTCGATTTCTTCAAACTTATCGCGAGTCATTGCAGAAGAAACAATTTCACTAGATAAGAATGGATCAGATGACCAATAATCTCTCTGAGACTTTCTTTTATTGAATGAACTGAAAATAACTATACCTATAAAAGTGTCAAGATCTTGTAATTTCAGATCATAATTATTCTCTTTAGACGCATCAATTATATATTGTTTCATTTCGGCGGAAAAAAAGGTTTCAAACAATTGGAAAGGCTCGCACGCCTGTATATTCTTTTTTGTAGCTTCAGATAATAATATTGTTTCTTCACAAGTATTTGGATATGATTTCTCGCCATCGATCCAAATGAATTCGTGATTTTTTTCAAGTTTATCTAAGTTTTCAGAATAAGTAGCACAAGCTTTTTTATAAGTAATATTTGGTATTGTGAATTCATGTTCAGAATCTGAATCAGATATCGAATCACAATCAGAATCAGAATCATCGGAGCCTGAATTGTCTGCATTCGGAATCAAAATGTTTTCGTCGGAATCACTATCCGAATAATCTGATTCATACTCTGCATGCAATGAAGCAGAAGATTTTGAACGTTTTCGTGACATAACAAATGTATTGAAAAAGTGAAAACTAATATTTTTTTATATGCTTTACCTATAATTCATGTAAAAATTGTATACAACATATGTGTCCATGCACAAGTGAAAGGATATACGAGTTTGTTCGTGAATTTTGTAGTGGTAGATAGAAACAAAATTTTATGTACCATTCAAGAAAATTTTTTTTCTCTAAACCTATAGACTTTACGAAAGAATTTTTAACAACAAAAAAGTCTTAAAATTAGTCAAGGAATACCCTCAAATTTTTCCAAAATTTTTTCAGGTATTTTTGAAAAATTGGATTTTTTGAAATTTTCGAAAATTAAAAATTGTTTTCAAAAATTCTGAAAAAATTTAAGAGTATTCTTCGACTAATTTTAAGCCATTTTTGTTCTTAGAATTTTTTTTCTCAAGTTTATAGTTTTGAAGAAACCGATAGATTAAGATTTTTATAAAATTTTTTCATTCTCGCCGCCATTTTGAAAAAACGCGTCGATGAATTTTTCTGAAAAAAATTCCTCTTAATGTTCGAGTGCCATGATCACATCTGATCATTGTAAAAAGTTGATAGCTTTGCGGTATCATTGTGAAAAAAAATGCGAAAAAAAATTTTTTTCGAAAATTTTCACGTTTTTCACGTTTAAATCGGCCATATTTTTTTTTCTCGGTGTCTAATCGAAATTTTGAGCTCAGATTCTGAAAGAGCATCGAATTCCGCGTAGGAATAGAGGTATTGCATTATTTTTTTGGTCCGAGAACATAATAAATAAACACGTTGAAAAGTTAGTAAAAATTCTGATCACCTCGGCGTTAATGGGTTAAAACGAGCTACCGGAAAGAAAATAGGTGAAGCGTTAAAGGAACTAGTTTCTTCGCGTTGGGGTACACCTCAAGTCGTATTAACGGATAACCACCACTACACTTCCTTATCACCCTCAGGCAAACCCGGTCGAGCGTGTCAATCGTGTTATAAAAACAATGATGGTATCATTTCTCGAAAACTATCATAGAGAATGGGACGTTCATCTTTCTGAGTTTCGCTTCGCGTTTAATACTGCGCACCACACATCGATTCGAAACACGCCTGCATTTTTTAATTTCGGTCGTGAGCCCAAGCCTCTCAATTATTATCGTCGTCGGGAAGAAATTGCTGTAGAAATCGAAATGTTACCGCTCGAAGATTGGTCCGAGAGAATGCGTGGATTGGGTGATTTGAGAATGAGAGTAACGCATGACCTCGAGGAAGTTTATCAATGCCAAGCTTTACAGTATAATAAACACCGACGCGATCGAACATTTGAAGTTGAAAATTTAGTGTTGCGAAAACAAAGAATTTTATTCTCCGCAGCGCGAAATATCGCGGCGAAGTTAGCAAGAAAATTTTCGGGTCCGTTCCGTATCGAGAGAGCATTATCCTCCGTGGTATACGAGATACACGATGAGAGAGGGGGGAGAGTAGTAAAGGTTGCCGTAGAAGATTTAAAGTCTTATTTAGCTCTTTTAGAAAATTAATTCCCAGGACTACGGCCCGAACCAATATTTAAATTTGTTGTAAAGAGTGTTTGTTTATTCTATTGTCCTTGTGTTGTCTTATTTATGGTGCATGAACTTAGGAATCTCGTTGGTGGAAGGACGAACAGAAATTTTACTTGGTAATTGTTTATTTTTACTTTGTTTTGACTATATTTTGACTTAAATAACGACTCATTAGCATTTTCTCGAGAGTGACGTACCTTGAAACAATAGTTTCAATTTAATTTACTAAGGAAAAATTTTATTTCTTTTTAAAGCGAGACGTCGATCTTGATCAGCCGGGTTGTCCTTTTTCATAGGGGGATAGGTGTTGTGACGTGGTAATGTTATTCACGTCACGTAAAGATAATAATTGGCACGGCACGGGAGGAAACGTCAGGTTTCAAAGACGAATTCCTCTCGAGAAAATGATAAAAGAGTCAAATGCGAGCGTATTTCTGTATTTTAATATTTTACTGTTATATTTTATTTTTCATTATACGAGCGAACGACGGCTTAATGCGAGAGAGAAGTCGAAGTATCGTTGTCATTGAAAATATATCGTCGTGAAGTAAGGCATAGGTCGTCAAGGTCAGTCGAAGTTGTCATCGATGGAACGCGAAAATCATATCGAGAGTGGTCGCTAGCTCGAAGCCCTCACCCGGAGCTGTCTAATCTCAAAAGGTGCGTCTAACAGCATCGGGAGTCTTCGGAAAATCTCGGCTGGCAAGGATCCACGTTCGCCAGCGTAGCGCTCAACCGAAATTCGAATTTGTGAGTTCTAAAAGAGGCGAAAAATCGAGAAGATTCTAGATTCCCCGCGAGTAGGCGAAGGATGGGGGACTAGGACCCAAAATTATAAAAACGCGTTTCCGTAATTTATCGAGTACTTTTCGTATTGAACTTCAATGGAGCCTGACGTTTTCTATCGAGCCGTCGCCAACCCTGTACAAGAAACCGACGTAGCCGGAATTATCGAGAAGAAACCTCCGTGGTCTTTTTCCAGATTTCTTACTTCTGAAACTGTAGCGGTGAGCCGTCGTCTCGCTTTTAATATCGTTTTGTGTGATTTTGTTGTATTGAAAGAACTCTAAAAATTGACGTGAATATTGTGACGAATTATTGAAGTTAAAAAGAGCGATATTGTTTCGGGGTACGTTCGCGCTTGATATGAATTTTTTTTGTATGATACGTTAATCGCGGTATAAAATCTGTCGTACGTTCCGTTGCAGAATTTTAGAACTGCCGAGAGGAATTCAAACTTGATATTTATTCGTTCAACGAGAGTCCTTAATTATAAGAAAATTACGTATGAAATTTATCAATAGTTAATCTTTTTGAAGGAAAAGACATTCGTAGAGCGTGGCTCTCCGAATTTCTATTGTATAATTTGTCGATTAATTCTTGATAATATTATTTATTCGTTGCTAGTTTTTATTGACGGTTAATAAATGAAAATTGAAAGAAATTAAATATATTATATAATTTAATTACCGACAAGAATAGATGAATTATGATATAATTTAAGTGGCGAGAATTAACTTTATACTAAATATTTTTTCGGAAAATAATACAAAAGTTCCATTTATAATCTTATTTTTCATGGGTGGTTTTAAAATTAAATTTCTGTTATAATTCCGGATATAGACTTATTAATGTGAACTTATTTTGTACAAGTATCTGACTTCGCCCCTCTACCACCTAGATTCAAACTTATAGCTACGATCCGGAGAATCTGAAAATCTTGTTCTCGATAAATTGGAATAAAATTTGTTTAAGGAATATCTTAAACTGGCGCCCAGAGTTATCGAGAGTGCGGTATTTTGTTCAACTTTCCGGGAAAAAGTCGTTACAATGTATATCACTGAACCTCAAAAAATTGTTTTTCAAAAATTTACACTTATGGTCCACACGTCCTGAACTCAACACTTCCGAAACTAATATGTTAAAACATTACCGATATTTCGAATGAACTTCGAAATAACTTCAAACGCGCACATCCCGCACTTTACATGAAACTCCAATCAAACTCAAAAATATCATACACTGCTTGAAAAATACATCGGTAAACTGGAGCCCGCTGCACACGGTGCTATTTTCGTGGTAGAAAGCATGCGTGTTGTACTTTCGGAAAGCACACGCGTAATAGGGACCGTGTGCGGTGCTTACAATGCCACGAAGTGGGCAATTTCTACATTAGCTAGGTGCTAAGTAATCAAGCGCGTATACGCGGGTGACAAGATTTTTTAATTGATTTACGGTACAAAATTGATCTATTTGTTTTTCTTCATCAAAAAGTCATTGGTTAATGCAGGGCAGCTCTCACACACCACTTTGGTTTCGAGAAGATTAACCATTTTCGAAATACTGTTCTTTTCCCGAGAGCGCTGTCCATTTCGCATGAAAGAGCGAGAAACAAACGAAATGAATTATATGGCCGATTCGTCACCCGTGCTTTGTATTTCTACGACATTTGAAATATATCTTGAGCCACATTTCAAGAGTCTCGGGACAAGTACATTTGACAGCTCTGTCGTCTGCTGGCCCGAGGCTCGCCAGAGTATATTATCTCTGAATAAAGTAAATTTCGGTGGTGGGGGTAAAAACTAAAAGTCATTTTCTCGAATTACGAAGCTCAGGAGACAGATGATGACTTGAAAATTGCACTGGAGACTAATTAAGAAAAAATATTTCGATTGAGCTTTAAATCAGCACGATTGATGCCGTATTTGCTGAGAAATAACTTTGCACAGGCTCAAAATTATGCAAAAATTCCAACACATCGAAGAATTTGACGTGTCTGTATATGTCACAATGAAAGGCCTCAGCGTGCCTATCGAGATTCTGATTGGTCACGAGTGTGGCCATTTCCCTGTGTTCCCAAACCGGTAAACCAGTGTGCACACGAGTGATGTTTTTGAACGTGTTCCTGTGACTACATTCCTCTGCACCCATACCACGGAAAGTTTGATTGTTTAACCAGTGTGACGGTAGTTTTGACTTTTGACAGTGTAAAGTGCGAGTCGTGTAAATCGCGTGTTTTTTAGATTGTGAAAAATCGTGGTTCATAAATAGTTTAAATATATAAATAGAGCGAAAAAACGGTAATATATAAATATTGCGAAATGTGATAATAATATTTTTTAATATCTCGGAATTAATCATCAGCGAAATTAAAAAGATAATCTCGCACCCACTGGTGAAATCATTTTTGTTTCGGATTCCAGAAAAGCCAAATAGAAACAAACCTCACCACTCGTTGAGGTTATCATTTTTATTTTTCCGTATAAAATAATCCGAATAAAACCGTTAATTAGTGTGGCCGGAATAAGTGCTAGAAAATACAACGAACATAACCTTAAAAATCAGTGTTATACGTTCTGAAAATGTGTGAACTCGGCTGAAAATGTGTGAAAATGTGTGTATACGCTGAAATGTGTGAAATGTGTGAAAATGTGTGAATAATGATGTTGAAGATTCAATCTAGAACGCAACGATTTTTTTTTTAATCATGTCACTTAAATTTTTCTTACAGATCAAAACACTGTGTTTTTTTTTCGAAAAGTGAGTGTATGAAAATAGTTGTGACAAGATGTATCATGTGTTCATAAATAAAAACCTGTACAAATATTAATTGTTGATGAAATACTTTAATTATAAAAATTTGACGAATAACTTTTGTCGTGAAATCATGATTTTCAATACTTTTCAGGTGCGGTCTACAAATAAACATAAAATTTCCAATATTCTGCAGGTTGTGCTCAGTTCCTTCGATTTTTCTTTTCGGTTTCAAGAAATTTACCAATATACTGAAGGCGCTGCGAGCTGTGAATTGGGCTGAGATTCTCTGCTTCGACAATTTGATCTAAAAAACTGGTGAAACTTAAAGCAATGAAGCATTTGCTATTCCTTGCGAAAACAAGAGATGCCTTATTTCCTTTGCATACAAGGATCACCGCTTCGTTACTGCGAGCTGTGCTAATTTCCTTCGCTCTTTCTTTTTGGCATCGCACTACATATTTTATATTGAGCTGGGGTTTTACTGATTATGTCAGCGTAAATATTCAAGGATCATCTGTTATCATATTTCACAACCAGTCGAAGGATCAGAAATTCAGCAATAGTGTAATGGCATCGCTCGGTCAGGCTTGTGCAAAAGATATAAGTGGAAATAAAAGCATGAGAAAACAATGTAAAAATTCAATATTCATTCGTTTTTAGTGTGCATTGTGATATGATTTGTTAAAAAAAAGTGTTCCACAAATATTTCTATACGGTTTCATTTTTGGCCTTTCGCTCATGTTTTTCTCATATTAGTAAAATGCACATTGCTGAGACGCACCAAATATATGTATCGAATTTCTCAATATACTGCAGGAAACGCGAGGTGTTAACTGAAATGAATTTCTGCGTTTTGTTTGTGCAAGCTGTACTAACAAGGAAACCTTCCCAGGTGTACCTCGCCGATTTTGTTCCGCTTGGAGTATGTTATTCTACATTGAAATCTAAGAGATACCTATTTTTTTTTTTGCGGAAACTCATATTTAAGGGGTGAAACGCACCCCTAAAGTTGAGGTCTCCCAGGGGAGGTTGTTCAGTTCCATATATATGCAGACAAGGGGGCAAAATCAAACCAATTGCATTCAATGCTTCATAAAAAGTTATGACTACTCGATTTTTTTCAGCCCTGAGGGGGTGAATAAGCCGAAGTTATAGGGGTTGAAAATTAAAAAAACGTTATAACAAATAGAATATGCTCGATATGGAAGTGACAAAAATTGCATAATTAACAGTTTCAAAAGTTAAGACATACATGTTTTTGCATTTTTTGAAAAAATGCATCCTTAAGGGTGTACTACCCTTACATCCGAATACCTTTAATTTCTGTAGATATGTATTTTTTTAAATACATATCTATTTGTATTATGTATTATGTATTTTTTTAAATACATATCTATCTGCTAGAAAATATTCTTTTGGATATAGAACATATCGTGAAATTGTTTAAAAAGATTGTTATCAACATAAAAAAAAATCCCTTGAAAATAATCGATAGATTATAATAATCGATAGAACATATGATTCTGGCATTACAGATAATGAAAATTCTGTTCTTGAGAGATCGAAAAGTAGCTTTTTTCGTGATTTTGTTTCAACCGAGTTTTTGATGTTTCATTAAATCACTCTTAAAGAATAGAGGATGAACTCTTAACGTTATTTTCATTTTGTACACTGTTTTTTTTTCTATCATTGAAATTTCTATCATTGAAAATGTCCTATAAAAAAACGATGTGCACGATTCTAGCCGTAATTATTGTCTGAAACAAAATTTTAAAAAGATTATTAATTTACATGTGTGTCACTATTTTGCTATGAAGGGTTTATTTTTATTTTTATTTCTTTATTTTTTATTATCAAAAACTGTTGAAAAAATAGGCTAAATTCGTTCTCGTTTTGTTACAGAAAAAGAAGTTTGTTATACACGTGATGTTTGTTGTTACAATCACATAGCAGTAAATGAACTGATATGTTTTATCATTTCGAACCTTACTTTGTATGTATTCGTTAGCCCTGCTTATTAGCTATCTAATTCTTCGAGTTGATATTCTACTTCACCTATCATTGAAAGAAGTTTCAAAATACGTTGATAAGAAATATATAACTGTTATATGCCTCTGCCTCTCTTATTTAACATATGATGGCCTGTGCTACGCTTATAAGTCGCGTTCTTCAGAAATTGCTTCAATTCTATAAGTGCGAGTTAGAAGGAATTTATCTCGTGATAAAATAATATCAACAATCAAAGGCGTGTATAGCTCTGTGTTTTGTTTGCAATCAAAAGTTGTTAAAAGTTCGATAAGTTAAGAAATCAAGTATATTTATTATCAAAAATGAAAGTGAATCCGCTTAATGTGATACGATTAGTTTTGGCACATTTTCAAGCCCTAAATATATCTGAAAGCCCTATAAATAATGATGAAATACAATTAAAAGAAAGCATTGAAAATATATTAACGAATGCTATGCAAGATTACATGCGCGTCGAAACAATCGTAGAAGATTCATTACATTTCCAAGAACCTTACAAAGATTGGGATATGAAAATAGTAGAAGACGAAGAATGGGGATCGGCAATCAATGATCCGGTACTACCTCCGGATGTTTGTACTACTGATGATGAATCTGTTTCGTACGAGTATAAATCGAGGGCAGTCAACTATTGGAGAAGTGGCAAAACTAAAAATTTGAGCCTATCAAGTGTTAAACAAAAATTTAGAAAAGTACAATCAGTGACACAATTAAAAAGATGGGCTAAATATTGAAATAAAGGTGGAACTTATAAAGAAAAAATAGCTAGAATTTGCGAGTACACTTTAGCCAATTTTAAAGCTGCCGTTGATGCTGGCCTTATGGTACATGACATCGACTTAAAAGAATGGGCAATGCAAGCACAAAAAGAAATCGGTCATGAAGATGTCCGTTTTAAGGCATCAGACAAGTTTAAGAAAGCTCATAGGATTGTTTCCAGAAAAATTAGTAAATTTGTCACAAAAAAAAGTATTGAAAATGCAGACAATCTGCGAAAGCTTGCTGAACAATTTGTTTCTGAAGTGAAGAACGATATAGAAGAATATGGGTTATCGAACGTCTACAATTCGGACCAAAGTGGTTTCCAATTAGAAATGCATTCTGGAAGAACATTAGCGGTTGTAGGAGAGAAACAAGTTGAATGCCTTGTACAATCAATTGCTTCTATAACACATAGTTATACGATTCAGCCGACTATAGCAGGTGACGGAAGGCTTCTTTCTCCGCTATTCCTGGTTTTGAAAGAACCAAGTGGTAAATTTGGTCCAATAGTGGAATCGTCACTATTCAGACCAGAAAACGTTTACATAGAAGTATCGAAATCTGGAAAACTCACTTCAGGCAATAATAAAAATTATTTTTTTTAGAGAATTCCTTATATTGACACATAAGATACTGTTTATTTCTTGCAACGAAGCAAATTGAAAAATTAATTCATACTTCCAGAACATTTTAAACCCTGGCTACAAAATGTCTTCTTCCCCCAAGTTGGTTCAAACAGTATTTTATTAATTGACTCCTGGACTGGACATTGCCCTCGAGCTGTTGACGAAGCGAAACCTCGGGATAAAAATATAAAATTAAGAAAAATACCGCAGGGTACAACGGGAAAGATTCAACCTTTGGATGTTTTTGGCTTCAGAATATGGAAAAATTATGTGAAACATTTTTCTGACAATGTCATATTAATGGATTATGATTTAAATTTGCATTTACGAAATAATATAATTAAGCTTCAGTCACTTGTTCACAACCAATTATCATCTCCACGATGTGTAAACTTATTTAGGTATTCATGGTTTAAAAGTGGTTATAATGAATGGCGACCGGAGAATTTTGAAAATCCTGTAGATTTTAGTTTTAAAACTTGTAAAGCGCATTGTGATGTACCCGGATGTCAAAATATTGCTGTTGTTAAGTGTTCATGGTGTAAAAAATCATTATGTTTCCAACACTTTTTTGACGATTTCCACTATTGTAAAGAATATAATGAATAATTTCATTTGTCAATCAAAAATACATCTGTACAAAATACAGGATATGAAATATAGTAAAAACAATGATACAATAATTAGAAATATTAATATGGTAACAACGTGATTGAAAAGAATTTTCATTATCTGCGATGCCTAAATCATATGTTGTAACGATTATTATATATAACGAAGACGAAATCGTAATTTTTTTATTAAAACAATTTTTTTCAAGGGATTTTTTTTTTATGTTGATAACAATCTTATATCCATTAATATATCCAAAATATATTAATATATCCAAAAGAATATTTTCTAGCAGAGAGATACTTAAATAAATACGTATCTACAGAAATTAAAGGTATTCGGATGTAAGGGTAGTACACCCTTAAGGATGCATTTTTTCAAAAAATGCCAAAACATGTATCTCTTAACTTTTGAAACTGTTAATTATGCAATTTTTTTCACTTCCATATCGAGCATATTCTGTTTGTTATAACGTTTTTTTAATTTTCAACCCCTATAACTTCGGCTTATTCACCCCCTCAGGGCTGAAAAAAATCGAGTAGTCATAACTTTTTATGAAGTATTGAATGCAATTGGTTTGATTTTGCCCCCTTGTCTGCATATATATGGAACTGAACAACCTCCTCTAGGAGACCTCAACTTTAGGGGTGTGTTTCACCCCTTAAATATGAGTTTCCGCAAAAAAAAAAATAGGTATCTCTTAGATTTCAATGTAGAATAACATACTCCAAGCGGAACAAAATCGGCGGGGTACACCTGGGAAGGTTTCCTTGTAAGTTCGTTCGCTTTTTCTTTATAGCATCGCATTGCATATTTGATATTGAGCTAGGGTTTTACTGGTTATGTCAGCGTAGATATTCAAGGATTATCTGTTATCATGTAAAAATTCTAGGATTCGGAGCTGTTCAGAAAAAAAGAAGTTATATCCTGGCCAAAAATCCCTTCCCCGGGGAAAAAACCTGGGACAAGTACATTTGTTGACCCCTGTTTCCATTTGTTTTTACAGAAAAAAACTACCCAAAAAAGTACAAAAATTTTAAAAATTTGACAAGATTGAGATAGGAAAAATGAGATTGTTTCTATAAAATAACTATACTCCAAATGACAAATAGAAATGAAAAACTTCACATATTTTATCGAGATCCCAAGAAAAAAAGCAACAATGCCCATCGTGAGTGTCTGGTAAAAAACAGAGTCTACAAGTAAATGATCAATTTGCGCATAAAAAAAATAATTACTTTACAAAAACAGAAATGGAAAAGCCAATGATTTATGTTCAGCACTAAAATTTATAATATATCAATAATAGGACAAGTATTTTATTGTCGCTTGAGGATGGAGTATTAAAAAAAAAGCAAAAATTAGTTGGTTATTGAAAAAAGTCACCAATGTACAAAAATAAAAATCGGTCAAAAGAACAGAGTCGAGAAAAAAAAATCGGGATGAAAAAAAACTTGAAGAAAAAAATTTCAAACGAAAAAAATTAGATTGAAAAAAAAATTTCGGCCGAAGGACTTGGCGAGTTTTTTTGTTTAGCTTGGATCACGTAATGTATTTCACGTAATGTTGTATGTGTTATAAACTCGCCAAGTACTTCGGCCGAAATTTTTCTTTGACTTTTGACTTTTTCAATTTTCATTGACTTTTTCAATTTGACCCCCACCACAGAGAATCGTTTTATTCACAAGGAGACGGCACGACCGTGGGATCGGGGATTTGGCCGAATCTTTTTGTGGTGAAAGAGGACCCCTAGCACCAAACGTGGTTAAAGTATTAGGACGCACTACTCGGAAAATTCCGAGAATAATCGATTCAAAATTTCCTAGGCGCCTTATGAGTTTAAGGGAGCTTTCCAGTGTGACAGCCCGAAAAATCGCTGTTTTTCGCGATTTTTTTTTTTAAAGAAAAAATAATCTGATCGGTCTGGTTTTTTTTTGTATATTAATTGGATATTGAAGAATACAAAACAATTTTTTAAAGATCGATTTATTTATTAATTAATATCTATAAAAATGATGAAACAATTGTTGCAGAAAATGCACTTGGATGTGGTGTCCACGTTGGGGGTCACAATTTTGATCTGAAACAAAAAACACAAAAAGATTATTGATCGGTATATAATTGGCTTTCGTGCTATGGAGGCTTTTTTTTTTTTTTGCAAAAATGGCGCCGGTTTGAACAAAAAGTATCGATTTTAGCATTTTTTTTGGCAGTTTTTTTTACAAAAAAATAGGAAGATGTCAAAAAAAAAAGCTTCCATAGCACGATAAACAATGACGTTAAGAATATTGTGTAAAAAATTCAACTCGATAGCTTTAAAACTCTGCCCTCCAAGTTGGACACCGTTTTGAAAAATGCTGTTTCGAGAAAAACGCATTCAAAGTTTCAAGTGAGGAAATTTTAGGTAAATCGTTTACTTGCGGTCAATCAGCGATGCCAGATCCGTACAATATCCCTTCTGCTTCTTCAAAAAGATTCGGACTTCAAACTCTGGACTCTTTTTCAACATTTTTGCTGCCGAAGTGCTCGCAAACGTTAGATCCGTTTCGATATCGTGTCGATTTGTTCCCTTGAAACCCGCGGATCTTTTTCGTTCATTTCGTGGATGTCCGCTTCTCGAGCCTTTTCTATCCTGCCACGCACATTTCTCTTTCGTAGATCTATCCATTTTGAATGTCGAAACCGAACTGAAAGACGAACCGGACTCACGTTGGAAGGTACACGAGCAGGTAGGAACGAGACAATAGAAATAACGGTCGCACGGGCAGACGGCCGACGCGGCAGCTGTAGCGCTCCGTTGCCTTCTTCCAAGAAATGCTGTACAGTAACCGAAATAATCTGAATTTCGGCATGAAAATTTCAGGGAATATTCGGAAGAGTGTATACTATTCGATAAAGCAAAAAAAAATCGATTTTTTGAAAATTTCACACTGGAAAGCTCCCTTAAAATGTCAAACACTTGTCGAGGCGACGTCTAGTCTAGACGGTTAGGGCTCGGTCTTTTGTGCCGGAGGTCTCGCGTTCGATTCCTCCTTCGGATCTTATTTTTTTTTCTTTTCTTTTTTTTTGTTATCCCAACAATTATTAAAAGCATTTCTCATCCCTACATTATTTTTTAAAATTTATTTACATTATTTTTTTTAAATTATTTTTATTTTTTTTAAGGGAGCTTTTTTTGACATCTTCCTATTTTTTTGTAAAAAAAACTGCCAAAAAAAATGCTAAAATCGATACTTTTTGTTCAAACCGGCGCCATTTTTGCAAAAAAAAAAAAAAAAGCCTCCATAGCACGAAAGCCAATTATATACCGATCAATAATCTTTTTGTGTTTTTTGTTTCAGATCAAAATTGTGACCCCCAACGTGGACACCACATCCAAGTGCATTTTCTGCAACAATTGTTTCATCATTTTTATAGATATTAATAAATAAATAAATCGATCTTTAAAAAATTATTTTGTATTCTTCAATACCCAATTAATATACAAAAAAAACCAGACCGATTAGATTATTTTTTCTTTAAAAAAAAAAAATCGCGAAAAACAGCGATTTTTCGGGCTGTCACACTGGAAAGCTCCCTTAAATTGTTTTCTTTTTTTCCAATAAAACAATTCATAACGGTGGGTTTTTTATTTTTCATTGTAAAGTATATGAGGAGGAACATTGGGTTTTTAATGAGAATAACAAAGTCCATTAGAAAAAATTCAATTTTTATTCATATAATAATTATATACAAAAACCGCAGTGGTAATTATCGTAGAAACAAACAAAGCAATCATGTTTGCGACATCTTGCGCAACATAAAAAAGCGGATTTTTTACAATCGCAGGGAGTTTGCAATACATCCGTACAAAAACATATCTCATTAACATTCATGAAAATGTTTCTGGTAACTGACAATTTTGAGGCAAACCAGGCGTATTGAATCATGCCTCGGAATATTGGTGACGATAATTGATGGTGAATTATTGAATGGATTTTTATACAATCTTCCCGGGAATTAATTTCACGTTTCTGCTCTAACAATTCCCTGCAATTTTGCAAGCGCTTTATGAAATTTTTAACTTGTCTGTAAAAGTAAACGTCACAAGGTTGCACCAAAGGAGTGCATTTGGGAGGAATTACTTTTACAGAGCAAGTTGGCATATTTTCGTCATCTTGAAAGATTTCATCATACATCTCTGGATTTATCTGACCCCCCCCCCCCGCCCCCCCAAGAGTCAATGAGAAGTAAAAATTTATTCTCACCGACGTAAGTTTTTAAACATTTCTGGAGAAAATCCGTAAATAAGGCTGTTGTTAGTTTACCGGACTTCGATGATGTTGCAATGACGTTCGTACATGTATTGGCATAGCCATCTATTAATTTTTGAACACGAGGTCCGAAATGACCGGTCGCCTCTTGCAAACATACAAAGACATGTTATGGGAGCACTTTTCCGGACAATATTATGGAATATTGTGAGGTGTACGAATGCGTCACTTTATTGAAATCCGACTTTTTGACGAAAACTGTTTTACTCCCTTTTCGAGTGAGTGTCCTGTTGAAAACAGATTGATATTGACATCCTAAAAAAAAAATAGTATTCTTAATAATAAAAAATATTCGAATATGTATGTAGAAAACTTTTTATATAATTAATTTTGAATTTATACATTTTGCATCGGTAAAAACATTTTGTACGCAGAAAACTTGTATTTGCCTGTTTGGTCAGTATTTGTAACATAATCCTCATGGTATTGAGGTATTAAGCGGCACGTCTGTCGACGAAAGGTCTCTGCAGACGCCAAGATTTCCTCCATTGATGCAGCCTCTTTTTTCGAAACCAGTTTCGTGATTTTCCGTTGAGAAATTTTGTGTTTCTGTTTGAATGCCGTAACCCATCGATCAGACGCTTTGAAAGTGAAATCGATGAATTGTGCAGCAGCAGCCAACGTCCATTGTTGTAAATTTCTTATCGTAACTTGTTGATATTGCTGCCTTGCTTCCACAAAACGGTCGTAGGTACACGAATCTATCGCCTCAAATTTGTCCAATCTCGTTCCACCACTTTTAATATCATTCTCCCATTGTGAAAGATATTCTTTTCTCTTCAAGCGGCTGCATCCTTTTTTTTGCAATGTCGCCAAAGACCACGTGGGATGCGCTTTAGCAATGTTCACGACTTTGACTTTGTAGGCGATGGGAATCATTTCACTTTTATTTTTTTTGCGGTTCCGGTTCGTACTCGTCTGGAGAAGAATCAAATTGGGGCACTTCGAACTGCAGTTCTTCGGAATCCTCATGAACGTGAATTAATTCCTCTTCAATTACGATTTTTTTTCACCCAAAAGTTCCAATGTATTATTATAAAGTTCTACGGCCAATAACATAGCATCGTGAGATATTTCTTCCGAAGGTGTCGATGCAATTAAATTATTTTCCGTCAACAGCTCTTCATAATAAACTACTGCGTCCTTCAATCACGATTTTGATTTATCAATGTACATGGATTTTTCAGGAATTTCCTCTCCTATTCCAGAAGAGCCAGCAACTTCTTCAGTCGACATTTTTAACTTCGAATTGTAAGAGAACTTTGAAATTTAAGAAATAGGCACGTCTGTTCACAACGAAATCGAAAAATGAAATGCTGTTCAATTCTCACAGACTCGCGCACAGTCCTATGCGCAGATGTTCGTTATAATCCTAAGGGGACCCCAGGCCAATATTCTTTAGACCCTTACAAGGCCATAAAACCGAATAGAACTACGAGCACGAATATTTTTCAGTGAATGAAAAACTTGACGATTTTGAGCTAAAATAAATTTTAAAAAATAGTGTAGGGATGAGAAACGCTTTTAATAATCGTTGGGATAACAAAAAAAAAAATAAGATCCAAAGGAGGAATCGAATGCGAGATCTCCGGCGCAAAAGACCGAGCCCTAACCGTCTAGACTAGACGGCGGCTCGACAAGTGCTTGACATTTTAAACTCATAAGGCGCCTAGGAAACTTTGAGTCAATTTTTCTCGAAATTTTACGAATAGTGCGTCCTACTACTTTAACCACGTGAGGTGCTAGGGGTCCTCTTTCACCACAAAAAGATTCGGCCAAATCCCCGACCCCACGGTCGTGCCGTCTCCTTGTTAGGTATAAATAGCGATGAATACTAACTTAGATAACCATTCCATTTAAAATTGATAGCACCAAGTGCTGTCATCTATAGGATTTTGCGGTCGCGAATACCGATGTATCAGAATAGAGTTGTATGCAAATGAGATGTAGAAGAGTACAGATGTATCAGAATACAGTTGTGAACAATCCAGTTTTAGCACTGCCCTTTCATAAAGGCGGTCGGATCGTTCAATTTTTTGATTTGCTGTCAATGTGATTGAAAAATGTAATTTGGTAAAAAAAACGCTCTTTAAGTTTCATTCTGAGATTACTTATACTCAGAAATGCAAAACTGCAATCCCTGGACCACAAAAAAAATTCCTCTTCATCCATTTTTCGTCTTCATCGTTGTGAAAGTCTTCACGAGCACGCATCGTCTCTTTATCCTGATGAGACCCCTTAAGAAAATAAAGAATTTTTAAAAAATATTTTTATAGTATCCATTATCGTTGTACTTATCGTTTTTTTTTTTTAATAAAAATATTCAAAATCCACAATTACTGTGGCAATTTTGATTTTTTCAAGTGCCTATTTATCAAATGAATCACTTGAAACTATATATGTGAGGAACCGCAGACGCGTTAAAGCTATTTTGTTCATTATTCTGGTTTTCACGACTTTAAACAATATGTAAGCCTTTTCATGCTTCAAGAAATGTAAGTCGGCTCCGACCACCGTCTTACATACAGGTCTGGAAACTCCACCAGAATTCGCGTGGTGGGAGTAGGTCGCTTACGAACGAAAACATTCAAAAATTGGCACCAGGTGACGCTGGGGTCTCGCCCTCTGATAACATAACTTTAAAATCAAAATTAACATAACGGTGATATGTTTTGTAAACAGAAGCGGCTTATTGGCGACATTTTCCATCGATATTTATTTTTATATCATTAATAGGGATACAAATATTGAGATTGGTACTTACTGTTAACAAGAATAATATAAAACTGACATAAATTAATACAAAAAACAATGAAAATTTTAACACGCCAAAAATATCATACTTATTTTACATAACTTTTTTCTACTATAACTTTCGAAAGATTAAAATGATTAGGTATCTCATTGATTGATAAAAAAAAAGAAAATTTTGCGAGACTTTAACTCATGACGTTCGGATTACGAAAATTAAACGAAACCACGCGGTGAAACCTTGCATTACAAAATTACGCTCTCAAAATGATTGATGCTTATCGGCCTGTTTCAATTAAAAATATTTCGGATTTGGTGATATTATTAAAATATTTATTGAACCTACTTAATTATGATTATAGAAAGACAACGAATTTTTACCGTAACATTTTTTTATTAAAAATGAACTTAGATCATATAGATATTGCAGTTAGGTGTGACGGAGATAGACATGTGAAGTATTGCGGCGATTAAAGGTATCTTTGTTCAATATCTCCATCTGCCGTCGCAGCGTATCTCGCCACCATCTATTTAAAGACAGATGCGCCTCCAGCAGCCACTAGAGTAAAAAGTTTTCGTCGTCAAAGGACCCCCTCGATCCGGCGGATTTTCCAGACCTGTATGTAAGACCGTGGCTCCGACGAATAGAAGTATGCATTTGTTTGAATGACGGTCGTGTGTAGGGGATGCTTGCCACCCTTACGAGCCATTCAGGTGCCCGGGCGATGGTATATGCATTTCCATCCAGTATCTTTGCGACGGTGCACCCGATTGTCAGGATGGATATGACGAGGATTCGCGGCTCTGTACCGCTGGTGAGTTTTTTCTCTCATGACTAAATTTTTCATAAAAATTGGAGGCTTAAAACAACTCGAAACTAAACTATAATAATATAAAAGTAAATTTTTCCCTCTTATTCCAATTATAATATATTTATTTTTAATTATATACTGTTGGCCAAAAGTATCCGCTCCCCTGTGCTCGGTCATCTGGATGGTTGGTTGTTCTGCTTAGTTTATTATAGAGGTTTATTTGTTTTCTATTTCTTGTATTCTTTGAATGTGGTCATATGCCAGAGGACCACAACCTTTTAGTTCATAAATAAATACTATCTATCTATCAAATTGTATCAGCCAAATCTACGGGAAAGGACTACTTTCGGTCGACAGTACATACCGGAAAGAAAAGTTCAAAAACCGTCATATTCGAGTATATAAGAGTGCGGCAGGACTCGCGCTGGCTTTCTTTTTTAATAATTGGCGTCGAGACCCTGCCGCGACTCTTGATTACTTTAACTCATAATTCAAAAATGTTACCTATTCAGTAAAATATACTTGTAACTATTTCATAATTAACTATCTAATAAAAAAAATACTGATATTTCTTATCGCGACGATAAAGATGAAATATTTAAGATGTTTCCTCAACTATTTAATAAAAAAATCTAATCATTCTGACAATACAAAGAGGATTCAATTTCCTTGTATTCCTATAATGCGTTCAATGGTTTTTGATTTGTTTCGTTTTAATGCAGCTAAGAGACCACCGGTCGAAGAGACAGCGAGTTTCTTGCAATCATTGCTCGCTAGTCATGGTCCGAATTATCTCGAAAAGCTTTTTGGTTCAAAAGCGAGGGACACCCTTCAGCCACTTGGAGGTGTTAACACAGTTGCTATTGCTCTTTCCGGTGAGTAAATCGTTCTGTTTTGTTCATCATGTATACGTATGTTCATGTTTATATGTCCTAGATCGTGCGCGTGCCCAAAAATGAGAGGATTGAGGAATAAGAAAGCAGGGTTTTACGGCAGTCACGTACGAAATTTCGTCTCATAATTTCATTGCCATTTTATTCGACCCCTTGAGCACGGCCTATCCTCTTAACTTTAATAAATAACATGTTGCATAGTCTCAGAATGAATTACGTAAGAAAGAGAAACAGAAACAGAAAGAGAAACAGAGAGAGAGAGAGAGAGAGAGAGAGAGAGAGAGAGAGAGAGAGAGAGAGAGAAAGAGAGAATTAGAGGTGTCTCGCCGGCATTGAAGTTTTTCCATTCAATTAATAGGGGAAATGTATTTTTCTTCGCTGTTATGGGTATTTCCAAGTTATATTTCATTTTGTGGAGTATTACGAGTATATTTTTATAGAAAATGTATTCTCCGAGTCTTTAGGGTTCACAGCGAATCTTCGATAAAAATATCAGAAAAACTCAAATGACAATTCTGTACACAATTAAATTTGGTGTAGAACAGATCAACTAGGTCGAATCTGTAAGTTCAACCGTTTCTGACTTATATACACGGTTAAAATAGATTTTATAGACAAATTTTCTATGAATTTTTAAAGCAGATGTACAATTTTGTATAAAACTTATTTTAAACACCTACAGCTACAACCATTTAAATCATGGGAATTTTTTGGTTGCAAATTTATTTTTCTAAAAGATTATCTGTTAATTTTTTACGATATATCCAATATTTTAGTGATGATAAAATCCCTAGATACTCTCTGCTGGGTATGCCGCAAAGTGCGTGTCTATTAAAAAAAACTTGCGCGTTTCCGATTTTCATGAACATGGGTACTCTCGGATTTTTAAAATCGCTGAATTCAATCATGGCATCAGATTTTTGAAAGTCGACAAGGTGGATTCAATATGGCCGATCAATGTTCGGAAATATACTCAAATTTGATAAACTTGTTGGTTTCTAGTCTTTCTTTCTTTCTTTCTCGAAACAAGCCGCTCCCTCATTCCGTGACTCCCGTTTCGGCAAAGAACGGGATTTGTGAACAATTGCATTGCATTTATGTATTTTTTTCAGTAAATATATAATAAGAAATTATGGCAGTAG
The DNA here is from genome assembly GCA_963989365.1 of Rhimphoctona megacephalus. Taxonomy (NCBI): domain Eukaryota; kingdom Metazoa; phylum Arthropoda; class Insecta; order Hymenoptera; family Ichneumonidae; genus Rhimphoctona; species Rhimphoctona megacephalus. The sequence continues at coordinate 3,114,750 of OZ022416.1, read as the reverse complement.
GACAACTCTATTCTTTATTAACAGACTCGGTAGAGTCTCGGGACAAGTATACATTGACAGCTCTGTCGTCTGCTGGCCCGAGGTTCGCCGAGTATATTATTTCTGAATAAAACGATTCGCCGTGATAGGGGTAAAAATTGAAAGGCTTTTTCTGTAATTACGGAACTCAGGAGATATATCACGATTTGAAAATGGAACTGGAGACTAACTGAGAAAAAGTCTTTCGATTGAGCCTTAAATCAGCACGATTGATGCCGTATTTGCTGAGAAAAAACTTTGCACAGTCCAAGATTATGCAAAAGTTCCAACACATTAGAAGTTTTGATGCCCAACAAAACCCATTTCCATAAAAGCCGGTCTCCAGCAACGGAAGCAACGAGTTGCGATTGGTCACGACGACTCGTCTTTCCTCTGTATGGAGCCAACATAAAGTTTGAACGTTGTTTTGACATAACGAAGTGCGGGACGTGTGAGCAATTTTATGGATAAATTTATAAAAAAAATCATTTCGTGGTTCAGTGTGGTGATATTCAATCGATCGTCCATATGACAACTGACCAATATCTTTTTTATAACAGTCATGAGGTTATAAAGATCGCGGTCAATTTCAACTTTTGGTTAGAGTGGTGTTTATAGATAGACAAGTAAAGAGTGACTTTTATATAGATAGAAGAGTGATGGTGGGAAAATAAAGTGTAATAATGAACCATTGAACAGTTTCTAAATAAATATTTTTTTAATTAAACCCAGCCCCTACAATTTTTTTCCAAACGTAAACTCTGCTACAACGGAATCGAAAATGATCCCTTTTCTCTTTTACCATCAAAATGTTCCCCGAATGCAATAACAAGGTTTATTTAGAAACAATTCTCTTCGTTTTTTCTGTTAACCAAGAGAATGGTGTATGATAAACTCGTATTCGGTGAATATTTAATATCTTTGTCGTGAGGTTATAAAGATCGCGGCCAGTTTCAACTTTTGCTTAAAGAGACTTTTATTATAGATAGTAGAGTGATAGTGCAAAAATAAAGTGTGATTCAATAAATAAACTTTTGGACAGTGTCTAAATAAATATGTTTTTTTATTAACCCTAGACCCAACAATCCATTTATCTGAATGTAAACTCTAGAAAGGAGTCGAAAACGGTGCCTGTTTACTTTTACCATAAAATGTTCCTCGGATGCAAAAATAAGGTTTATTGAGAAACCATTCTCTTAGTTTTTTTTTTTTTTATAACTAAGAGAAAGGTGTATGATAAACGCGTATTCGGTGAATACTTAATATCTTTGTTGGGAGGTTATAAAGATCGCGGTCAGTTTCAACTTTTGATTAAAGTGACTTTTATCATATTACCGATGGAAGAGTAATAGTGCAAAAATGAAGTGTGATTCAATAAATAAACTTTTGAACGGTGTCTAAATAAATATTTTTTTTTATTAACCCTAGTCCCAACAAATCATTTTTCCGAACGTAAACTCTAGAACGGAGTTGAAAACGGTGCCTCTTCTCTTTTACCATAAAATGTTCCTCGGATGCAATTACAAGGTTTATTTAGAAACCATTCTCTTTTTTTCTTATAATTATATAAGGGAATGGTGTATGATAAACTCGTATTCGGTGAATAATTAATATCTTTGAACAGTCGTTAGGTTATTAAGATCGCGGTCAGTTTTATATGGTTAAAATGAAACTTTAGGTTAGTGATTTGAATATGTAGATAGAAGAGTGATAGAGTGCAAAAATAAAGTGTAATTCAATAAATAAACTTTAGAACAGTGCCTAAATAAATATTTTTTTTTTAACCCTAGCCTCAATATTCCAATTTTCCGAATGTAAACTCTACAATGGAGTCAAAAACGGTGCCTCTTCTGTGTTACCATAAAATGTTCCTTGCATGCAATAATAAGGTTTATTTGGAAACTATTCTCTACATTTTTTATATAACCGAGAGAATGGTGTATGATACCACTCTAGGTTTCAATTATACATAGTTTTAAACCACCCTAGAGTGGTTAAATACATGAAAATACTATTTACACTTGCAACCCAAAATGGAATCAAGTGACGCGAAATAATTTCGAGCGAAACGATATTTGATTGGAGAAAAAAAAATTCATAAGTACTTTACCAATTTTCTTTTCCCTATTGCTCATGAGATATAATTCGTGATCAATAAACGTTATAAAAGAAAAACTCATGTGGCACTTCGACCGAAATTCTTTTTTCCAATCACACTTTTGCTCTCGAAATCTGGTGCGCATACTTTTTAGGGTTCCGTACCCAAAGGGTAAAACGGGACCCTATTACTAAGACTCCGCTGTCCGTCCGACTGTCTGTCTCTCCGTCTGTCACCAAGCTGTATTTCATGAACCGTGATAGTTAGACACTTGAAATTTTCACAGATGATGTATTTCGGTTGCCGCTATAACACCAAATACTAAAAAACAGAATAAAATAAATATTTAAGGGGGCTCCCATGCAACAAACGTGATTTCTTGCCGTTTTTATAGATTATGGTACGGAACCCTTCGTGCGTGAGTCCGACTTGCACTTGGCCGGTTTTCTTTGTTTCAAAATCTCGTTTCGTTATGATTACTTTTATTGAAAAACTTTCGGTGCATTCTGATGATATTGGAGTAATTTCTCGGTGTCATTTTTAATGGAATACTTTCCTATCCGTTGATCTGTTGGAATGGATGTTTCAGTGTAATATTTTTTCAAATTTTTTTACAAAATCAAAAAAAAATTAAGTTTTGATACTTGTTCGTGGTTCCTTTATCAAGAGACTCGGTAGAGTCTCGGAACAAGTACATTGACAGCTCTGTCGTCTGCTGGCCCGAGGCTCGCCCGAGTATATTATCTCTGAATAAAACGATTCGTCGTGGTGGGGGTAAAAACTGAAATTCTTTTTCTTTAATTACGAAGCTCAGGAGGCATATGATGATTTGAAAATGGCACTGGAAATTTATTACGAAAAAATACTTCGATTGAGCATTAAATCAGCACGACTGATGCCGTACTTGCTGAGAAAAAACTTTGCACAGGCTCAAGATTATGCTAACATCGAAGTATTGGCATGTCTGTATACGACGCAATAAAAGGCCTGTTGACGCCTTCCGAGCTTGTGATGGGCCATTCCGTTAGATCTTTCTCGTTATATCTGCAGTTTTTATTTTCCACACTTAACTCTACGACGGAAACGAAAGCGATCTCTTTTCTCTTTCGCGATTCCTCGAATGAGAATGTTCCTCGTATGAGATTTCTTAAGAAATCATTCTTTTCGTTTCTTTGATAACTATGAAATGGTGTACGTTGAACTGTTAATCATGATTGGTGTGAATCGATATAAATTTGGAAGAGAAACTATAAAACTAATAATGAGTGTAAAAAAAATTTATATGGCAAAATTTGTTATTATCATGCCGAGTTTTGAGCAGTGTCTAATGAATATTTTTTTTAACTCTACACCGTTGACAATTTATTTTATTGGTACCTTTCCTCTTTATTATAAAATGTTCCTCGCTTGCCATAATAAAGATTTGTACATCATAAAATGTTCCTTGCATGATAATTGTTGGTCCATTTCAAAAGATTTTCGACGTCGTTTTTCTATCCAAAATATGGTGTAGAATCATCTCGCGTTTGATGAATTAATAAACAAATACACTGTCAACCTGCATCTGGATATATATGGATGCCTCTGGATGATAACCGTTGTAAGTAATAATATATCTCTATGTGAAAATGGCTTGTATAATATATCCTTATGTCAAAAGACTATGGCGGTATCTAGTCCATATCCTGGTATTATCAAAATTTGTATCTTCGGATTGCAACTCATACCTATAGACTCTAAAAATTCTGTGAAGCGACAAATGTACCAAGAATTTCCACTTCTTGGCTCCAATTGTGGCATTATGAATTGAACATTTTGTTATGAAAATTCTTCGGTTGCTCATTTGTCAATGGGATCAAAAATATTGTCTTTGGAACACCATGGATATATGCAACATTTCAGAATTTTGTTTGGCTCAATATGCTCTATATTTTTTCACATCCCCGCTTTAGTTGTAGCATAATGAATTTTAAAAAATTATTTTAGAAAGTCTTCCGATGTGTTTTTTCTGACATTATCAAAATTTATATCTTTGGATTACAACGAAAGTATTTCTACTTTTTGCCTCCGATTTTAGCATTATAAATGGAAAATTTTGTTATAAAAATTTTTCCGCTGCTCATTTGTCGATGAGATCAAAATTATTGTCTTTGGAATGCCATGAATATATGCAAAATTTCAGAATTTTGTTTGGCTCAATATGCGCTCTATTTTTTCACTTCCCCATTTTAGTTGTACTATGAATATTGAAAAATTGTTTCAGGAAGTCTTCCGATGTGTTTTTACTGATATTATCAAAATTTGTATAATTGAATTGTAATGAATACCTACAGACTTTGAAAATTCTGTGAAGCGACAGATGTGCCAAGTATTTTCCCTTTTTGGTTTCGATTATGGCATTAGGAATTGAAAATTTTGTTATGAAAATTCTTCGACTACTCATTTGTCGATGGGTTAAGAATTGCTGGCTTCAGAATGCCACGCATACATGCAAAATTTCAGAATTTTGTTGGGCCCAATGTGCGCTACATTTTTTCAATTCCCTAATTTAGTTGTAGCATACTGAATTTTGAAATATTGTTTCAGGAAGTCTTCTGATGTTTTTTTACTGATATTATCAAAATTTATATCATTGGATTGCAACAGATACCTACAGATTTTGAAAATTCTGTAAAGTAAAAAATGTACCAAGTATTTCCACATTTTGGCTCCGATTGTTGGATTATGAATTAAAAATTTTGTTATGAAAATTCTGCGGTTGCTCATTTGTCAATGGGATCAAAATTATTGACTTCGGAACGCCATGAATATGTGCAAAATTTCAGAATTTCATTTGGCTCTATTGAGCTATATTTTATCACTTCCCCACTTTAGTTGCAGCATAATAAATTTTGAAAAATTGTTTCAGGAAGTTTCAGGAAGGAGGTGTTTTTACTGATATTATCAAAATTTGAATCATTGAATTGCAACAGATACGTACGGACTTTGAAATATCTGTGAAGTGACAAGTGTGCCCAATATTTCCACTTTTTGGCTCGAATAGTGGCATTATTAGGACTTGAACATTTTATTATGAAAATTCTTCGGTTGCTCATTTTTGGATGGGATTAAAATTTGGTTTCGAAAAGTAATGGCTACATACAAAATTCATAAACTTTATTAAGCCCAATGTGTGGTATGCTTGAGTTGTGGCATGATTAATTCAAAAAATTGTCAGAAAGTCTTTGGTTCCTTTTTTTCTGGAAGTATAAAAGTTTGTTTCATTGGAACGCAACGTATACTTACAATCTTTGGAAATTTCCTGAAGCAACATGTGTGCTCAGTATTTCTACTTTTTGGCTCCTCTTGTGGCATAACGAATTGAAAAATATTTTCAAAAAGATTTGCTCTACGGATGCTCTGGTTGTGATGGTACGAAAATTTGCACGAAGATAATTTAACTGGTCCAACTCAACTCGATCCATTTTCTTGGGTATAGTATTGATCTAAGTTTGCCCGCTTTGTTGAATTTATTGTTTTAAAATATCCATAACATACTTTGTGAACTTTTCAAAATTCAAAGATAATATTAAAATATCTGTAAGTTCTAGTTTTGAGGCATTCACAGCCATTATTGTTATAAATATCAAAATTTGTATCAAAATTTGTATCATGGGAATGTAGCCGATACCTACAAACTTTTAACATTTTGTGAAGCGATATGTGCGCCAAGTATTTCCACTTTCTGTCTCTGATTGTGGCATTATGAATTGAAAAATTTATTACCAAAAGTCTTCTGCTCCTCATTTTTGGATGGGATTAAAATTTCTGTCCTCGGAACGCAATAGACACATCCAAATTTTCTGAACTTTGTTGGGCTTAAAGTGCAGTATGTTTTTTTAACTTTTCATACAAATATAACAAGGAGATACTGCTATTTAATATGTTTCTTTGATAAGCAAAAATTCAAATTGCTACAAATTCTATGGAAGAGTTCTGACTGCTCTAATCTTGCCCTCAAAAGCTTTGTAAATTTTTGTATCGGACTCCCAGTTCCCTACTTATTTTAGCCTGATTCCAGAAACGTAAATCAAAATGTCAAAACAATTTGACTGGCTTGAGAATTAAAAAAATGCCAATTTGAAAATGCCAAAACACGTGTCCCTTTATTTCAGGGGGAAAAAACCTAACTCGAAGTAGAAGGGGTCAGGGTTTGGAAATGAAAACGCGATAATTTCCGAATATAACTTTTTTATAATCTATATAAAGCGAGGTGTTCGAAAAGAACGAGAAAAAACGAATCATATCATGCATAAAAATCTCCCTCGCGGAGAAAAACTGAACAAGTACATTTGTTGACCGTCGTTCCCATATTTTTCCACGAATATACATACACTGCAAAAACTTTCTCTCTCAAAAATGCCTGAGAAAATCAAATCCTATCAAAAAGTAAGAAAAGAGACCACTGTCAAAAAATGTATCAAATAAATTCAAATCACACAAAACAAATTGAGTTAATCCTCGCGGAAAGCTAAGGTTGGGTTTCGCAAAAAGTTATAAAATAAATTGAGTTATACTAAAATATATGTGGCCAAATATGGGAGGCTTTATCGTGTGACAAAATCTTTAAATAATGTTGAATGTTGATAGAGAAAAGAATCAAGTTCGAAAATGCAGTTGTTTTACCTACCAGGATGAAAATAACAACTCTGTATCAATAAGAGTCTGAAGCAAAAAAAGATTGCAAACGAAAAAAAAATAGATGAAAAAGAATTTCGGCCGAAGTACTTGGCGAGGTTGTCACCATGACCGATATATTATGCAAATTAAGTGAAAAAACATTCGTCAAGTACTTCGGCCGAATTTATTTTTAATCTAATTTTTTTCTATGTTTTATAAAACGATTTGTAAGTCAAGGACGATGCATCATATTCTTCCGTCATTTCATCTTTGAAAGAGTAATAATTCTGAGGCTCCTGACAGTAAAGTTAAATATAATTGTCTATTTATAGCTTAGACCGAAATTGCTAATATTCTCGCTGCCTTTTCGCCCATAAATGCCTTATTATAATACACAACTTGAAAGCTAATGATAAAGTATTTAATTTTCTGAAATTTTGCCTTGGGGAAAAACTGGTACTTGAGGTCTCTTCTATAACACTTTCCTGCTAAGCTATAATCGAATAACAACCTATCAACGAATTACTAACATCTCGAAAATACTTCGAGTCTGTAGTTAACTCTTTTGAAAACATTATAACTTTTTTCTTATCACAGGAACGAAACGCTGCTATATTTAAACAACCTCAATAACAATGAATTTATGATAGAAAATCTGTCTCATTCTCTTATGTCGAATTAGTAGTATGAGCAGTACTGATTCCTGACATTGAAATAAATCGATGATATAATGATGCAAACACCTTGTAAGTTTTTTTGTTATATACATACTCTATTGGAGTCTATATAAAGCGATATATATGAAAATACTATAGAAAAAAGAAGTGATATCAAATAGCAAAAATCCCCTCCCGGGGAAAAAACTTGGACAAGTACATTGGTGGTCCCTCGTTTCCCTATGATATCACAAAAAATCCAAAACCCCACTTAATTTTTTTTTTTAATCTTTACTAATTTTATTCATATCCTGGAGGGAAACCAACCATATAGATCACAAAATATCTGGCCAAAAAACCAGACTTCACAATAAATGTTACTTTGAATTTATTTCCACAGAACAATATAAGAATCAAAACATTAAAAAATCAGCGTTATCAAGATGAGAAAAATACCACTTATAATTGGTGTGTAAGAAGTATCAATAGTCTAGAAAAAAATGAAAAAAGGTCGACATCTAAGTTACGTGCAGCAGTAAAATTTATGATATCAGTACTAGGTCAAGTATTTCTTTGGTGACTGAGAAGATATCAATATGGACGTACCGGCAACGTAGGGCATGCAGTTGGTGCATTGCTTCTGGGATCTCCTAAGTCGAGTAGCTACTTTTTTTTTGGCTATGGCGCGACCAATGTTGCCAAATAGTATTTACTTTTATGACCTAATGAAACAACATTGCCCGCGCCATGGCTAAAATAACGAAAAACAAGCAGGAACAGGAAGTTTCGCACAAGATCCCATGCTTTTGTAATGTTAAAAAAAAAACTTTAATTTATGTCTGTACATGATAGCACAGTTTTGTTTGATTGGTAATAATTTGATGAACGTTCACCACCGTTTGTTGAGCGTATACGCACAGAGTACTAAATTAGGGAAATGAAAAAATGTAGCGCACATTGGGCCCAACAAAATTCTGAAATTTTTCATGTATGCATGGCATTCCGAAGCCAGGAATTCTTAACCCATCGAAAAATGAGCAATCGAAGAATTTTCATAACAAAATTTTCAATTCGTAATGCCATAATCGAAACTAAAAAGGGAAAATACTTGGCACATCTGTTGCTTCACAGAATTTTCAAAGTCTGTAGGTATCCATTGCAATTCAATTATACAAATTTTGATTATATCAGAAAAACACATCGGAAGACTTCCTGAAACAATTTTTCAAAATTCATAATGTTACAACTGAAGTGAGGAAGTGAAAAAATATAGCGCATATTGAGCCAAACAAAATTCTGAAATTTTGCATATATTCATGGCATTCCGAAGACAATAATTTTGATCCCATCGACAAATGAGCAACCGCAGAATTATTATAACAAAATTTTCAATTCATAATGCTTGTACACGCCTTCGCTGCGTGCACAAATGGTTTTTGATGTAATTTGAATTCTGAGAATCGTGAGACACTCATGGCGAAGAGGGTTTGGAATCTTCGGAAGGATGGATGATGCAGCACGTCACAATTTATTAAAATAAAGCTATTTATTTTCTGCACCAAAGTGGGAACACATGAATTTACAGTAATGATTCACGGTTTCTGGCATTTGTTACCAAAAACGTAAGCGCGTGGTATAACCCGTGAACAATGCGGTAGAGTCGTTGACCGTGGCGACAAGTGAACTGAACTTAAGGGACAACACCACTGTGACGGCTTCAAAAAATCGATTTTTTGAAAACCATTTTAAAAAATCTAAAATACTTTTAAGATTGAAATGCCGTTGGATCCAAGTCGAAAAAATAATTATTTTCGTAGATATTGAATATTTTGTGGAGCGGTGCAGCGGTCCACGACGCTCGGAGTCCCGCGCAGCTGGGCGCCTTAGGGTCGCCAGGTATTCTTCCCGCCTTTCTCAGGTGTTCTTTTGGCTCCCTTCACAAAAACCGGCTATTTTTAGCCGGTTAACTATTGTTATAAATATAGTTTCGAAAAATAGCACTTGGTGGCGATAATTGAAAAAATTCCATGGCAGGTATAGGGATAGCGTCATAGCGTCAGTTTGCGAATAGAAGCGACGCTATTCGTGTCTAATCGCTCCGAATCGTTTCGTTTGTGAATATCAAACGCTCCAAATTATTATGACGATTGCCCGGAAGGAGCCGAGTCGTGGTGTTCGTGGCAGCGCGCGGTCGCAAATGGTGATATTTCTAAATATCGCCATAAACCGCCTCTTCCTCAGGAAATATTGGAGGCAATTCAGCCAATCTTCGAAAATTTGAGCAGGGATGATTTGCTGCAGCGTTGTTTGGGCGGCTATACGCAAAACAATAACGAAAGCTACAATAAATCAGTTTGGACAATAGCCCCCAAGTGCCAGTCCGGAAGCAAAAAAATCATTGATATTGCAACTGGTATCGCGGTATTAGTGTTCAATGATGGCCTGAGAAGTCTCATGAAAGTACTGGAGACGTTGGGGATAACCATCGGCCCAAATTGTTTTAACTTTTGCGTTGAAACCGACGCAGAGCGGATCCAGCTCGCGGAGCGCTCGCTCACGGACGCTGCAAAAGAAGCGAGAAAAGCTTTAACAAGTTCGAGGAAAGAATCAGGAGACAACGATTTGCTTCTTGAAGGCCAGCTATATGGTGCCGGCATCGCTGATTGAAGGTAAATAATTTTTTTTTCAATTTATAACATAAATTAACAAACCTAAAACTTTGAACGCGTTTTTCTCAGAACCACTTTTTTGAGTGCCGCACGCAGCAGAACTCGAGCAATATTTATCTGATCGACTTCAAATTTTTACTGTATCAATAAAAGTAGATTATCTAGAGAAGTACATAGGATTTTTTCGATATCTCAATAATTATAAAAGTTATAGCCTATTTTCGACGAGAAATTTTGCTCAAAAATCATTCTTTAATTTCAAAGGCGTGCCTATTTTTTAAAAATCAATATTTTTCCAAATCCCTATGTACTTCTCTTCAAAATATCATATTATTAACGAAAACACTCGGTATTTTTTTTCAGATCGACGTTGAAGAAAGTTCTGCTGCGTGTCGCGAACCACTGCGGAGATGACGCGAGAGCTTCCCCAGCGCCACCATGCGGCGTGAAAAATGTGAAAAAAATGTTTTTTGATACATTAATAATCAAGGAACAAAACCCAAAAAAATTTTTTCGAATATCTCTTTTTTTCCCACAAAAAAAATTCTTGAAAAATGTGAAAAAAATAGGGGGTCACAGTGGTGTTGTCCGTTAACATGTTATCGTTCAGGAGCGCCCAAAATTTCATACGTCGCAAATTTTGAGATTTCCGCTTCCGTACAGTGGCGACACTTCGTTGGTTTTGTAGACTCTGAAGCGCCACATACGAACACGCAAGAATAGCGCTCTGTGGCGCGAACATTCCGCCCGCCTCGACTGGTCGGCCGAAGTTTATGCGTGACGCACTACGCCGCCCGCCATGATCGGTGCGGAATCTGACAGTTGTTTTTTTTGCAAGAAACACTGAACACTAAAACTAAGTAATATATACATTATGTACAATACAGCCACCCAACACGGCAATCCGTGTGGACGCTGTTTGAAACGCAACCCTTGTCATTTGACAAGTGAGCTTCATTTCGCCGCCAGACGTAGGCACCAGACGGTACTTGCGTATTTTATTCACTTTCTTATTGTGGTGAGGATGAATCGAAAGGCTCACAGTCTTGGAAATCAGGTGTGCTAGGAGTTTCAGGGGTGTCAGGAGTGTCTGGATGGCCTTGAGCGTTTGGTGAGTCAGCAGTGTTGATAGGGAGCAAGCACAGTTGATTGATCGGTCGTCTCAGCTGCGAGGTAGTAGTGCATATAGTGACAACGCGTACTCGTGAATCTTTCCCTGGATGCGTTTCAACGATTCTCCCGAGCATGCATTTCGACGGAGGTAGTGAGTTGTTCCTGATCACGACTAGGTTTCCGACTTAAAAATTTTTTTGATCCGTGGTCCATTTTGAGCGGACTTGTAGTGAATGGACATATTCCACAGACCAGCGCTTCCAAAATTTCTCATGCATTTGTTGCAGTACTTGCCATCTTGAGAGAAGATTCTCGTTTATATGAAGTACTGACGGATCGGGAACACTCGTCAGTGGAGCTCCTATGAGGAAATGTCCCGGTGTAAGTGCAGCGTACTCGCAAGGGTCCGTTAAGTTTGGCCCAATTGGTCGCGAGTTCAGACATCCTTCTACTTGAGTTATGAGGGTGTTGAGTTTCTCGTAGGTGAGCGTATGAGCGCCAAGAACACGTCTCAGGTGATGTTTTGCGCATTTCACTCCAGCCTCCCGCAAACCTCCGAAATGCGGAGCTCCTGGAGGGATAAAATGCCAATTAGTTCGATTGCTTGCTATAAGGTTGCCAAGGTCCGTGTCATTTACCGCTGACTTGAATGCAATTTGTAATTCCTTTTCTGCGCCTTGGAACGTGGTTCCGTTGTCGCTGTATATATCGGATGGTAACCCGCGTCGAGACACAAAACGACGATATGTTGCGAGGAACGCCTCGGACGAATAGTCCGAAACGACTTCGAGGTGAATGGCGCGAGTGGACATACACACGATGAGCGCTAGGTAGGCTTTGTGAGATTTATGTCCATGTCCTTTGCTTGCTCTTACGAGGAACAGACCGGCGTAGTCAAGTCCGGTATGGAGAAACGCACGAGTTTGGTTGATTCGCGCAGCGGGGAGATCACCCATGATTTGTCTTGGAACTCTGACTCGTTCGCGTACACAGGGAACGCATTTATTGATTAAATTTCGGACGAACGGTCGATGACCGATAATCCAATAGTTTTGACGCAGTACACTATTCGTGAGTTGCGGTCCTCCATGATGGCAGCGCATGTGCGCGTCCTGTACTATGAGAGTGCTAACTCGATGCTTTGGTAAAATGGCAGGATGTTTTTCCTCGAATGAGGTGTTGGATCGTTCAAGACGGCCACCCACGCGCATGGTACCTTTATCGTCTAAGAATGGTGTGAGGTTGCGTAAGGGCGAGTTCCGAGGAAATGGGTTTCCCGGTTAATTGCCTGAATTTCGTCGCGGAAATTTTCGCGCTAGATGTCATTTATCCAGAATGTTTGTGCGTCACGTATCTCGTTGCCAGAGAGTCGTAACTTGGCGGCATTGCTACGTCGATGGCAACGTTCAATGAAACGCGTGCAGTAAGCAGTGATTCGTACTAATTTACCCCATGAGGAGATGTCAGTGTAGAGTTCCCAATGCAAGATGTTATCTACAGCCACATGTGACTTTATTGTTGGCGTAGCTTCGGCGATGGCTTCTTTCGTTAGAGTCATTGGAGTGCTCGGCCAGTTAGCTTGAGCAGACTTGAGCCATGACTGTCCTTGCTACTATAGAGGATGTACGCACATCTCTGTAGCGGTTAAACCGCGTGAAGCGCAATCTGCGGGGTTTTGAGCCGTTGGCACGTGTCTCCACGAAACGTCTTGAAGGCGATGTTGGATAGTAGCAACCCGGTTAGCTACAAAATTTGGCCACTCTGATGGGTGCTGTTTTAGCCATGCAAGGACGACGCTGGAGTCAGTCCAAGCATGGGTCGTACAATTTTTTAACATCATCGTTTTTTGAACAAACTCAATGAGTTTTGCTAGTAGAACAGCAGCGCAAAGTTCGAGTTTAGGAACGCTTACTGTCTTAATGGAAGCAACCTTTGATTTTGCAGTTAGTAAGCTTACCTTAAACTCGCCTTCTGTACTGATTGTGCGTAAATACACTACGGCTGCGTATGCACGAGTTGACGCGTCGGCAAAGCCGTGTAACTCACATTTGGTTTCGTTTGAAGCGAGGTGGTTCTAACGTGCAATTGAGATTGCTTGTAATTCTGGGAGCCGCTCACAATAGTCGTTCCATTTCTCTGAAAGTTCGCGTGGGAGTTCGTCATCCCAATCAAGAGAAGCGATCCAAAGTTCTTGCATCAGGATCTTTGCCGTGATAATGACTAGCGATAGCCATCCCAACGGATCGAATAACTGTGCGGTGCTTGAAAGAACCGATCTTTTTGTATTTTTTGCGTGTCTCGGTGCCGTGACGTTGAAACAGAAGGAATCCAATTCTGGCACCCAACCGATGCCAATAATTTTTACGGACTCCATTGAATTAAATGTTCGTACTTTTGTTTTTTCCTGGTTAGGTACCGGAATTTCTGCAAGGAGAGAGGCATCACTTGACATCCATTTGCGGAGTGAGAAACCTCCACGGTCCAGTAGTTGCTCTAATTCGTGACATAGTGAATTTGCTGTCCTTTCGTCGTTTGCTCCGAATAACACATCGTCGACATAGAAATTGTCGCGAACGATTGTCGCGGCGTTTGGCAAAGTCTTTTCTTCGTCAGTGGCTAGTTGTCTAAGTACTCGCATCGCGATATATGGAGCGGACGCGGTGCCGTACGTAACTGTGACGAGTTTATACGGAGTAATTGGAGCGGCTGGAGTTGGTCGCCAAAAAATTTGTTGATATCGCGTATCTTCTGAATCAACCAGTATTTGCCGATACATTTTACTTATGTCAGCGGTCAGAGCGAATTTGTATTGTCGCCAACGTAGAATAGTGGAGGGTAAGTCCGCTTGGAGCTTGGGTCCCACCATAAGGTGGTCATTCAATGATGTACCATTCGAAGTTTTACTTGACGCGTTGAATACTATCCGTAGTCGCGTCGTGCTGCTGTCTTTGAAGACGGGATGATGGGGTAGATATACACCAGGAGTTGAGTCGGGAGCGTCAAGGGTAGTCAGTACCATATGGCTAAGGAGAATATACTCGTTCATAAAGTCGCAGTAGGGTTCGACAAGGTTTGGATTTTGCGAGAATTTACGTTCAAGTTTAGCGAGCCAGTTTTCGGCAATATAATTTGAAGAGCTGATAGCAATGGGAGTAGGTCCTTTAAAGGGTAATCTAACGCAATATCGCCCGCCTGGTAACCTTTTGTGTGCCGCAACGAAATGCGCTTCACATGCGACTTCTTCCTTCGTGAACGGGGAACACGTTGGTACTTCTTCGAGCTCCCAAAAAACCCTAAGCTCTTGACAAAGACTCGAGTTATTGTGGGCGAGATGCGCCGTTAATGTTTTGACATCTTTTGAAGTACCAGTTGTTGTAGGACCAGAGATTATCCAACCCAACGTGGTTTCTTGTGCAATGGGTGATCCTACTGGCCCAAGTTTGACCCCTTCACGTAGGATCATTGCATAGATGTCGGCTCCTAAAACTAGTTGTATCGCTTGACCGCTGCTGGGTTCAGGGTCAGCCATTTCAAGGCCTTCTAAGTGTCTCCACGATGCTATACACTGTGATCGCTGAGGCATGTAGGAGGTTAGTTTTTGGAACACGATCGCGGAGCAGTGGATCGTGTCAGCACTGCGCATATATGATTCAAATTGTAATTTAACCATCGTTCGGCCAATGCCGACGTCGGTCTCACCGATTCCAGAAATTGGAGCGCGAATTTGTATACGAGGGGCTCGTAACAATTGGGCTATAGATTCTGTTACAAATGAAGATTGTGACCCCTGATCCAGCAGCGCTCTTACTCTTATTCGCCGTCTTTGGGACGATGAAATCATTACCCAAGCAGTTGCTAGCATCACTGTAGCTGGAGCTATTTTTGTTTCAAAAGCGTGAAGAGCTTCAGCCGCAATGACAACATGTTGGCTGGTGCTCGGTTGTACTTCCGACTTAGATGTTGTTGCTTGAGAAGCGGGAGTTTCTACCGAAGCATTTTTTATAACGGTACTTGGTCCCGGAGAGAATGTTAATTTCTCATTCTTTTCTTTCTTTGAACCGATGGGATTATGTAACAAAGTGTGATGTTTACGCTTACAGTGATAGCATGTGTACCTGCTGTGGCATTGGTTGGGTGTGTGCCCTGCAGCTAAGTAGTTGGTACACAATTTGTTGTCTCGTACAATTTTTTGTCTCTGTTCGACAGGTTTAGCGCGAAACAATTCGCATTTTTAGAGCGAGTGGTTTTCTTCGCATTCACAAAGTTTCGAGGCAGTGGATAAGTGAGTTTTAATTGAATTTCCGTCGTGTTTTGCTTTGTTTGAACTCCTCGTTGTCGATGGAGGCGTGATCGACTCTAATACGCGAATACGGTAGTCGAGAAATTTGTTAATTTCTTCATAAGTGGCGTAAATAGTTTTCTCACCGATTCGCATTTCCCATTCGCGTCGCGATACTGCGTCGAGTTTTCGAACGGTCATGAAAGTTATAAGATCATCCCAATGATCCACTGCCCGATCTAAGTTTTTTAAAGAACTTATTTATTCGTCTGTCTGATCGCGTAGTCGTTTAAGCTCTTTAGCATTCTCAGCCGTTACAGCAGGGACGTCAAATAACTTAATTAACGGGACAGACCTAGTTAGAATTTTCGAAAAATCGATTTTTTTTTTATTTCATTTTCAAAAAGTAGAATCTCTTACGAACATTTTCCGCCCAGGTAAATGTAAATCGGACCATTATTCGCCGAAATACAAGACTTTGTAGCACGTCGTGTCTGAGCCATGCAAACCGTACTCAAAACTTTAAATGCGTTTTTCTCGAAACCATGTTTTTGAAGTCGGTGATCACTGTAGCTCGAGAACGGCTTTACCGATCGGGTTGAAATTTATATCACTTCTTCTATACATGGTAGTCCTCCATATGAACGAAGGATTTTTTTTTGGATAATTATTTTTATTTTTAATAGCAAAAAATGGAACTGATATTTTGGTCAAAAAAACACTTTTGACTTTTAACGGCCGCCATTTTGTGAAAAATGGAAATTTTTCAAAACCCTTCGTTCAACCGGAGCATTATATCATTAACTAAAAATCCCCTCCGTTTTTTTTGTTTCAGATGAGCCGTTGCAGCGTGAGCTTGATCACCGCAAACCGTGTTTTTTTTTGCAGCGTCCTCGGCAATTGACGGTCACCAGCTTATTTCGATATGTATTGCGTTGAAAAAATTGCAACATATACATTACATATGTATCTTTTAAACGGAAGAACTTTTGTTGTGAATTGTTTTATCGTTTGACCAAAAAAAAATCGGAAAAAAGGCCTTTTTTTTGACGTTCCAACTAGGTCTGTCCCGTTAAATACGAATCGATTATGTGCCGAGAATTCTCATATCGATCTTTTAATTTGTCCCAAGCGACTTGGAAATTCGCATCGGAGATCGGAATCGTTTTCAAGAGGGTACTCGCTTCACCCGCAACTCCCATTTTTAAATAATGCAATTTTTGCACGTTTGGAATTATTTCAGGATCTATGACTAATGATTTGAACGTGTCTCTGAAGGAGACCCAATCTGTATACAAGCCTGAGAATTTAGGAATTTCGATCCTGGGCAGCGGCGTGTAGCTACCGCGAGTACTATCTTGAAACGTACAGTTTCCTAGCGCCGTCGAATTAACAATAGCTGGTGGGTTACATACGGTTAACGCATCGGTGATGAAGTCGATGATCTCGTAGTACTTGTTTTCTGCTACGATGTAGTGTTCATCTTTGAAATATGGAAGCGTTCTTCGTTGTTCTATGCTGGCTGCAGTGTAAATTTCTCGATCGAGTACTTTGATCTGGGAGCGGATAGTGTTGAGGCTCTGCTGCCGGCTTTGCAGAATCGTTGGCGTGAAGTTATTTCTCCCCGTCTTTTTGAGGTTACTAAGTAGTCTAGTCATGGAATCGATTGTTAACTGTTGTTCGTAAAGCAGACTCTCTAAATTAGCCATGCTGATTATGAAGCGGCTCCGACTGCATGGATGCCGTGTTGAATCGTTTTGATTATACGATTGTTTTACAAAGTCCCGTCTGCGTGGGTACCAGGTTTTAAAGCCAATCGAAAATTGTACCGATTGTAATTTGGCTTTACGTTTTTAACTAGCGCTCACGACCGAACGATATGGAGACAATCGTAGTGGTTGTGTGAGACACAATCAAAAGAGAGAAACAAACAAAAACGTTGACAGTCTAAGTCGCGTGAGACTTGTGTTGAGGACCGCGAACTAATTTCGTGTGTAGAATTTATTCGAGATAGTAGATCGACAAATGTTTATTGAACACGAAATGTCTTTACACGGGCTTAACGACGCGTTATCCTTAATGTGGATTAAAATTTTTCCGAAGGTCAAAAACAATAGCTTATCACTTTACTGACTTTACTGTTCGGTACGAAATGTGTTTCACTGGAATCGAGGTAAACTGAATCTATCGAATTTATTGTCAAGCATTGTCGCATCCGATTATATTTTGAGTTCCCAATCGCAGCTCCTCGGAATCCTGTGAAGTAATATTTAATTTTTCATACGGAAGTCCAATGATAATCAGAGTGAGAGAATTCGAAGAAATTCGTCGCTGGGCGATAATGCTCAAATTCTATTGTTTGGAACGTTCGAGGTCGAGTGTAGAGAAACATCACACGCGACGCTCGATGCATTGCTCGAAGAAGCAACAGAGTGCGACAGAGCGCACATAAGAAATAGAGGAGAAGTCTTAGTACGAGTACGCGTGTACCGAACTTTCTTCCTCGTTGAAATAAATCGAATGGGATATTTACACTATGCGGTGAACTGCACAGATATGATTATCCATTAGCAAAATTGTGCGCACGATTGACACCTATACGCGAGTCCTTCCGAAATATCCGGCTCGAAGGACCAAAATTTGTGCACGCCTTCGCTGCGTGCACAAATGGTTTTTGATGTAATTTGAATTCTGAAAATCGTGAGACACTCGTGGCGAAGAGGGTTTGGAATCTTCGGAAGGATGGATGATGCAACACGTCACAATTTATTCAAATAAAAACTATTTATTTTCTGCACCAAAGTGGAAACACATGAATTTACAGTAATGATTCACGGTTTCTGGCATTTGTTACCAAAAACGTAAGCGCGTGGTATAACCCGTGAACAATGCGGTAGAGTCGTTGACCGCGGCGATAAGTGAACTGAACTTAACATGTTATCGTTCAGGAGCGCCCAAAATTTCGTACGTCGCAAATTTTGAGATTTCCGCTTCCGTACAGTGGCGACACTTCATTGGTTTTGTAGACTCCGAAGCGCCACATACGAACACGCAAGAATAGCGCTCTGTGGCGCGAACAATGCTAAAATCGGAGGCAAAAAGTAGAAATGATATGCCGATCTTACCCCCACCACCACGAAAAGTTTTGTTAGGAGAAAATATAGTCTCGGCGAGCCTCGGGCCAGCAGACGACAGAGCTGTCAATGTACTTGTCCCGAGACTCTACCAAGTCTCTTGATTCGCCATGGTGGGGGTAAAAACTGAAAGTCATTTTCTTTAATTACGAAGCTCAGGAGGCATATGATGATTTGAAAATTGAACTGGAGATTCAATAAGAAAAAATATTTCGATTGAGCCTTAAATCAGCGCGATTGATGCCGTATTTCCTGAGAAAAAACTTTGCACAGGTTCAAGATAATGCCACACATCGAAAGATTGGCGTATCTGTATACGACACAATGAAAGGCCTTTTTACTCCTTCCGAGCTTGTGATTGGCCAGTCCGTTTCTTTCTTCTGTTGCCGCGAAAGGTCTGATGACTGAACGGAGTTTTGAAAGCAACATAAGTGCTCTACGCGGAACGTGTGGTAGATCGGAGAAAAAAAATTATTCGGTGAATAAATAAATAGTAGTTCGAAGTTCAGCGAAATTAAAAAAATCAACCGCGAAATGAAAAAAATTTAACCTCACTCGCTGCTGAGGTAATTTTTGTTTCGATTTCGTTACTGTGAATAAATAAATAGTAGTTCGAAGTTCAGCGAAATTAAAAACATCAACCGCGAAATGAAAAAAATTTAACCTCACTCGCTGCTGAGGTAATCTTTGTTTCGATTTCGGAAGAGTCGAATAAAAACAAACCTCACCACTCGATGAGGTCATCATTTTTATTTCACTTTCTATTTCGTGATCCGCGAAATTAAAAAAATATAACGTCACTCGCTGGTGAGATGATTTTTTTTCGATTATATATAAGAGTCGAAAACTTTAAATGTCCATGTGTTGATAAACGGCAAATGCGAATTTGTGTATATAGTCCAGGAACCGGGTATGAAAAGGGCCTGTTTGAGAAATATCGTAGATTTATGCCGGGATGGAAGGATAGTGACAAGGTTGGAAAATACGAATAAATAGACACGCAGTCGAGACAAGAGTAAAACAAAAAAACACTTGTATTTATTAATTATGAATTAATGTATGAGTGCACTGGGAATGAGAGGGTCTTATGAGCACGATGATTCGAGTGGAGATTGTATTAATACACCACACGAAATGCTCGAGTCGCCCGATGAGAAGACCGTTAACACGTGGTGTCGGCACGACCACAAGGTGAGATGAGACGAACAAATTGATGATGCACCTTTTTTAATACTTATGCAGATCGTCCCCGCGTGGATCAATCGCTACTTGAGTTTAGTGAGTTTTTAACTATTAATTGAGCATGAGTTTATTACTGAGTGCGCCTTGAGATCAAAAAAAGTATTAGAACAGTAGGGAGCGATGTGCACCGTGCAACGCGAACCGTACAAAAGATGGCCGCTCTCGGCGGTTAGCCGGCACGAGGCCTTCGTCTTCGTTGTCGAGCACGCGGGCCTCGTGGCGCGGTGAGAAGGCCCAGGAGGTGCTGCCGCGAGTGGTCAGTCAGAGAAGCTCGCCTAGCCTTGAGGCGAGCAACGAGTTCTCAAACAGGGCCCTTTTCATGACACCGAGCCAGAAAGATTCTAACCGACGGATTCGTGTAGGGCTGATGTCCCTGATGAAGGCCTACCACTTTCCAACCACAGATTTTGGAGGGCTTTTTTTTGCCACGCGGTCAAAGTTGGCAAAACCATGTTTTTGGGAGATAGCGTCGACACTATTAATCGGAGAAAAAAAAAGTTCAGTAACTATTTGTAGATATTAGAAAAACGAACAATTTGCCGGATCGCAAATTAAAATCGGTTCATTAGTTCGCCTGCAAAAAAATATAAACCAGCTAAAATGGCCATTTCTATCATAGCCTATTATTAGTTTAAAAATGCGTATACAGCCTCCAAAATCTCAGGATATTTGCCCCTCGGTACACTAAATTAGTGTGCAAAATTTGGGCTTGATCGGAAAAATAGTTTTTGAGAAAAGCCATTTGTTATTAAAAAACCGACTGTTTTTGCGAGGAATTTCTACACCGGGAGAGCGTCGCAGTGCAATAAAATCAAAACGAAATTGATCCGAAAGAGTCGTACTATCATGTACACTTTGGGGCAAATCGATTTTTTATAACTAAAAGGGTGAAAAACGGCTCCAAAAATAGGGTACGATTTTTACTCATAAACAAATGGAATTCCATCGCGAATTTTTAAGTCACAGAGTTGGAATTGACATATTTCGAAAGCGTTTATTTTTCTACGAATTTAGAAAAAAAAAATTTGCCAAAAGTTTATTAGGGGGAGATAAAAAAATTTGTTTTTCAATCATTATTGCAGCTGCTCATTTCAACATAGAGAGCTAAAAATTGGACAGCGTACAGAGAAAGGCTTGTGCTAACTGGAGAAAAATCGGCGAAAAAATCCCATATAAATTTATTGTTTATTTCAGCGGTTTTTTGAGAGGCCAAATGTGACGTCGCGTTTGGCAGCAGAGTAGGGGTAGCCGTCTCGGGCTCGCGCGCGCTCGCGTGAAAAGTTAATCCGCGCGTTCAAATTCGACAAACATGGAATATCTCGGGAACAAATTAACTTATCGAGTTGTTTTTTTTTTAATCTGGGCTAACTTTTTCCGCTGATCATAATTTTGTTATTAAAAATTCTGAAAAATTGAAAATTCACCTCCACATTTATTGATCATTTTTTATTTGTTTATTTTACCCTATTTTGTACTTAACTTTTGGGTGAAATCAGATTCAAATGTTATTTTTGTGTTGTTCTCCAACTACTGAACGGAGGAAAAAAAATTCAATGCAAAATGTTTTGTTAGCAGAGCACGTGTCATTTCGTTTTTACAACAAATGAACGAATTGAGGCCATTACAACTACGAAACACACCACATGTTCTCAAAATTAAAGAATATATATTTTTTAATTTAAATTATTATGCACAAGGTTCAGGGTACAAGCAAATAAAAAAATATTAACGCAGGAAGAGGTTGAAATGATGGTATATTTTTCACCATGTCACGAAGCTTACAAATATTCAAGAATTTTGTATGAATTAAAAGACGTTTCCCTCTTTGGATTTCAATATTCTCCTCGATCTTTTCGATGAAATGGCCATGAATTTGTCCGGGGAATTTTCCAGGAAGAATCAAGAAGGGTTCCAGGCAAGAACTAATATAAAAATAGATTCTTTTATAGGCCTCACAGCATACCTGAACTAGTCTAACCAATGGTAGGGTTGGGTCAGGGGTACGATGGGGAATTTGGGTGAGGGCCGACCGTTAGAGTCTGAAAGTTCTTTTCTTTCAGTTCCACATGGGAAGCGACTCTGCTCACATCGTGTTACAGTCAGTTACCAGTGAAATTTTTAAAATTACATTGTGTCCAAAGTTTTCACAATCCATATCCATCGTGATTGCAAAAATGGTGGTAAGTAACGATATACTTGTAATATTTGCAATAATAATGAATCGAGTCAAAATATTATTTCAATCTAACAATGTATAAGAATGCATGAGTATTTTCTAGAATTAAAGATTGATTTTTCTACTCCGAAATGTTTATCTGGAAATATTGTAGAATTTTGAGCATTATATGTATTTTTTCCACCGCTTTTTTATATAGTGAAATATAGTAACGAGTATTTGAAAATCTATCTATCGAAAATAATTTGAAAATGCCTTAGGCATTGGCGGGCCTAAACTCTTATAATTTTTCGCACATTTATTATTACCACTTTTTCGGTTTTTTATGTTCAATTAGTAATTCGACTAATGATTGTTTATCATGTATTTTTTAAAGATCTACTCTTGTCGGGTATGGCAGCGGATAAGAAGGGCAATATTTGCATCCTTTGCGATGAATTATTGTTACCCGAAAATACTGCCACTGTTAAACAGCAGGCTATACAAACTCTCATCGAGGCTAGTCTCCAGCGAAAGGATAGAAAACATCTGCAACTCCAGCAATGCGAATCCCTCAACATTCACAAAAGTTGCCACGTTACGTACGTGAGGAAAAGGAGCATTGAAGCGGCAAAGGCAGCATCTACGGCATCAACTTCAAAGGCAAGGCGGCAAAGTATAAGTGGAAAAAATTTCGACTTTTCAACGAATTGTTTTCTCTGCGGAAATACTGCATATCGACAGAAGGCTGAAAATCGTATTATTATGGTCGAACGCATGGATATAGTTGAGACAATATTAGAGGCATTGAAAGACTGACCCCGAAATTATTTCAATAGCGAACTACAGTGTCGATTATCGACAGTTAACGATTTATGCAGACAAGAAGCTCGGTATCATTCACGTTGCTACAAGCAGTTCTTCAATTGTCGTCTTGCTTCCAGTGAAAGTCATTCACTCGGTGACACAATGAGCGCCGCATTACAGCATGTAATTAATTATATACTGGATAACGAGGAAGATTGTCAATTTTCTCTGAAAGAAATCCTTTCGCATTTTACTGGCGAATTACCACGGATTGATAGGCTTAAAAAACAATTGCAAGACCATTTCGAGGATGATATCGTAATTTATTCTATCAAAAATGACGCATTGATATGTTTTCGTGACGCGAAACACAATTGGTTTAACGAAGCTTGGTATACGAAACGCGCACAGAACGAAGAAGACGAACGTAGAAGGATTGTGAGCATGGCTGCTAATATCGTTCTGCAGGACATCCGAGCTCGTTATTATGACACGAACAATTATAAAGCGCCAAATAGTTGCGTTGATGACTATTTGTCGGATATTCCATCGACTTTACAACTTTTCCTAGACGTTTTGATTAAATCTCATAAAAGAAACATGGAAAAAGAACAGCAAATGAAGAAGAGGTCTAATAAAATCGCGACTTTCGGCCATAAATTGATTTCGTCAGTAAGACCGCGGACCTTTATATCGCCACTGATTATAGGTCTTTCATCCATGATGCATAGGAAGCACGCTTCAAGGTGTCTTATAGACTCACTAGCATCATTAGGCCTGTGTGCAACATATAAAGAAACGAACTATTTTGAGGCGTCAATTGCAAGCGATCCGGATCATTATAGTTTACAAGGTGATACGTTTATACAATTTGTCTTCGATAATGCTGATCACAATACGAATACGCTAGATTGGCAAAATACCTTCCACGCTATGGGCGGTATTATGTGCATAACTCCAGGCTCGGCTGTACAATCGAAGCAAACCATAAAAAAAGTCACCACGCCACCATCATCAAATGCAAATGGACAATTTGGTTTCATTCCAGTGAAACACTTTGAAAAAGGGACGTCAATAGGGTTGAATGACATTGTTATAGAAGATTTTTCCGTTGAAAATCCCATTTCCAACGACTTTTTAATTGCTCCATCAGACTTCTTATGATTTTATGGCAAACACATTAAGCCGCAGGATGTTGCCGGCTGGAGTGGGTTTATGGGGAGTTATTACAATTCGGAAGATTTCTATACTTCGAAAATTATACCTTTGCCATTTATAAATAATCCGCCTAGCAGTTTCGATACGATTCTAACCGCTCTTATTGAAGCCGCGAATAAATATAAAGCACTTGATCAAAAACATTGCTTTGTGACATTCGATCAACCCTTGTACTTTAAGGCTCGGGAAATCACTGCTTCGATCGACCCAAACAATGATCCATATAATATAAACTCTGTTATCGTTCGTCTTGGCGGGTTTCACGCATTGATGTCATTTCTCGGATCAATCGGCTTTATCATGGAAAACAGTGGCCTAAAGGAGGTTTTTTCAGTCATTTATGCTGAAGCGTCAGCTGAAAAAGCTCTATTGGGGCATGCTTATTCGAGAGCGATCCGAGGACATTCTTTAATTCAATTAGCTCCTGCTGATCGTGTAATATCATCTTTGACTTTCGATGAAACCGAAGTTGAGCTGTTGGATAATATTTTAACGGGACAGACCTAGTTAGAATTTTCGAAAAATCGATTTTTTTTTATTTCATTTTCAAAAAGTAGAATCTCTTACGAACATTTTCCGCCCAGGTAAATGTAAATCGGACCATTATTCGCCGAAATACAAGACTTTGTAGCACGTCGTGTCTGAGCCATGCAAACCGTACTCAAAACTTTAAATGCGTTTTTCTCGAAACCATGTTTTTGAAGTCGGTGATCACTGTAGCTCGAGAACGGCTTTACCGATCGGGTTGAAATTTATATCACTTCTTCTATACATGGTAGTCCTCCATGTGAACGAAGGATTTTTTTTTTTGGATAATTATTTTTATTTTTAATAGCAAAAAATGGAACTGATATTTTGGTCAAAAAAACACTTTTGACTTTTAACGGCCGCCATTTTGTGAAAAATTGAAATTTTTCAAAGCCCTTCGTTCAACCGGAGCATTATATCATTAACTAAAAATCCCCTCCGTTTTTTTTGTTTCAGATGAGCCGTTGCAGCGTGAGCTTGATCACCGCAAACCGTGTTTTTTTTTGCAGCGTCCTCGGCAATTGACGGTCACCAGCTTATTTCGATATGTATTGCGTTGAAAAAATTGCAACATATACATTACATATGTATCTTTTAAACGGAAGAACTTTTGTTGTGAATTATTTTATCGTTTGACCAAAAAAAAATCGGAAAAAGGCCTTTTTTTTGACGTTCCAACTAGGTCTGTCCCGTTAAGCAAGGTCGCAGAGGAAAATTTTGATCAACTAACACACGACGAAGTTTGTGCTCCCATTGTGAATAAATTCGTAGCTCGTTTAGAGACTTTGAAAAATAACGGTCCAACAGCCCAACTGTGGCTCCAATATTTTCAAATGGTCCTGATCGACAAAAAATTTATGGCCGCAGAACGCTCGGGAAATTGGGGCCTGCATGTGCAATCTATGCAATTGATGATCCCATATTTTTATTCAAGCGGTCATCATTTGTACGCAAAGTCGAGTCAGCTTTATTTGCAAGATATGCTCAAACTAAAATCTCACAAGGAAACCTTCCCAGGTGTACCCCGCCGATTTTGTTCCGCTTGGAGTATGTTATTCTACATTGAAATCTAAGAGATACCTATTTTTTTTTTTGCGGAAACTCATATTTAAGGGGTGAAACACACCCCTAAAGTTGAGGTCTCCTAGGGGAGCTTGTTCAGTTCCATATATATGCAGACAAGGGGGCAAAATCAAACCAATTGCATTCAATGCTTCATAAAAAGTTATGACTACTCGATTTTTTTCAGCCCTGAGGGGGTGAATAAGCCGAAGTTATAGGGGTTGAAAATTAAAAAAACGTTATAACAAATAGAATATGCTCGCTATGGAAGTGAAAAAAATTGCATAATTAACAGTTTCAAAAGTTAAGATATACATGTTTTTGCATTTTTTGAAAAAATGCATCCTTAAGGGTGTACTACCCTTACATCCGAATACCTTTAATTTCTGTAGATATGTATTTTTTTAAGTATCTATCTGCTAGAAAATATTCATTTGGATATAGAACATATCGTGAAATTGTTTAAAAAGATTGTTATCAACATAAAAAAAAATCCCTTGAAAATAATCGATAGATTATAATAATCGATAGAACATATGATTCTGGTATTACAGATAATGAAAATTCTTTTCTTGAGAGATCGAAAAGTAGCTTTTTTCGCGATTTTGTTTCAACCGAGTTTTTGATGTTTCATTATTAAATCACTCTCAAAGAATAGAGGATGAACTTTTAACGTTATTTTCATTTTGTACACTGTTTTTTTTTCTATCATTGAAAATGTCCTATAAAAAAACGATGTGCACGATTCTAGCCGTAATTATTGTCTGAAATAAATTTTTAAAAAGATTATTAATTTGCATGTGTGTCACTATTTTTCTATGGAGGGTTTATTTTTATTTTTATTTCTTTATTTTTTATTATAAAAAAACTGTTAAAAAAATCGGTTAAATTCGTTCTCGTTTTGTTAGAGAAAAAGAAGTTTGTTATACGCGTGATATTTGTTGTTACAATCACGTAGCAGTAAATGAACTGATATCTTTTATCATTTCGAACCTTACTTTGTATATGTTCGTTAGCCTTGCTTATTAGCTATCTGATTCTCCCAGTTGATATTCTACTTCACCTATCATTGAAAGAAGTTTCAAAATACGTTGATAAGAAATATATCACTGTTATCTGCCTCTGCCTCTCTTATTTGACATATGATGGCCTGTGCTACGCTTATAAGTCGCGTTCTTCAGAAATTGCTTCAATTTGATAAGTGCGAGTTAGAAGGAATTTATCTCGTGATAAAATAATATCACAAATCAAAGGCGTGTATAGCTCTGTGTTTTGTTTGCAATCAAAAGTTGTTAAAAGTTCCATAAGTTAAAAAATCAAGTGTATTTATTATCAAAAATGAAAGTGAATCCGCGTAATGTGATACGATTAGTTTTGGCACATTTTCAAGCCCTAAATATACTTGAAAGCTCTATAAATAATGATGAAATACAATTAAAAGAAAGCATTGAAAATATATTAACGAATGCTATGCAAGATTACATGGGCGTCGAAACAATCGTAGAAGATTCATTATATTTCCAAGAACCTTACAAAGATTGGGATATGAAAATAGTAGAAGACGAAGAATGGGGATCGGCAATCAATTATCCGGTACTACCTCCGGATGTTTGTACTACTGATGATGAATCTGTTTCGTACGAGTATAAATCGAGGGCAGTCAATTATTGGAGAAGTGGCAAAACTAAAAATTTGAGCCTATGAAGCGTTAAACAAAAATTTAGAAAAGTACAATCAGTAACTCAATTAAAAAGATGGGCTAAATATATAAATAAAGGTGGAACTTATAAAGAAAAAATAGCTAGAATTGCGAGTACACTTTACCCAATTTTAAAGCTGCCGTTGATGCTGGTCTTATGGTACATGACATCGAATTAAGGCGTCTTCTCACTTTGGAAATTTAAAAAAATCGATTTTTTTTTTTTTTTAAATTTTGAAAGTACATATCTTCAAAAATGTCATCTCGAAATTTCATAAAGATCGGACGAGTCTAACTACATTTTTTGGCGACCGTTAGGTGACTACCTGAGAGTACCCGGCGATCCCTTTCACGCCGCTCGGACGGTCCCTGTATATCTGACTCTATACAATTGAATAGCCGTGTTCTTTTGTTAATGTAGTACCCCTTGCTTAGGTATATTCTGTTTTCGGGTCTATACTCATGTAATAAGACCTTAACACGTGCATTTTTCAAAAGAAAATCACTCGGCAACGATGCTAAACTGTTATTTCATCAGTCTAATTTGAAACTTCGTAACGGCAACATCTCTGCGCTCAGGATTGTTATAATGGATAAAAAGACTTCGCAACAAAGTGCCACGTGGCGACGTCCAAGTTCGAAATCTAAAAAAAGAAAATTTCGTGGAGTGCTTCCACACCAGTCTGAAGCAGATACAAGTCATGCTAGTGCGAGTGCAGCAAAATTAAAAAAATCGGACGATACAAGTTTCGATGTACACATCGATCCAACGGCTGGATATAGTATTATTCAGTTTTTTCTTGTTTTTTCTACAT
Source organism: Rhimphoctona megacephalus (assembly GCA_963989365.1). Taxonomy (NCBI): domain Eukaryota; kingdom Metazoa; phylum Arthropoda; class Insecta; order Hymenoptera; family Ichneumonidae; genus Rhimphoctona; species Rhimphoctona megacephalus. Next base: position 3,086,598 of record OZ022416.1, on the reverse strand, counting down.
TACAACAATATGTGAAGTGTAAAGTTTGTAACAAAGATGTTTCAAGAAACATCATCAAGAAAAACCGTGGAAATTGCTTGCCAAACAGCGGCATGCATTTATAACGAAGGGCTACAACCTGTTTTAAAAATTTTGGAGGTGATGGGTGTCAAACTAGGCCCTATCGCCGTTCAATACGCCGAGAAACGCGACAGTGATCGCGTACGCGTAGGGAACCGCCGCAGCTCTAACGCTTCAAAAGAGACTAGGTCGAGACGAAGGGAAGCTACTTTGGACGAACACACCTTCTACGAAGAATCGGAAGGTCCATTGTATGGAGCAGGCATCGCTGATTAACCCGAGGTAAGGTTTTTTCATGATTTTTCTGCAACCAAAACTTTAAACGCAGTTATCTCAAAACAAGGTTTTTCGGTGCTTTGTTGATGAAATTTCGGAAACTATCCGGCCGATTGTCATGAAATTTGAATGACATATGCTTCATAGTTATGGCTATAGCGCATATCATCAGATTTTTTAAATTTTGATTTTAAGAATTTTTTTTTTACAAAAAACTGCAAAAAAATCGTGGTTTTTTTTTACTTTTTCGAAAAACGTGCGCCATTTTGTTATTTTCGCGAATATCAAAAATCTGATGATATGCGCTATAGCCACTGACATACTGAATCTAAAACAGTTTTATTTTTTTGTTTCAGACGACCCGTCTCGGAGATACCATCAACAAGCCACGACCATAACATTTTTACACGGGTTTTTCAATGCTACTGATGTATTATAATAATTGTTTAAAAAAATAAAATAAAAATTTTTTCATGTACTTGAAAGATGTGTTTATTACATAGGATCCGTTTTATCCCATAATTTTAAGCAAAAATCCTCGAAAAAAAATCGCAAAAACAGCCTATTTTTGAGGCGTTTAAAGTGAGAAGATGCCTTAAAAAAATGGGCAATGCAAGCACAAAAAGAAATCGGTCATGAAGATGTCCGTTTTAAGGCGTCAGACAAGTGGGTACACTCATTTAAGAAAGCTCATAAGATTGTTTCCAGAAAAATTAGTAAATTTATCACAAAAAAAAGTATTGAAAATGCACACAATCTGCGAAAGCTTGCTGAACAATTTGTTTCTGAAGTGAAGAACGATATAGAAGAATATGGGTTATCGAACATCTACAATTCGGACCAAAGTGGTTTCCAATTAGAAATGCATTCTGGAAGAACATCAGCGGTTGAAGGAGAGAAACAATTTGAATGCCTTGTACGATCAATTGCTTCTACAACGCATAGTTATACGATTCAGCCCACTATAGCAGGTGACGGAAGGCTTCTTTCTCTGCTATTCCTGGTTTTGAAAGAACCAAGTGGTAAATTTGGTCCAATAGTGGAATCGTCACTATTCAGACCAGAAAACGTTTACATAGAAGTATCGAAATCTGGAAAACTCACTTCAGGCAATAATAAAAATTATTTTTTTAGAGAATTCCTGATATTGACACATAAGATACTGTTTATTTCTTGCAACGAAGCAAATTGAAAAATTAATTCATACTTTCAGAACATTTTAAAACCTGGCTACAAAATGTCTTCTTCCCCCAAGTTGGTTCAAACAGTATTTTATTAATTGACTCCTGGACTGGACATTGCCCTCGAGCTGTTGACGAAGCGAAACCTCGGGATAAAAATATAAAATTAAGAAAAATATCGCAGGGTACAACGGGAAAGATTCAACCTTTGGATGTTTTTGGCTTCAGGATATGGAAAAATTATGTGAAACATTTTTCTGACAATGTCATATTAATGGATTATGATTTAAATTTGCTTTTACGAAATAATATAATTAAGCTTCAGTCACTTGTTCACAGCCAATTATCTTCTCCACGATATGTAAACTTATTTAGGTATTCATAGTTTAAAAGCGGTTATAATGAATGGCGACCGGAGAATTTTGAAAATCCTGTAGATTTTAGTTTTAAAACTTGCAAAGCGCATTGTGATGTACCCGGATGTCAAAATATTGCTGTTGTTAGGTGTTCATGGTGTAAAAAATCATTATGTTTCCAACACTTTTTTAACGATTTCCACTATTGTAAAGAATATAATGAATAATTTCATTTGTCAATCAAAAATACATCTGTACAAAATGCAGCATATAAAATATAATAAAAACAATGATACAATAATTAGAAATATTAATATGGTAACAATGTGATTGAAAAGAATTTTCATTATCTGCGATGCCTAAATTATATGTTGTAACGATTATTATATATAACGAAGACGTAATCGCAATTTTTTTATTAAAACAATTTTTTTCAAGGGATTTTTTTTTATGTTGATAACAATTTTATATCCATTAATATATCCAAAATATATTAATATATCCAAAAGAATATTTTCTAGCAGATAGATACTTAAAAAAATACGTATCTACAGAAATTAAAGGTATTCCGATGTAAGGGTAGTACACCCTTAAGGATGCATTTTTTCAAAAAATGCAAAAACATGTATCTCTTAACTTTTGAAACTGTTAATTATGTAATTTTTTTCACTTCCATATCGAGCATATTCTGTTTGTTATAACGTTTTTTTAATTTTCAACCCCTATAACTTCGGCTTATTCACCCCCTCAGGGCTGAAAAAAATCGAGTAGTCATAACTTTTTATGAAGTATTGAATGCAATTGGTTTGATTTTTCCCCCTTGTCTGCATATATATGGAACTGAACAACCTCCCCTAGGAGACCTCAACTTTAGGGGTGTGTTTCACCCCTTAAATATGAGTTTCCGCAAAAAAAAAAAATAGGTATCTCTTAGATTTCAATGTAGAATAACATACTCCAAGCGGAACAAAATCGGCGGGGTACACCTGGGAAGGTTTCCTTGTCAGATGGATTGCTTCGAGTACGATAAATTATGCAACTCCGTATTTTTTACGATCCGGCGCACAAATAAATTTTGAGCGGGAGTTTGGACTGATATGACCATTGAACAGGTGTTAATAAAAGCAATGAAAACGAGTGGCGGCTTGACTCACGGTCGCGGAATGTCAGAAAGTGTTATAGCTACATGGATAAAATCAGCCGTTGTCATGACCGAAGTGTGTAATGAGATGGAAAATTTTTGCAACGTCTCTTATGCTACCTCCGAACAGCATGTCGATACGAGAATTTCGCGGATTTCCAGAGATGCTGCGGATCTGAAAAAAATACTGAGCTACTTTGAAACGCACGACCCCTTCCCCGAAACCGATTGTATTATGTCGATCCATTCAGGTGTCGTTGGAGATGAAAATATCAATTGCTACAAAGCATTTGAAATCGGTATTAATTTACAAAAAAGAAATATCGAAGAAAAATTTGGATCCGTTAAATTTCAAAGGAAAAACAAAGTTTTGTCGCTTAGAGCAGTCAATTCCAAAGTAAAAATCGCGGGCGATACAGTTGCAATTGATCCGCTTTTAATTTTCCAGAGAATTACGTTGAATATAAAAGAAAAAAGTGAAATGCGAACGTATCTCAAGTACGAGCTCGCACCTTTTCCACTCTCGCTTTTCGATGAAGGAGGGATGCGTAAAACTCAAAAATCGGTATTTTATGTAAATTTCCAGCACCTCGAAGAAATTCCCGAAATTCAAAATACTGTACATGTCGTCGATGGCGGATTTCTCATTCATAGAGTAAATTGGCATCAAAATGAAAGCGTTCAGGAAATCTTGAGGCAATACGTATCGTATGTTACACACAATTTTGCCGCGAACAGTGTTGTAATTTTCGATGGGTACCCTGAGTCAAGTTCGTCGGGAACGAAATTGTGCGAGCGAGCAAGACGCAAAATGAAGAATATTGGCAGGGAAATTATTTTTGACGCAAGCACAATTATAACGTCTTGCAAAGAAAAGTTTTTATCTAACGATACAAATAAAAAAAGATTGATTAGTCTATTGTCCGAAGAGCTCCGAAAAAATGGCTGTCGTACCAAATTGCGCAACCGAGGATGCAGATTTATTAATCGTTACAACCGCTATCGAACAAGCTAACGACGACGTGACCGTCAAAGTTGTAGGGCAAGATGTTGACTTGTTAGTGTTGTTGACCCAATTGGCCCCTAACAAGAATAATACATTATGTGAGAAAGTTAACTCCGGCGGTATTGTCAATGAACTGTACAATACAAACAGTTTCAAGTATGGAGAAGTGAGGCACTTGGTAGGCTTTCTTCACGCTTTTACTGGCTGTGATTCCACTTCGTGCTTTTTCAAGCAAGGAAAACAAAAACTACTAAAATGGATGCGTGCAAGCAGCCGTGTACAAGAATTGGCATCGCAATTTTATAACATCGATGCAGACCCTGCAAGATTAGCACAAAATGGTAACGAAATAATTGCCGCAATGTATGCTGCGAAAGGAGAAAGCGCCAGTCTCGAAGAGTTGCGTTTTTTGCATTTTCAAAAATCGACATTGAAAAGAACTTCGAAACTCGAAACGTTACCGCCAACAGAAGCTGCTGGTAAACAACATTCATTTAGAGTTTACCATCAGCTTCAGGAATAGCTTGGAAGTGCAAAGGATGCAACAAAGTGGGGTTGGCAACCATCCGCAAGCGGCTTAGTGCCAGTTGTAAGCAGCGAAGCCTTAATTCCAGAGGACTTGATTAAAATTATAACTTGTAAATGTACAACTGGTTGTAAAGCTGCTTGCGGGTGTAGGAAACCTGGTTTGCGCTGTTCAAATTTGTGTGTGAACTGCCTGGATGAGGAGCGATGTACAAACATAGAGTTGAATATTGTTGAAATTAACGGAAATATCGACGAATTCGAAAATGACGAGGATAATAATTATTTAACTGATACGAAAGTAGAGTGCGAGCTTGCAGGAAACGATGAGAGTGAAGGCGAAGAAGATGAAGTTTTGGCAAAGAGAAGCAGGCTACAAAGCGTAGAATAATTGTAATTAAAATGTAATATTAAGGATCGTTCCATAAAATAAATGTAAAAACTCCACAAATATTGTATAATTATTGTAAAATTATTGAATGTTTGTAAGCTTCGTGACATGGTGAAAAATATACCATCATTTCAACCTCTTCCTGCGTTAATATTTTTTTATTTGCTTGTACCCTGAACCTTGTGCATAATAATTTAAATTAAAAAAATATATATTCTTTAATTTTGAGAACATGTGGTGTGTTTCGTAGTTGTAATGGCCTCAATTCGTTCATTTGTTGTAAAAACGAAATGACACGTGCTCTGCTAACAAAACATTTTGCATTGAATTTTTTTTCCTCCGTTCAGTAGTTGGAGAACAACACAAAAATAACATTTGAATCTGATTTCACCCAAAAGTTAAGTACAAAATAGGGTAAAATAAACAAATAAAAAATGATCAATAAATGTGGAGGTGAATTTTCAATTTTTCAGAATTTTTAATAACAAAATTATGATCAGCGGAAAAAGTTAGCCCAGATTAAAAAAAAAACAACTCGATAAGTTAATTTGTTCCCGAGATATTCCATGTTTGTCGAATTTGAACGCGCGGATTAACTTTTCACGCGAGCGCGCGCGAGCCCGAGACGGCTACCCCTACTCTGCTGCCAAACGCGACGTCACATTTGGCCTCTCAAAAAACCGCTGAAATAAACAATAAATTTATATGGGATTTTTTCGCCGATTTTTCTCCAGTTAGCACAAGCCTTTCTCTGTACGCTGTCCAATTTTTAGCTCTCTATGTTGAAATGAGCAGCTGCAATAATGATTGAAAAACAAATTTTTTTATCTCCCCCTAATAAACTTTTTGCAAATTTTTTTTTCTAAATTCGTAGAAAAATAAACGCTTTCGAAATATGTCAATTCCAACTCTGTGACTTAAAAATTCGCGATGGAATTCCATTTGTTTATGAGTAAAAATCGTACCCTATTTTTGGAGCCGTTTTTCACCCTTTTCGTTATAAAAAATCGATTTGCCCCAAAGTGTACATGATAGTACGACTCTTTCGGATCAATTTCGTTTTGATTTTATTGCATTGCGATACTCTCCCGGTGTAGAAATTCCTCGCAAAAACAGTCGGTTTTTTAATAACAAATGGCTTTTCTCAAAAACTATTTTTCCGATCAAGCCCAAATTTTGCACACTAATTTAGTGTACCGAGGGGCAAATATCCTGAGATTTTGGAGGCTATATACGCATTTTTAAACTAATAATAGGCTATGATAGAAATGGCCATTTTAGCTGGTTTATATTTTTTTGCAGGCGAACTAATGAACCGATTTTAATTTGCGATCCGCCAAATTGTTCGTTCTTCTAATATCTACAAATAGTTACTGAACTTTTTTTTTCTCTGATTAATAGTGTCGACGCTATCTCCCAAAAACATGGTTTTGCCAACTTTGACCGCGTGGCAAAAAAAAATCCCCCAAAATCTGTGGTTGGAAAGTGACAGGTCTTCATCAGGGACATCAGCCCTACACGAATGCGTCGGTTAGAATCGTCCTGGCTCGGTGTCACGTAAAAATACCCAGTTCCTGGACTAATATCTAGAGTCGCGGTAGCGACTCGAGACAAGTACATTTACGTATATTATAAGATGGCGAAGACGAGTCGCTACTAGAGTCTTTACAGCAAGCAGAGCGGTTTCGAACGGTTTTCGAAAATTGTTTCAGCGATATTTAATTAATTACAACACTTTAAAAGATGTTGCTAGTTCACGTATTTTTTTCTTTTTTTTTCTTTCGATCGTGACTATTTAGAATCCTGTAGCTTAGCGCATATTGGAAATATTAATATTTCATCCTTCCAAATCATCAAAAAAGGTGGCATTTTTCGCACACATTTTTTGACGTTTAGCGGTTGCTGTCTAGTGACACTAGTTATAACTAGAAATTTTCTGGTGATATGCGAGACAGTGTTCGTTGATGTGACAGCCGATGACTTTTCCTCAGGATGCATAAGTAAGAGAGACAGCTGTGAGTTTAGAAAAAAGATCGCGGTTATACTAGTGATAGTTGTGGGGTTAAAAAGTAAGATTATAAAAATCGCGGGTGTGAAAGCAGATAATTTTATTTTTGGTTAGACATATTCGAGATCAGGACTTTAAACGCGTATTCAGTGAATATTTAATATCTTTGTTGTAAGGTTATAAAGATCGCGGTCAGTTTCAATTTTTCATTAAAGTTACTTTTATTATATTATCGGTAGAAAAGTGATAGTGTAAAAATAAAGTTTAAATCAATAAATAAACTTTTGAACAGTGTCTAAATAAATAATTTTTTTTATTAACCCTAGCCCCAACAATCCATTTTTCCGAACGTAAACTCTAGAACGGAGTCGAAAACGATGCCTCTTCTCTTTTACCATAAAATGTTCCATGAATGCAATAATAAAGTTTATTTAGAAACCATTCTTTTTTTTGATAACTAAGAGAATGGTGTATGATAAACTCGTATTCGGTGAATATTTGATATCTTTGAACAGTCGTGAGGTTATAAATATCGCGGTCAGTTTCAGTTTTGGTTAAAGTAACTTTTATATATATAGATAGAAGCGTGATAGTGCAAAAATAAAGTGTAATTTAATAAATAAACTTTTGAACAGTACCTTAAAAAATAATTGTTTTTATTAATTTTAGGCCCAACAATTCATTTTTCCGAACGTAAATTCTAGAACGGAGTCGAAAACAGTGCCTCTTCTCTTTTACCATAAAATGTCTCTTGCACGCAACAATAAAGTTTATTAGGGAACCATTCTCTTCATTTTTTATATAACTGAGAGAATGGTGTATGATATCACCCTAGGTTTGAATTATATGTGGTTTTAAACCACCCTAGAGTGCACTTTGCACTTGCAACACAAAACGGAATCAGGCGATGCCAAATAATTTTGAGCGAAAAGATATTTGATTTGAGAAAAAAAAAATGTCATAAGTACTTCACCAATTTTTTTTTTTATCTATCGCTCATGAGATATAATTCGTAATCAATAAAAACTATTAAAAAAATCTCGCGTTGTACTTCGGCCAAAATTATTTTTTCCAATCAAACTTTAGCTCTCGAAATTTTGTACGTATATTTTTTTGTTTCAAAATTTCGTTTCGTTATGATTACTTATATTTAAAAACTTTCGGTGCATTCTGATGCTATTGGAGTATTTCTTCGGCATCATTTATTATGGAATATTTTCCGATCCGTTGATCTGCTGGCACGCATGATTCGGGGCAATATTTTTTGAAATTTTTTTTTACAAAATTAAAAAAAGTCAAGTTTTTACTTGTTCGTTGTTCTTTTATGCGTCGTATCTTCTCAGAACTACTGTACGTTTTAACGGGGTCATCCCATGTGACAGCTTTTTTTTCGCTTTTTTTGGGAATTTTTTTTTGACGAACCATTAAAACACACTATCTTTGAATTTTTACCACACATTTATTAACATTTTTACAGCCCTCATAATTTTATCAAACAAAAATAACAAGCTGAATCAACTTGACACCGTTTAGAAGACACTCATGTGTTGGTTGACGGCTGCCATGATTCCGAAGGTTTTGCTCATCTAAAATCAAAAAATCAAACGGCATTTTAATTTGTGGACCTGAGGCTATCGCTGGAACTAGAATAAAGTAAAAATATCGAAAATTGAATTCTTAGCACAGTTTTAAATGTTAAGTTTCGAGTTTCGTCGTTTTTTTCGACTTTTAAAACCATGCCAAAAATTCAATTTTCGATATTTTTACTTTACTCTAGTTCTAGCGATAGTCTCAGATATACAAATTAAAATGCCGTTTGATTTTTTGATTTCAGATGAGCAAAACCTCCGGAATCATGGCAGCCGTCAACCAACACATGAGTGTCTTCCGAACGGTATAAAGTCGATTCAACTCGTTATTTTTGTTTGATAAAATTCTGAGGGACTGTTAAAATGTTAGTAAATGTGTAGTAAAAATTCAAAGATATTGTGTTTTAATGATTCATCAAAAAAATTCCCAAAAAAAGCGAAAAAAAATAGCTGTCACATGGGATGACCCCGTTAAGTAATCTAATAATTTTATAAGTATTGACGGTTAATTACGAAGATTGAATTCACTTGAACACTTCTTAGATCAATATTTCACATTGCATTTTTAGTCCGAATATATACCAGCTCGAAATTCGATCATGTATGCATTTTTAGCCGATCCATTTTTACCTCTAAAATTTTGATTCAGGATTCAATTCTTGAGAGAATCACTTTTTGATAACATGTTACCATATTTTGCTGCAATGCCGAAAAAAATGTCAATTCTTTTGCATCACTCAGATACATACATAATATAGACATGTTTAATTGGCAGGCTATGAATTTCATACCCGAGTACGTACACAATATTGACATGTTTAATTAACAAGCTATGAATTCCATACAAAAAGTCGACAAATCCTAGCCAAAAACAGCATAAATGCTGTGAAAAAAGCTGAGACAAGTGCATTTATGCCCCCCAAATAGTCGTTCCAGTTAATCCTCCCTACCACCCAGCGCCGAAATACCGATCCCCACCAAAATTTACAAAAACCCGTCTAAGTCGTTCATGCAAAAATCTCCTCACAAAAATCCTTTCTAAAAACCAACTCATCATACAAAGTTTTATGGGTAACCGTTCTCATTATCTTATCAATTTAAGTCGAATTGTACAAAGGTGATAATTTCAATCTCGTAAATGTTGTGAGTTCACAAAAAGTTGATAAATAAATAAAGATCTACTAAAGTATATATGATCAAGTACGTGGGATTTAATTATGTTTATAAAATCTTCAATTATGTTCATATGCCATTTCTCTAATTAATGCTTTATTACAATGAATTATTATCCTATGGCTTGGAACTACAAGGGCTTTAAAAAAAAAATACAGAATTGCATTAGCCTGCGTGAGCTTGAACGCTGCCACACTGTCATTTGTAATATTTGTAGTATAGTTTTATTGGTAACCAATTGATAAATGTTTACTATCGTACGTAGAGCGGATACGCACAGAGTACTTGTCCGGCCCGAAAATTTTTCATAAAATTTGTCACATAAGTCAACATTAATCTACCATACATTTTGGCATTAACTAGTAAAGTAAACACAGCTAATTTGGAATCACAATATGCGGATTGTTTTGTATCCCAAATTATCCTCCTTTCCTTTAACCAATTGTTATCGATGAATTGATGCTCGTGTGGAGCATGTCTCACGTTATTACACGGCACGTTTATTCCGGTTTTGTAACATTCGGGGGAAAACTGAAGTTACAGAGCGTCTACACGGTGCTGTACACCCGAAATAAGTAATCCGGTACCATTTACACGTACTTTTACACCGGTTTTTACTACAACAGGATTTACAAAACGGAGTAAGCCTGCCATGTAAGAGCGGTCATCAATTGATTGCATTCCAAGGCGGGTAAGATTCAAATCTGCGTCAGAAGATCCGAATGTTCGGAGTGGTTGAAAAATTTACCGTGAACAAAAAAGCATATTTTTCGCTGACTAGTCGAAAAATTTTCGGGCCGGACAAGTACTCTGTGCATATCCGCTCTACGTACGATAGTAAACTTTTATCAATTGGTTACCAATAAAACTATACTACAAATATTACAAATGAGAGTGTGGCAGCGTTCAAGCTCACGCAGGCTAATGCAATTCTGTATTTTTATTTAAAGCCCTTGTAGTTCCAAGTCATAGGATAATAATTCATTGTAATAAAGCATTAATTAGTGAAATGGCATATGAACATAATTGAAGATTTTATAAACATAATTAATTCCCACGTACTTGATCATATATACTTTAGTAGATCTTTATTTATTTATCAACTTTTTGTGAACTCACAACATTTGCGAGAATGAAATTATCACCTCTGTACAATTTGACTTAATTTGATAAGATAATGAGAGCGGTTACCCATAAAACTTTGTATGATGAGTTGGTTTTTAGAAAGGATTTTTGTGTGGAGATCTTTGCATGAACGACTTAGACGGGTTTTTGTAAATTTTGGTGGGGTTCGGTATTTTGGCGCTGGGTGGTAGGGGGGATTAACTGGAATGACTATTTGGGGGCATAAATGTACTTGTCTCAGCTTTTTTCACAGCATTTATGCTGTTTTTGGCTAGGTTAATGTTATTTCGATGTTCAGTGGAAAAAAAGTGTTACGCATTGAATTTATACGATAAAATTATACGTGTGCCAAAAATATTTATAAATGTATTGATTACACAGCTGCGAGAAAAATAAGTTCGTTAACCTATAACTTCGCATTTTCTTTTTAAGGTATTTCCCCGACGACAACCTCAATCAAGAGTTACATACCGTGTGTAAACAAGCGTTACATATGTGTGTAAAGGATTGATAATTCGTGGTAAATAAATTTAAAAAACACACAATATTGATTCGGTACCAATAGATAATACGACAGATATCATCTACTGTCGTAAAATTTATTCTACAAGTGTTTTAGATCTGACATTGCGTATAAACTTTTTACCGGAACTATCCGGGCTATGCCACAATGCATAAAAAAGGTTACATCTTTCGCGCTCGCGCTCGTTTGTTCGTAGAATATGTCTTATAAGGCCAAAACCGTTAGTACTTCTCGAGGTTATATCTTTTAAACTAGATGATAAATCATCTTAGTGTTTTTGCACAATAATCGTGACATTCTGCTCTTGCTCCTCCTCGTTTTTCATCAACTTCTTGATTTTAGTTCTGACGGTAGAATTAATAACGTACTATTTGTCCATACATTGCCCATATGTTACGTGTTAATCGAGCCAACTTCAAGTATAAATATCTCGGGTTCGGGATGGTAAAACTTGTTACAATTGCACAGATTTTTGAACAGCATAAATGCTGTAAAAAAAGTTGAGACAAGTACATTTACTCCCCCCAAATAGTTTGTCCAGTAACAAATCTCAGTTTCGACACAAAACCTTCATTAAAAATTATAATAGAGATTTTCTCCCAAGAAAACCAACCTTGCAAAAATTCTCTGATTCATAGCAAATCTCTTAAAAAATAATAGGAGAACCTCACAAAAATTTTCTTAATAAATTTGAAACTCACAAAAAGTTATAAGAGTCTCTTAAAAATTTATCAGTCAAATCATAATTTCACAAAAGAGGCCAATTCAAACCTGCCCAAAAATTAAGTCTAAACTTCACAAAAAGTTATTAAATAAATAAAAATGATAAAAGCATTAATAGTCAAATACATTAAAACCTATTAAAATTCAATCAAAACACTTTCAACGAATTGAAAATACAGTTGTTCTACTCACCAAGAATAAGAATAAAAAATAATTATGAGAAAAAATTTTAATACAAAAAAGATTTTAAACGCAAAAAATTAGATTGAAAATAAAATTTCTGCCGAAGTACTTGGTGAGTTTTTTCGCTTAATTTACATAATATATCACTTATGGTTACAAACTCGCCAAGTACTTCGGCCGAAATTTTTTTTTCAATCTAATTTTTTGCGTTTGAAATCTTTTTTGTATTAAAATTTTTTCTCATAATTATTTTTTATTCTTATTCTTGTTGGGTAGAACAACTGTATTTTCAATTCGTTGAAAGTGTTTTTATTGAATTTTAATAGGTTTTAATGTATTTGACTATTAATTCTTTTATCATTTTTATTTATTTAATAACTTTTTGTGAAGTTTAGACTTAATTTTTGGGCGGGTTTGAATTGGCCTCTTTTGTGAAATTATGATGTGATTGATAAATTTTTGAGAGGCTCTTATAACTTTTTGTGAGTTTCAAATTTATTAAGTAAATTTTTGTGAAGTTCTCCTATTATTTTTTGAGAGATTTGCTATGAATCAGAGAATTTTTGCAAGGTTGGTTTTCTTGGGAGAAAATCTCATTTATAATTTTTAATGAAGGTTTTGTGTCGAAACTGAGATTTGTTACCGGACAAACTATTTGGGGGGAGTAAATGTACTTGTCTCAACTTTTTTTACAGCATTTATGCTGTTTTTTTGCGGAGATTTGTTGACTTTTTGTATGGAATTCATATCTTATCAATTAAATATGTCTATCCTGGCCAAAAATCCCCTCCTCGGGGAAAAAACCTTGGACAAGTACATTTGTTGACCCCTGTTTCCATTTGTTTTTACAGAAAAAAACTACCCAAAAAAGTACAAAAATTTTAAAAATTTGACAAGATTGAGATAGGAAAAATGAGATTGTTTCTATAAAATCACTATACTCCAAATGACAAATAGAAATGAAAAACTTCACATATTTTATCGAGATCCTAAGAAAAAAAGCAACAATGCCCATCGTGAGTGTCTGGTAAAAAACAGAGTCTACAAGTAAATGATCAATTTGCGCATAAAAAAAATAATTACTTTACAAAAACAGAAATGGAAAAGCCAATGATTTATGTTCAGCACTAAAATTTATAATATATCAATAATAGGACAAGTATTTTATTGTCGCTTGAGGATGGAGTATTAAAAAAAAAGCAAAAATTAGTTGGTTATTGAAAAAAGTCACCAATGTACAAAAATAAAAATCGGTCAAAAGAACAGAGTCGAGAAAAAAAAATCGGGATGAAAAAAAACTTGAAGAAAAAAATTTCAAACGAAAAAAATTAGATCGAAAAAAAAAATTCGGCCGAAGTACTTGGCAAAACTAAAAAACTAATTGCTCACGTATGCGCTAGAGAAAACTAATTGTTCGCGTGTGCGAGAGAGAGAGGGAAAGAGCGGCCCAGCACTTGAGTGAGTTTTATTTTTATTTTTATATTTTAATTTTAATTTTAATTATTATTTCATTATTATCTGGGCCGCTATGGCGACACCCTACCACACCCTCTCTCTTACCACCCTCTCACCCTCCCCCACCACCACTCGACCAAACCGAGCCGGCGGGGGAGACCGAGGAGTGGGGGCAGGAGTGGGGATAGGAGTGGGGGTCGCTATAGTGGCCCACATACTACTACTGTCAACAAGTTCGCGTGATACTGACATTAAGGGGATGGATCAGTCGCTCCGCCCGCTTCCAAATTTCGAAAAGCGATTTTGGCCACACCGTTCAACCGATTGTCATAAAAATTGAACTGTGAATACAGTGTTATGGCAAAATTGGGCTGAGGAAGCGATTTTACAAAATTTTGAAAAAAAATTTGACTTTTTGTTACCATCGGAGTAATTATGCAATTACTCCGGAAATATTGTATATATCAAAATTTTGGCCCGTCAGCCCAAGCGCGATATCAAAACAAATATTTTGAGCCCTGTTGCATCGGAATCAGTGGGAAATTGACGACCCTATCGCTTTTTGAAATTCTATTGAAAAAAGTTATCGACAATATACCGACATCGTCAAATTTTAGTTCACCAGAATTCCGACTAATGGCGCAAGCATCAATTTCCCCATTATCGAATATTTTGCCGGGCGGGCTAGACGCGCATACTCGTGCACGCGCGCACTCCCGGCGCTTGTGTATAAGTATGCACGTTTGACAAAATATTTGACAACTGGGAATATGTGGGCTCCCGAATTTCGAAAGGGAAATATGGCCATGAAGCTCAACCGCTCATCATGAAAATTGTACTGTGAATCATGCAATTACTCAGGAGTTTTTTCGACGGATCGCTTTTCCCTCCAGTCAGCCCAAGCGCGATGTCAAAACAAACTTTTGAATGATGAATTATTTCGCCGGACTCGCATACTCATACACATGCGCACTTCCGGCGCGTGTGCATGCATGCGCGTCCGGTAAAAATTCGATAATTGAAAAATTACGGGCTCCGAATTTTTGAAAAGGTAATTTGGCCACACCGTTCAACCGATTGTCATAAAAATTGAACTGTGAATACAGTGTTATGGCAAAATTGGGCTGAGGAAGCGATTTTACAAAATTTTGAAAGAAAATTTGACTTTTTGTTACCATCGGAGTAATTATGCAATTACTCCGGAAATAATGTATATATCAAAATTCTGGCACGTCAGCCCAAGCGCGATATCGAAACAAATATTTTGAGCCCTGTTGCATCGAAATCAGTGGGAAATTGACGACCCTATCGCTTTTTGAAATTCTATTGAAAAAAGTTATCGACAATATACCGACATCGTCAAATTTTAGTTCACCAGAATTCCGACTAATGACGCAAGCATCAATTTCCCCATTATCGAATATTTTGCCGGGCGGGCTAGACGCGCATACTCGTGCACGCGCGCACTCCCGGCGCTTGTGTATAAGGGAATGGGTCAGTCACCTAACCTCACCTCGAATTTTCGAAGTTGAAATTCTTCGATACGGTTTAACCGATTACAAAAAAGCTCTGTCAGCCCACGCAGGACAATGGCAAAAATGGGAATCGTTGGAGATCTGCCGAAGGACAGTCAGTCCTTCGTATAAACAATATAAATTGTTTATCAATTTTCACCGCTTTTTCAAGCGAGAACCCAACAGTCTTCACTGTTGGAGAGTTCAATCCATATTGAACTAATCAACGATGAAAATCGTTGGAGATACGACGAAGGACTATCCGTCCTTCGTATAAATATTAATAATTGTTTATTAATTTTTTACCGCTTTTTCAAGCGAGAACCCAACAGTCTTCACTGTTGGAGAGTTCAATGTGAATTGAGCTACTCAACGATGAAAATCGTTGAAGATATGCCGAAGGACTGTCAGTCCTTCGTATAAACAATAACAATTGATTATTAATTTTTTACCGCTTTTTCAAGCGAGAACCCAACAGTCTTCACTGTTACAGAGTTCAATCCATATTGAACTACTCAACGATGAAAATCGTTGGAGATACGACGAAGGACTATCCGTCCTTCGTATAAACATTAATAATAATTGTTTATTAATTTTTTACCGCTTTTTCAAGCGAGAACCCAACAGTCTTCACTGTTGGAGAGTTCAATGTGAATTGAGCTACTCAACGATGAAAATCGTTGAAGATATGCCTAAGGACTGTCAGTCCTTCGTATAAACAATAACAATTGTTTATTAATTTTTTACCGCTTTTTCAAGCGAGAACTCAACGCTCTTCACTGTTGGAAAGTTCAATCCATATTGGACTACTCAACGATGAAAATCGTTGGAGATATGCCGAAGGACTGTCAGTTCCTTTGCATAAACAAAATCAATTATTTATTGCTTTACACCGCTCCTTCAAGCGAGTATCTAGCGGTTTTTACCGCGGGAGAGTTCAATGCACATTGAACTTGCACCGATAACTATTGTCGGATGCACAGAACTGAGTCTTTCGTTCGAATAATAATAATAATTAATTATTAACTAATAATAATAATTAATTATTTATATATTATTCATATGCTCATACCGCTTTTACAGCGGAACCCCAGCAGTTATTGCTAGAGCGTTCAATTTTTATTGAACCATTCGATGATTGAAATCATCGAAAAGATGGAAAAAGTTCCTTCTATTTACATGTAAACATGTATATGTGTTTTTGTATGCGTGTGCATATACAGGCATCGCCTGATGCACGAATTTCGAGAGAATTACTTTCGAGTGCTAGTGGTGCTAACGCACACACGCATACACACGTGCGCGGCAAACGTCTATCATCAGGTTTCTCGTGCTTGCTCAGTGCGTTGAAACCTGATGGAAAACGCGCGCCGCGACATCTAGCGGTAGTCTGCGGTAGCTCGTTGCGAGCTCTGCAGTACCGCCAAGAATGGGGGACAACGACGGAGTATTTCATCGACTGATCCATCCCCTTAACACCGCATTCGGTTACAGATTTATAAATTTCGTAACTGTTATGAACGCAATTGCTCAAGTGGTTGTTTGCAAAACGTGCGGTCAAGATGTAAAATTCACTGAATCGGCCACGCGCGTTATGGGTTTCAAGAACGTAATTTCTTGTAACCAGTGTGAAAAAACTGAAATACCTAATTGCCCTTATGTGAGAAATGGGTATGAAATTAATCGCAGAATCACCTTAGCGATGCGATTATTAGGTGTAGGTTTGAATGGCATAAAATGTTTTGTGCCTTCATGGAATTGCCGCGGCCGATATACCATTCTTTTTATGACAAACTTGTCGGGACAATTGATGTAGGAACGAAAGCTGTGCGTACTACGTGCATGCAAAGGGCAGCTGCAGAAGAGAAAGCGATGTCGCTTGAAAAAGGACAAACCGATGGAATGACAGTTTCAGGCGATGCATCTTGGCGAAAGAGGGGATATTCTTCTCTGTACGGCATTATATTTCTAATTGGTTGGTTCACGGGAAAGATCGTCGATATAGAAGTTAAATCAAAATATTGTAAATCCTGCGAATTTTGGAAAGGTAAAGAAGGCACGGCAGTATATGACGAATGGTATGAGCAACATCAAGATTCATGCCGAAGCAATTATGAGGGCTCTGCAGAAAAAATGGAGGTCGATTCCGTTGTCGAAATGTTCGGACGCTCTGAAGAATTACACAGCACAAAGTATGCATATTATATTGGCGATGGCGATAGTAAAACTTTCAAGGGTATTATTGATTCAGCTCCTTATGAAAATCTAATTGTACGAAAAAAAGAGTGTATCGATCACGTCCAGAAGCGTATGGGTACTCGGCTCCGAAATTTGAAAAAGAAAACGAAAGGACTTGGCGGCAAAGGAAAATTGGCAGGAAAATTAATAGATGAATTGAGTATATATTATGGATTAGCGATACGAAGAAATACAGGCCGCATTGAAAATATGCAAAAAGAAATTTGGGGCACTCTTTACCACAAGCTTTCTACGGACGAAAAACCGCAGCACGGCAATTGTCCTTCCGGTACCGACTCCTGGTGTACGTGGCAAAAAGCAAAGGCTACGGATGTTCTTGCTTCTTACCGGCATAAGAAGCCGCTGAGCACCGAAGTTTTAGAAGCAATAAAATCAATTTATGAAGAGTTCTCGAACGTCGATCTCCTTACTCGCTGTTTGGGAGGTTTTACACAAAACAACAACGAGAGTTTTAACTCTACTGCGTGCAGCCTTGCGCCCAAGAGAACTTCCAACGGTAAATTGGTTTTTGATATAGCTGGCGATATTGCAGTGTGCACCTTCAATGATGGCCTCAGCAGTGTAATGGACATCATGAAAGTTTTGGGCATGACTGTAGGACCGCAATGCTATATTTTTTGCTTAGAAGTGGATGCACTGCGCGTCGACTACGCCGAGAGATCGTTGTCGGATGCGGCGAGGGACACGCGCTCGAGCGCACTATCGTCTAGGAAAGCTGAAGAGGAGGAAAATCTTGCCTTAGAAGGCCAACTGTACGGAGCTGGTATCGCAGACTAAAGGTAAAAAATTTTTTTGGTTCGATTCTTCAAGTTGAACAACAAAAAAGTTATACGTCAAACTTTAAACGCATTTTTCTCAAAACAGCTTTTTTCTAATTCGCGTGATAAATAACTTCGACAAATTTCTTCCGATTGAATTCAAATTTTTAAATCATCTTTTGAATTGTATTTCGCAGAGAAGTACATACGGATTTTTTGATTAATTACAAACTTTCCATTTTATGAGCAGTTTTATATGAAATTATTTACTGAAAATTCACCTGTTAACTTCAAATACCTGCCATTTTCGAAAAAAATAATATTTTTAAAATTCCATATATACTTCTCTAGGTATTGTTATATAGATTAATGAGAATTTTTTAGTTTTGTTCTAGGTAAAAAATTGTGGATGCCAAATGTCACGCCGTGAAGCGCCTCAGAAAAAAGATGAAAAAAGTAAATAGGAGTTGTCGGCCATTTTGCATAAAAAAAATGAATAAACAAAATTATTTTCGTTACTTTCATACATACATTAAGCACACCTTTGTATTTAAGTGCTGTCTCCGCCTATTGGCTACAACACGGCACCCAAGTGCGTGGGGCAGAGATCACGCCCTGCCAGCGCACTATCGTTCAACAGCTCCCAATTTACACCTGGCTGCCCCGGGTGAACCCTTGGTCCGGGCTTGACTTTCTAGCCCACGCCCCTGAGAGACCGTCACCAGTTGAGGGGGCACGAGTGGCAAGTTCGTGGGGCTCCCCCTCCCCCCAGTACTCGTTATTAGCAAAGCTACCTCTGCAACCGCGACGAGTCACGGTCGAGGACACTTTCGCGTTACCTCTACCACATCTCTCTACTCGTCAGTCGCTACTTTGCTCTAACTCTAGAGGTCATAGACGAATCTGATAACCATGCGAGTTTTATGGGTAGCCGCCATGTGGTCTACCCTCTGCAAGACTCGGATACTAGTACCTCACCCGTAGGTGGCCCGACACCTCAAACGTCTTACAGACCGACTACCCCATACTTTCATACATACAGTAAAAATACCTGCAATTAGTTTTGTCAATAAATTAGTTTTTTATACAAAAAAAAATTGTTGAATACGCACATGATTTTATACCCGCTACCGTGGTCATACCCCTTAATAAGGCAAGAACACGCAAATATTGTATACATATATGTTGATGAGTAGATTACATACAGGTATGGCACCGCCCACTCTCATACCCACTCCTTCTCGCACCAAGCACCTACCCACTCCAAGCTATTTTTCCCCTACTCCACAGGTAAATAGCTTTGCGGCCAGGTGAGGCGAGAAGGGGGAGTTTGTGTGAGGAGTACCATAACTGTATATTTATTTTCCACTTTTATTATTTTTTTTCTTCATTTTTGATCGGATTTTTATTTTTTCTCGTTATCTATAAGGTACAACAGTTTTACAAAATTATAAAAAAATCCCTCATATTTATTATGATTATAACATTGTTAATAAGATTAACACACTCTGTTCTCTCATCGACGCACGCAACAACCCTATGTACAGAGTGTCCAATAGGAAGTTGCTAAAACTAAATAAGTGTCTCTTCCCTCCATGAATTCAATAGGGGTCCCTTTTTCTAAGGCGCATACCTAAGGCCCCGCAGTTTTATTCCAGCCGTGGTTGAAGCAAGTACGCGCGCGTCAAAATGAGTGAGCTCACCACGGAAGAAAAAGTATATCTTATTGAGTGCTTCTTCTCGAGGGGACAAATTTCTAAAGTAATACGTATAGAGGGTTTCGTACTAAGTTTGGAACTCATAGAGTTGCCAGCGAAAACACTCTGAGAAGGTAAGAATTTAATATTTATTCATATTCATCTACCACACAACTTGTGTTTCAATTCAATTAAACTGCTTTGAAGTAATTTTACGTTAATTTTTGTAGGATAATCGATAAATTCGTGGCGTATGGTATACTCCAGGACCGTAGACACGAGTTGCCAGGTCCATCTGTTATGGTGACTACACCAGAGAAGATCAACGAAGTTGAGAATTATTTCAAACAAAATCCGAATGATTCGATTCGGAAAGCTGCTCAAGCATTAAAAATAACCAAATCATCATTACACAACATTTTGAAATATTTTTTAAAGTTTCATCCGTATAAAATAAGCACTCATCACTTGTTAACTGAACATGTCATGACGAAACGCATCGAATTTTGTAACACTATTACGGGAATGTTTGAAGCCGAAGAACTTAATGAGAAACAGATTATTTATTCCGATGAAGCACATTTTTGGATGAATGGGTACGTAAACAAGCAAAATTACCGGTTTTGGGGAACGGAAAATCCCAACATATCGCTAGCGAAGTCCCTTCATCCATAGAAAGTAACGGCATGGGCAGCGATTTCAGTAAAAGGAATTTATTTGCAATTCTTGGAATCTACGGTAACAGGAGAGAATTACAAACAGCTTTTGGAAACGAAATTCTTCCCTTATGCAAAAAAGAGGGGACTGGTTAAAAATTTTTACTTCATGCAAGATGGAGCGACGCCGGACCGGATTCATGAGGTGTTTGAAGCTATTCCTCGCGTATATGAGACTCGAGCAATCGGTCTGGGGTACCCTAAATTTGCTCAAGGCGGACTAGAATGGCCTCCGTACTCACCGGACCTGAACCCTTGTGATTTTTTCTTGTGGGGTTACATTAAAGATCATTGTTACGCTAAAAACCCCAGCACAGTAGAAGAACTGATCGCGGCCATCCAGGAAGTGGTTCGCGTCATTACGAACGATATGTTGGACACAGTTTTTCACAGTTTTCAAAAGAGAATTGATTTTTGTGCACAATCTAACGGTTCGCACTTCGGAAATATCTATCATTAATCACTGTACTTTTTCGTTATTTTTATAAGATGTAATAAATTGACATAAAAAATATTTGGCTGGGTTTTATTTATGTGCGTTTAAAACTGCAGAGTTTCCTCTATTTAAAGCAATTTGGCTTTTCTGATTCTGTGCACGTGTTTTGAAATGACAGCCGATTAGTTTCAGTAACTTCCTATTGGACACCCTTATATACAAATCCGTGCTCGGTAAAACTGCCTCCTCCGCTCATAGTATTATTTTTACGAGCATTATTATTTATCTGGCGAGAGGTAAAGGCTTTATAGTATTCACGCACTATTTCATCATTTTTTCGGGGGATATCAGAGAAGAGATTGTTGAATTTAGCCATACTAAAACCACAAGACATAGGGTGTAAAAAAATAACACAAAATTGGCCACACACGTCTGAAGAATCACTTTGGAGTTGTTTAACGTTGTAACAGAAGAGTTTGCAATTTCTCCGAAGTCGTGCGAGGTGTTGTGGGATGGTTGGTGGCAATCCGTACCTATCGAAGTACCATCCTCTTCCAGCTCGATCGACGTACATTGCGACCCAGTGCTCACCAGGTTTGGTGTGTTCATCTGTGTTGGCGATTATCCCGGCGGGTCTTGTCCACGTGTGAAGAATTTCGTCAGCCGGAAATACACCAGTGGAAGCGATCGGTAAAAATCGAAGAGCGTCCCGTATTTGCTGTGTGTTCATGCTCCGTCAGCAGATAAATAAATGGTGAAAAATTTACTTTTCAACTTTATATATAATTCCACTGCTGTAGCATGACAACAGTAGCGTTTGCGGAAAATTCACCGAAACCAATTCATCGAAAAACAATTCATCGAATACAATTCATCGAATGGATAATTCATCGAATGAACAATTCATCGAATGAACAATTCAACGAATGAACAATTCATCGAATGGACAATTCATCGAATGGAGAATTCATCGAATGGACAATTCATCGAATGGACAATTCATCGAATGGACAATTCATCGAATGGACAATTCATCGAATGGACAATTCATCTAATGGATAATTCACCGAATGGACAATTCATCGAATGGACAATTCATCGAATGGACAATTCATCGAATGGACAATTCATCGAATGGACAATTCATAGAATGGACAATTCATCGAATGGACAATTTATCGAATGAACAACTTATCGAATGAACAATTCATCGAATGACCAGTTTATCGAGTGAACAATATATTGACTGAACAAGTCGTCGAATGAACAATTTATCGAATGAACAATTTATCCAATAAACAATTTATCGAACGAACAATTGACCGATTGGAAACTACGTTAAATTGAAATGGTATCAAATCCATAATTTGAAAATGATCAAGTCGTGGGTTTTTTTCTTATAATTCTTTTCTTTTTTTTTTAAATACTGCCATTATTTCTAATGTACCACCATCCTTGCGGCTTTCTGAGTGCCGATCCTTCTATTCCACCTTACCTTGGAACATTTTGGGGAAACTGTGGAAAACCCGGGTGATACGGTCGACTACATTCTTACCGAATTGTAATCAATTGGCGTCATCAGAATCTCAGAAAAACTGCCTCTTACTCAGCGATCCATGAAGGGGTGCGTACACGGCTAAGCAGTCTCCCTTAATCGAGCACTGACTTCACCTGAGGTTGTTCAACTTGGGAGATCGCAGGAACCACATAATGGCCTCGAACCAAACGCTGTCGTTTCTATGAAATTCATCAGACTATAACACGCTGAGATGATACAAACCCGGATTCCCTACTATTCCATATATACCACGATTCCACGTACACATCCCGAGAGGATATAAATCCATCCTACTATTTCCACGCATCCCACGATTCCACACACAACAACGAGATGATAAAAATCCGGACCCCCCACTATTCCTTACATACCAATATTCCACACGCCCGGCGATTCCACGCACACATCCCGAGCTGATATAAAGTCATCCTATTGTTTCCACGCGTCCCACGATTCCACGCACCACACCGAAATGATACAAACCCGGACCCCCTACTATTCCATACATAACATGATTCCACGCGCTCGGCGATTCCACACACAGATCCCGAGATGATACAATGCCACCCTACTATTTTCATGAGTCCCACAATTCCACGCACCATACCGAAATGATACAATCCCACTCCACGATTCCATACATACCATGATTCCAAGCGCCCGACGATTGCACGCACACATCCCGAGATGATACAAAGCCACCCTTCTATTTGCACAGGCCCCACGATTCCATGCACCACACCAAGATGATACAAGCCCATCCACTGTTTCATACATACCACGATTCTACGTGTCCGACGTTTCCACGCACACGGTAGCACGTCTAAATATCACAGTCAAAATATCATACGACAAAATATCACGAACAAAAAATCACACGCACAAAATATCACCGCGACAAAATATTACCCAACAAAAAATTACCACGACAAAATATCACGTCAACAGTATATCACAGCCAGGCATGAATTTATTGATGCTCACTGTTGTGTGTGTATGCTGAGAGTGTTGTACATGGGAGAACGGATAACGGTTCGTAGTTACGACAGAGTGGGGATGATTCCTGGTATACACGGACTATTGTGTGTAGATAATCGTAGTGATAATTTAGTAGCAATTCGCCTTGACCCTTGATTAATTCTATTGAATTTGAGGTTGTTGATGTTGCCGGATATGAAACGTTGATCGAAAGGGAATATTTTAATAATCATGTCGAGGTATTGAAGAACTTAGTTGTTTATTTTGAAGAAAATTACATCGGCAATGCATTGACTCAAACGCACCCTACTATTTCCAGATGCCCAACTATTCAAACGACAACCCAAGGATGACCCGAACCCACTCTACTATTTCCACATACCCAACTATTCAAACAACAACCCAAAGATGACTCGAACCCATCCTACTATTCCCATATGTCCAACTATTCAAACAACAACCCAAAGATGATCCGAACACACCCTACTATTTGCACGTGCCCAACTATTGAAACAACAATCCAAAGATGACCCGAAGCCATCCTACTATTTCCACATGTCCAACTATTCAAACAACAACCCAAAGATGACCCGAACCCACCCTACTATTTCCACATGCCCAACTATTCAAACAACAATCCAAAGATGGCCCGAACCCACCCTACTATTTCCACATGTCCAACTATTCAAACAATAACCCAAAGATGACCCAAACCTACTCTACTATTTCCATATGTCCGACTATTCAAACAACAACCCAAAGATGACCCGAACCCACCCTAATATTTCCACATATTCAACTATTTAAACAACAACCCAAAAATGACCGGAACCCACCCTACTATTTCCACATGACCAACTATCCAAACAATAACCCAAAGATTACCCGAACCCACCCTACTATTTCCATTCGTCCAAGTATTCAAACAACAACCCAAAGATGACCTGAACCCACCCTACTATTTCCACATGCCCAAATATTCAAACAACAACCCAAAGATTACCCGAACCCACGCTACTGTTTCCACATGTCCACCTATTTAAACAATAACCCTAAGCTGACCCTAACCTACTCTACTATTTCCACATGTCCAACTATTCAAGCAACAATCCAAAGATGACCCAAACTCACCCTACTATATCCACATGTCCAACTATTCAAATAACAACTCAAAAATGACCCGAACCCGTCCTACTATTTCCACATGCCCAACTATTCAAACAACAACCCAAAGATGACCCGAACCCACCCTACTATTTCCACACGTCCAAGTATTCAAACAACAACCCAAAGATGTTCTGAATCCACCCTACTATTTCCGCATGTCCAACTATTCATAAAGCAACCCAAAGATCACCCGAACCCACTCTATTATTTCCACATGTCCAATTAATCAAACAACAACCCAAAGATGACCCAAACTCACCCTACTATTTCCACATGTCCAACTATTCAAATAACAATCCAAAGATGACCCGAACCCGCCCTACTATTTCCACATGTCCAACTATTCGAACAACAACCCAAATATGACCCGAACCCACCCTACTATTTCCACACGTCCAAGTATTCAAACAACAACCCAAAGATGACCTGAAACCACCCTATTATTTCCACATGTCGAACTATTCAAACAACATCCCAAAGATGACCCGAAACCACCCGACTATTTCCACATGACCAATTCTGCATTTGATAAATTTTGCATTCGAAGAATTGTCTGCATTCGAAGAATAGAATTGTTTGTTCGATGAGTCGTGCATTCGATAAATTGTCCATTCGATGAATTGTCCATTCGATGAATTGTTCATTCGATGAATTGTCCATTCGATGAATTGTTCATTCGATGAATTGTCCATTCGATGAATTGTCCATTCGATGAATTGTCCATTCGATGAATTGTCCATTCGATGAATTGTCCATTCGATGAATTGTCCATTCGATGAATTGTCCATTCGATGAATTGTCCATTCGATGAAATGTCCATTCGATGAATTGTCCATTTGATGAATTACCCATTCGATGAATTGCCCATTCGATGAATTGCCCAGTCGATGAATTGTATTCGATGAATTATCATTCGGTGAATTTTCCGCAAAGCCACTTGACTCAATAAATGGGCTTTTTCATGTCCACGGGTCCAAATAGTTTTAGCATGACGTGCTATTTCTCGCAAATTGGCATAAAGTTGTTTACAGGAAACATCTCCCTCATACCACTCCAAACCATGATGGTAAAGTGTTAAACTTTGATTTTCGTGTCGTATTTCGCCGGGAAGCTCGCTGAATGCATACGGAGGAGAAACGATCCAATGCATTGTAAACGGCTGGAATAGAGCAACAACGGCTACTTCTTTTGGAAGGAAATTGTGCTCTCTGTCACGCATTCCTTGGATATCGATAATTATTTGCATTTTTACGTCCGTACTGATCAAAGGCACACGATACACTGAGCTGTTTTTCTACCTTAAAATCACTTCGGCAACGAATGAGAAATGCTTAATAATACGATCCCCTCCTTTGTTGATGCTTAACCGCTGAAGTCAGTAATTACCTGTCGCCAGGCGTTGATCACAAGAACATTATCATATTCAGCATAGACGATGCAATTTACAGTCGACGTCAGCGCTTGGGCAAATCGTATCTCGATCCTCACACTACCATGTTTTACCAAATTCTAATGTGAACTGGTGTTCGCAGAAAGATCAGGTGTCAAGTCGAACGCAAAAAGGCAATATTCATTTGGATAATTTTCACGATTGATTGAATTACCCTCGTTCAGAAAATATATAACAGTACCCGAAAATAATGTATGGTAGGCATCGACGTAGAGATTATTTTGCGTAAAATCCGGTTGCAGTGGTCTAGAAGGTACTTGTGTTCCATCCACATACAATGATAGATATAATTGATTTCATAGTTTTAAAAATTAAACGGATTTATTTCAACGTTCCCGTTGTATGCTCGGTCATCGACGAAACCAATGATGATCCGTTTTGGTAGTTGTCCGAGCACGATATTGTCTATCGTTTCCCCATGTATACCTGCATGCAGTGAAACAGCTTTAACTTCAACGCGAGTAAGCGGATATTTTGCTGTTGTTTTTGCCAATGCACGAGCGTGAGAGAGTAAAACTCCTGGTGAAATTTTGGTTCGTCGTACTAGTAGTGTAGCTTCGAGGATACTTAATCCATACGAAATATCCTGTTTAGAGCTCATGAGACAGAACGAGTTTCTCGCGCGTACAAGTCGCAATCGCATATCTACTCCATTCAAGAGGAAACGTTCTTGATTGAAAATGTCACAATGTAAATGACCGAGTAAATCAACCGTTTTTCCTATGGAAAGTAGTTTTGATCGTTCTCGCAATCCGGTATTATTTATGAAACTAGTATCATCCATTTTTCCGGGGATATCATCACACCATAGAACAGAAGTGAGATGAGATTTTTTAGCTGCTGGTCCGTAATTCAACAGTGTTCGTATGTATGCTCTATACGCGCAAGCATTATTCAGTGGTGAGACGAGTTTCTGGTTTAAGTACACATCCACCTGGTTGAATATAGAATGCAGTAAATTATTTACCGGACCAATATCTGGTGGCATGCTGCCTGCATCTTTCAACCCTTCTGCTTTTAAGGAGGAAGTAGATTTTTTTACTTGCACGTGAAGACTGAGCATAGTATGAGCGAGATCAATGTACTTGTCACCTTATCTTGAAATGACAAATTCTATCGGAGAATCATCTGTCAAGGAAGAAATGGGTTTATAATGCACTCAATTTGAACCTTCGATCGTAGTTTGTGTAGGAGGTATTGAAAATAGTTCGAGTCCTGATTTCAAACACTCACAAGAGTGAGTATGTAAGAAAGCTATTCTTTTTTATACAGCAATCTCTTTTGTGCAAATATATCAGCAACAATACGAAGATTTTTTTTCTTTTTCGATGATTTTTTCCGTTTGTTGACAGACTTCTTTTTTTTACTTTTCTTTTTCGGTTTGGTAGTACTCTTCTTCTTCTTCTTCTTCTTCTTCACAGCGATTCATTTTGTGGCACGGTCGCTGTGAGCATGGTTGAATTGTGCAATTTTTCTCATTTTATAGCCAGACCCTGTCATCAGTTTTTCGATTTTCTCCTCAGCCTTGCGTTTAAATTTTTTTCCAGATTCACGTACTCTCGTATGGAATGCTTCCACCACGTACATGTATGGAATGTTGTATGGAAACAACATGAATCTAAAGATTCATATTGTTTCTGACGACATCGGATGCTATGTTAGCTCCCGTGCGAAGCGCCTCCTTTCCTATCGCAACGGCTCTTTTACGCAGTAGCGGCAATACACGTCGAAAGAGCCCTCCGAGAAAACTTCCGATCCCGTGTCCTCGTTGGTTTGGAGTACGAATATAGACGCGACCTATCGCCACATATCCACGCCGTCCCAACCCTATCAGTGAATCGTCGTCCTCGTAGTAATGCTCCATCAATTGCTTAATGTAAGCGTTTGAAGTGTAATGTCACGGTCAACGTCCCCTCTTCGAATGGAATAGGTTGACCAAACTCGTCTCTTATAACGATCTCGATCGTGTGAAATTCATTGCGTATGAGAGGAATGTATCGTGGAGCAGGAAAATGTTTAATTCTGTTCGAACCATAAACATATTCACCATTCATCTCTATGGGGACCACAGACAATAATGGTGTTTGAACATCACCAGTTATATAAGATTCGCAAATATCGGAATACATAAACATGCTATTTGGAATTGCGAGAGCTAGTGATGCAGGTTGAACACCTCTATATGGATTTTTGAAGCTGATACCTGTTTGTTCTTGAGTCGCTTCACCGAACCCTAAGATTTTTGCAATGAATGGAGAAAGATGAAAACCGTGATACTGTGGTTTGTCATGTTTTCGCGAGACTTTGACACATCCATTATGCTCCCGTTTAAATTCTAAACGATCTGATATGCATGGTAATTTGTTTATTATCTCCAGTAGAGTATTGATAGAACGATACACACCACTAGGAATAAAATTTGTTTCTACAGAGCGTTTGGTATGATCACTGCAACCGGATTTATCATAATCTCCATGTTCAAAAGTTATACTGTGAGCCGTTCGAGGAATGTGAAAAAAAGTCATTGGATAACTAATTTCAGCGACAGCTACACCCCACCCTTCATCCAAATGTAAATGCCGTGGCAGCTTAGTGACAAATTTCGTAGTTGTGTTCCTTGGAAAATAATGCATGCTACTGTTACTAGAAAGCACGACGAAGAAAAATTCCTTGTCTCTTAAATTTATTTTACAGAATCAGCGTTTTTAGAACTCAGTGAATTCACTCGAACACGCGACAATTCCTATGGATAGAAAATGCCGTCGATGGGTTCGTTATTTAAATCGTGTCAAGAGACGCGGTAGCGGCTCGACGCCAAGTATTAAACGAAAAAGCCAGCGCGAGGCCTACCGCACTCTTATATACGCGAATATGCCGGTTTTATGACATCATGGCGTTTTCAAACCGTTCTGACGGACGAACCGTTTAATCAAAAAATCTGAATATTAGCGACGATTTTCGATTTTTCTCTTTCTATTAGTCTTTGTTGCAAGTAAATCCGCCCAGCCAATCTTGGGATACGATGATTTAGCGAAATAAAATAGAACGTTTCGGGATACTGTACTATCTTAGGATCAGACAGGCGTAAGTCGCGCTCGAATGGGTAGGGCATACGCCCTTTTAACAATAATCTACATTTCTCTACTGTCCGTCACGCTGCCCACTGAACGAGGGTACCTCCTCTCCTTGCGCGCCGCTGAGTGAGAGAGACAGCGCGCTAAACCTCGTCCCCTCTCCCTCGCTTGTATAGCGTGCTTTCTCTTTCCCGCCGTTTCGCGCGCTCTCTCTATATATATATATATATGCCGGCCGACAGTATCGTAAAATTTCGAGCCGTACTAAAAGTTCGATTGCTCTGCCAAAAAAGAAGATATTCCAATTTTGCAAACAAGGTTTTGAAGAGGGCATATACAGCTTCATTCTGGGTTATTTAAATATTTTTTACGATTTTTTTTGGACCTTGTACACATTTTTAAACATGGTCGTTGTTCACCTTTTTTCAGTTGTTTAAAATTGGTTTAAATTACATGAATTAAATAATAGGCGTACCATCTCTTCCTGTATGCACTAACTATCGAATCGCTACCGCGTCTCTTGATATGTATATTATTTTTATTTTCACATGACAAATAAACCACATGTAATAATATAACCACATGTAATAATTAATATTAATATATAATATATGATATCGCGTGTCACTGACCATGACTAAGAGTAAAAAAAAAATAGAGCGCAAAGCCGCGTACGTTTTACCTCTTTCTCATTTGTTTTCAGTAAATAATGAATGAAAATATCGTATGTTATCTGTATCGCGCGGGCTAACACTGTATTGTACTTTATTTTTTACTACAAAAAAAAATGAATTTTTCGTATAAATTTTTCTACAAATATAAAGATGACTTTATATGTCGATCAGTATAATTTTGGACACGTTTTGTCACCGCTGTTTAATCTCGCTCAATGCCAGTCAATCATCTTCGTAGATACTTAAGATGGCTGCTCCCCTGAGAGACCGTCAGCGCGTGTATTTTGTAGTAATATGCGATAAAATGTGAGTGAAACACAAATTTTTTTAAATTTCGTCTTGAATTCATTATAAATTTCATATTATTAACTCTGTTTAAGTTATATTAATTTGAATGTGAGTGAAGTTTCAGTACAAGTATAGTGATTCCGAAAAAATTGTGTCCTGTCTTCAGATTTTCCATCGGCTGCCGCTTTTAGTTTTTGACACTTCCTTATTGTTTTGTCCTCCCTTTCTGTACCCTGAATCATCATTTTTTAATTCAAATCAAGAGACGCGGTGGCGGCTGGACGCCAAGTATTAAAAGAAAAAGCCAGCGGGAGCCCTGCCGCACTTTTATATACGCGAATATGCCGGTGTTACGATGTCATAGCGTTTTTAAATCGCTCTCATGGAGGGACCGTTTGAGTAAAAAATCTGAATATTGGTGACGAATTTTTTTCGATTTTTCTCTTTCTATTGCTCTTTGTTGCAAGTAAATCCGTCCCGCCAATCTTGAGAGATGATAATTTAATGAATTAAAATCGAATGTTTCGGGATAATTCATCTTCTTGGAGACAAACGGGCGTAAGTCGCGCTTGAATAGGTGAGACATATGTCCTTTTGATCAAGAGATGCGGTAGCGGCTCGACGCCAAGTATTAAAAGAAAACGCCAACGCGAGCCCTGTCGCACTCTCATATACGCGAATATGCCGGTTTTCTGACGTCACAACATTTTTGAATCGCTTTTACGGACAAACCGTTTGAGCAAAACATTTCAAAATTAGTGACGATTTTTTTTGGGTTTTTCTCTTTCCATTGGTCTTTGTTGCAAGTCGATCCGTCCACCCAATCTCGAGATATGATGATTTTGTGTATTGAAATCGAATTTCTCGGCAACTTCTACCCCTTGGAGTCAGAAAGACGTAAAACCATTGGATTCTTGTTGCACATACGTCCTTTGCGCGAAACGTGATATTTGTCCCGTTTACTTTCGCACAGTCCGCTGAACGGGACTACCCCCTCTCTTTTCGCGTCGCTGAGTGAGAGAGACAGCGATATAAGAAAATGCATGTTGTTGATTGATAAAAAATTAGTGTTTCAACCATTATATCATACTATTGCGAGAGAGAGCGAGAGAGAGAGAGAGAGGGAGAGAGAGAGAGAGAGAGAGAGAGAGAGAGAATGTGCAGTTCCGAAACCGGAAGCAGGTGGCCTGACTGATCCATACCCTTAAGTTCATAGGATTGAAGTAAAGTTCAATAATGTCATTGAAAAAAACACGAAAATTTGTTCAATCATATGCTTATGTCCTCTCGTTATTTTCTATGTAAGTTTCACAAATCGAATGTTGTCTTTTATATTCGCATACAAAATGTAATAAGTGATCCTGAGTCATATTAGTGAGCTCTGTATATATTTTTAAGAAGATTTTAACGATAAAATCCTTTTCGTATGTTTAACAGTTTGTCTTATTACCAACTTCAAATTTGTCTCATCCAAGAGACATGGTTGTTGATCTTGAAATGCATCAGTTGGAGTATGAAAAAAATAGCAATAATTCATTTCTTGTCTTTTGACTACATTCCAGTTATGAATAAAGCTGTAACATCGTTATAATCATTGCGTCTGCTCATTGTTAAATGGACACACGGGCATTGCGACTACGAGTGAGAAATCCAAAATTCTGTACGATCGTTGTATGACTCGTACACAACAGCTTGAAATTTATTAAAATTTATGCTGTATCCGAGCATTAATTTCGCAGGAATTCATCGTGTCACTATAAAAACGATGTATAGCATTTTTTACTCATTAGGTAGTATATCATAATGATCTCTACTTTTTGGAGAGAAAAACATTTTTCTAGGTTTTATTTACTATTATATTATTCTGGCAAGAAATTAATTATTGACCTTCGAATAAGAAAACTGATGATAAGTTGAACCTTTTCTAATTTTATAGAATCCGCAGCGTTTTTCTCAACACTACGTCAGATAACGCATCTTCCTTGTAAACCTCAATATAAACAAATTGGTGTCATACGTTACGTTTTTTATCGGTAAGAGAAAATGAAAACTGAAACTGTGTATAGCTTCATTGTTGTCTGGCTAATTCTTATCATCACCAGCAATCATCTCTTTAAGTTTAAGTTCCAGTTAAAAACGATGTGAAATAAACTAATGAGGGGTTTTTAACTTATCTGTATTTTATGAGCAACCGAGAAAGTGTAAGAACTACTCCATATATTAATAAAAATAGTTTACTACACAACAAGGGCAGAAAGTTTGAGATTCCTGCACTGCGCATCATGATGCCCGAGTCGAAGCTGAGGGCCATCATGTTGCGCAGTTCAGGGCTCTCAAATTTCTGCCCGTGTTGTATATACTATTTTTCTTCATACCCGGTCGAAAGTACGATTAAGTACAATAGACTCACGGCAGATTAATGATTTGATGCCTGCCCCGACATTTGCGGCACGAGCGAAGCGAGTGCCAGCTGGTCGGGGGCAGGCATCAAATCACCAGCTTTGGGGGCAGCTTTGACATTAGAGAAAACACGGTTAGAGACAAGTCATCGATGACAGTTACGGCAGCCTTACATACAGATGTGCGTGAAAAAAGTTTTTGCTCCCGCCGTCACTCTGTTGTTTTACCAATGGAAGAATCTCGATCTTTCTGCATCGAAATCGATGCGGGATGTACGTCCTTGCGACCGAAGTATAAAGAAAAATCAAATATAATCATGATTCAGACAAAAAAAAATTAATTCAAACTTGTACCATTTTTTTAAATCGATTTATTTTTTTTTTATCAGATTCACATGAATAATGAAAATTGTTGACTGTATTCTTATGAAATACGCAGTTTTTGTAAGCATGAGATCGATTGGTTGAGCAAGATTTCGATGTTTGCTCCGATGAATAATAAAAATTATTCACAATATTCCCATGAAATACGCAGTTTTCGTATACAACGGGTGGGATCGTTGACAAAAATTTCGGGATTTGTTCACTCGCATGAGTCGCAGTTTCATTTTGCGGTTGTTTAGTCTCTGATTTTTTTGAAAAAATTTTAATCGGCGGTTTCGTTAAAAAATGTGTTGGCAGTGTCGATTGTCGATTGTTGATCACAATTTTTTTGTTGTTCGCGGTTGTGAAAGACGGTGTCGGTGAACTATTTAAAACTTCCGGTTGATGCAGATTATCAATTTTAGCTAGATCCTCGTCATTAATCTCGAATTCATCCGAGAAGTTAATTGGGTTTATTCCTGCATCTGTAGACTTGTTGTCATTTTTGGTGGTCGGTACTTTCGGCGTTCAGTCGTTTGTTGTCGAAGTTGATGGTTGTGAACGAGTTGGAGCGGATATCGATGCGTTAGTTATGCTCTCGTAAATCTTTTCTCTGTTTTTTAAGGAATTTTCCACCTACCCTATAAATGAGTAAATTGTGTATAAATAAAATTTTAATTGAAAAAAAAATATCGTTCGGATATTTAATAGAGAATTGAATGTAAATATAATTTATTTGTTTGTCAATGAGTATTTTTAACAATCTAATTAAAAAAACATAAAAGTGACCTTGAGCAATTCCAGTCGACTTCCATCCGCCTAGTTGCTTGAGCATGGTCGTATTGGCTCCCGAGTTAGCAAGAAGAGTTGCGCCAGTTCTTCGGGAACAATGCCCAGTATAAGATTTTGAGTTCGGTAGATTTAAACAGGAAGCTATAGCGTGTGGTGTTTCTCTAATTTTATTTCTGCCGATGACTTGGCGTTGAATTTTTCCATTGTGGTACTGGATAAACAATCTGTCCGTAAATGATTAATTGAGTCTCATCAAGATGTTTTCTTTAACTTTTTGATAAAAAAGTTCTCGAATTATGAACTGGCGAGGAGCGTCATTTTTTGTGTCATTGATGGACACGAGATATTTGTTGCCAAGATCTTCAACATCTTGCACCGTCAGTTTAGTGAGCTCATCACATCTCAGAGCCCCACAAATTCCAAATACAAGGATAACCTTAAATTAGTGTAACAAAAAAAATATAAATTTATTAAGAAACTCATACAAGTAAATGACAATACTCACCTTTGAAACTAAATGGGTGTGATCTGATGCATCGTTCATGAATTTTGTAATTTCATCCCACTTGAACACTGGGGATTTTTTCGGTTGATAACCTTTAGAATTATTTTTCATCAAACTTTTCAAATTTTGGAACTTGGTTAAATCGACATTGTCTCTTGTGTTTAAAGTTTTTTTTAACGTCGACCAAATGCACCATAAAGTTGACGGCTTCAGTTTTTTGGTCAAGTCTTTAAAATAAACAACTAAATTCGTTTCTTCTGAATTTGACAAAGAACTTTGATGTTCTATCTGCCATTTTTTGTAGTTCTCGTAGACGAGTTTGTACCGATCAGCCGACTTTATTGGTAAAGTTTCCGTTTGTATAATTAATTCCGCCTCCGCGTCAAAATCTCTTAACACCTTTTTCTCGTCCATGGAGTCATCAGTGGAAATCACTTCGTTCATTATTTTATTTTAAACACTGATTCTAATTCCAAACTGAACTAATCTAATGAACTGCTGAGCTGATGAATTGCTCTCAATTCCAAGAGAAATGACAGCTTTGACATATTGAACAAAAAAACACGGTTAGAGACAAATGATCGGCGGCAGGGAAGGAAAAAATGTTTGCGCCCGCTGTCGCAGAGGGCAAGCGTGTTTTTTTTTACCAATGCAGGAATGTTGAACTTTCGGCCCCGAAATCGGGGCCGAAAGTGCGTACTTTCGACCGAGGTATGAAGAAAAAACTCTTAATAACATCTTTGTTATTCTTTTCTCGAATTTTCTCGTCCATGTCATCCAGCTTAAAGTTCCATGATAACATGGCACGTTTCTATCGGGAGCATGCAATTCCTTTCAGGTATATTGAAACATCAGTAGATATCACGTTTTTCAAAAAAAAACTGACATCTGTGAGAAAATACTTTGGAAAGGTATAAAAAAGTACGCCACATATTAAAAAATTGTAACCTTGGTTATCAAATGACCATCTTACATTCCTGATATTACTTTGCAAAAAAAATTGTGTTTATAACTATCTTATTATCACTATTATGTCTTTATAACTATCATTCTCTTTCCATTTCATGTATCAAGTTTATTCACCTTGTTCGAGAATCCACGTCGCCTTACCAACGACGCGAGCTTCTCTTGCGGCTCACGCCGGGGCAGCACCTACTGGGCGCTCTCTCCGCGACACGAAGGCGACGCGCTCGGCACCCTGACGGATCAGCGAGTCCCAAAAAAAGTAAAAAAAAAGTCCCAATTGGGACTCGGGACTTAAGTGGACAAGTGAGACCCAAATTGAGTCCCAAATGTGACTTTTTCCCCTCTCTCGGTTTGAACCGGATGTGACGTCATGAGTCCTGAACTGGGACTCAGAGTCCCAAATAGGGGCTATTTTTAGTGGTGAGATTAAAAAAAAAAGTATTTAGGACTCCGATCCTTAATTTGGGACTTTTTCGAGCGAGGCAAGCGGAAAAAGCGAGTCCCTATTTGAGACTTCGACCCCCAATTTGAGACTTTTTTAGGGGTGGAAGATAATGAAAAAGTCCCTGTTTGGGACTTAGAGCCCCAATTTGAGACTTTTTTTTGACAAGGCAACCGGAAAATGCGAGTCCCTATGTGGGACCCCGAGCCCCAATTTGAGACTTTTTCGAGCGAGACAACCGGAAAATGCGAGGCCCTATTTGGGACTCCAAGCCCCAATTTGGGACTTTTTTGTTCAAGGCAACTGGAATGAGCAAGTCCCTGCTTGGGACTCTGAGTTCCAATTTGGCACTTTTTTGTTCAAGGCAACCAGAATGAGTGAGTCCCTGTTTGGGACTCTGAGCCCCAATTTGGGACTTTTTCCATCAAGGCAATCGGAATGGATGAGTCCCTACTTGGGACTCTGAGCCCCAATTTGGGACTTTTCAATCGTAACGGGATAGGATAAAAAATTGCGTACTATTTGTCTCCATGACTCTACTGCGGCTTTCTTTTTATGGCGGTTTACCGGCCAAAAATGGAAATCCAAGTTGAGTCGTTTCGACAAATACTACGGTTTTTCTCTGGAATCTCGTTTGTTTCCAGTGAATAACCACTTTGATAATGCGCTATAACAATATGGGTAGAATCATAATTTATTTTTTGTTTTACCATTCATAAAAAATTCTGTCCACGTTACAATAAAATCTTTAAATTAAAAAGCTTCCGGCGCAGTGGTAGGCAGTAGCTATGAAATACATTCTAAACATTGTTTCATTATAGCGGTGGTCCGCCGGCAACAGTACACCTTCAACAGTTAAGCGGTACATACTCCAATTTATAAACATTTTTAACAATCTACTGGTACATAGTTCAATTTATAAAAAATGTCATTTAACTGCATCCATACATATAAAACGTAGTGATAAAATTCGAAAGCTCAAGTCGTACGTCGGAGTATCTATTGAATATTTTTGCAAACGTCCGTCATGGCAGCGGCGGTTGACAGACGATGGCTAGGTATACGCGTAAGTTGGGCAAATATTTCAACAAATGACATTCACAACATTTAATATGAATTACAATGTTGGATAAGCGCAACGAGACGCCGTAACAAGCAAATGTTTTGTCTATCAGAGCTTTTATTAGACCACATTCATACAAGAACTTAGGTATAAACTAACGAGCGCGTTAAAGAAATTACATAAATTTGAATCTGCGCCCGTGAGATCGCGTTGCAAGATGGTACTAAGATAGATGGCACGAATGATAGCGAGAAAACGTGGTCGGACGGAAGTCAAATATCTGATAAGAAAAATTCATTCAGTTCGAACGGGATAACGACAGAGAAAAGTTGTGCGGTAGTAAATGGCCGTGAACAAATCGCAGTGGTTAAATCCGTGACTTAAAAAAAGTGAGTAAAATATTGGGACATGAAGAAGCACAATGATACATGATATCTGCATTCAATGTAATGACAGAAATAACTGCTTAATGTTGTCGATAATTGGAAGTGGTCAGCGGCCGGACATCATTAATCCGTTTCCCATGTATTAGTCAATCGTACGCCGTAAGTTATGTCGTTGTTTATCGTAATAAGTATAGCCGGACATAGAATGTCCTTTGCTTTAACAAATGCTTTGTTGCGTGCAAGTAGAACTTGCCGAATGTGAAAAGGTAGATAACGATTGTTATCATCAATAAAATAGTAAACAAAACTCCCGTTTATTCTGTTTCCCTGTGCATCTTGGAAACTAACCATTTCTAAGATTTCGGCAAAACGTCCATTTTTCGTATACACAAATTTGTCACAATGCTGTCTGGTTAAAGTTTCCCTAATTTTGCTCCGATATTCAACACCTTTTATAAGAGCTCTGGGGTACACTGTCATTGTATGTCTACATGATAATTCCAAATCTTCTATTAATTGCTGCTCCAAACGTAAGGATACTTTTTCGTAGGCTCTTTCTACGCCGTACAATTCCATTCATTCCCCGCATTGCAGTGGTAACATTTTGGATTTTTTTTCCATTAATTAATTTCTCCTTGATTTTCATGTTTACTTCAATAAATTTTCTCATGAAGTCTAGCAACAAATAATGCGTCATTATTTGAGTCTGTCTTTCGTGCGGACTCTTTATTGACTTGATTATACGTTTATTATACGCCTCAAACGAAAAAGTACTGGTTGCCCATAGAGGCCCTAAATTTTCAACAGAATCGATCAAGTGAGCGGTGAGATGAAGATTAAAATTCATGTGGTCATTCCCGAATATTTTTTCGAAATTCAACCGGTACTGTTGTAGCAACAAACGCGCTCTGGCAAGCTCGTCCGTCATTATATCATTTCTGCATAATATGTGTATGGCTTCCGAAAGCAAAGACAGAAGTTGCAACTCGCTATCACGTATTACATCTTTCAAACAAGGTACACTGTAATACAGGAGCCAATTCCTCCATTCCGAAGCTTTCCAAACTTCTCTTTCTTGTATTTGCCTTGGCAAACGTGATACAATCCCTGGGGGTTGTATTCTCATCAAACGATTATTTATTGTTCGTAATGACGTGGGGTCTCCGCGGTACCAAGAGCCGGACGTATTATCTAGTATTAATTTTGTAAACTTTTTAGTCACACCCAGGTACACGTTGTGCATGTAATCCACTGATATACCATTTCTTAAGTGGAATCCTGGCAGCATTCTTAAAGTCGAATTGCCTACTATTCCTTTGACTCTTTTTTTGCTTTGGGCTGCTTGTGTCATGTGCCTTCGTATTTCGTCATCGGTACGTAGCCTTATAGGTGCGTTCTTGTAAATTCTTTTCTTGGTTGCGGTCATCGTAGCTTTCGCGTAGCAAAAGGTATATCCATGCTCGGCATTAAAGCGGCTCATATTCATAATTTCATGCCTTGCGACAGCATCTACCGAACACACGGTGGTCTTAAAACGACTCACAACGGTACAGTTTCGGTTATCATGTAGATTCCATTCGACACCATCTTTGTATAACGATTGTAATTGTTGACCTATTGGTTCCATGAATGCGTTTAAGTTCGGATGTCCTTTATCAACCCAAATTCCACACAAAATCATATATTTTTTACGCAAGTGCGGCGGTAGTTCATTGATCATGGGTAATACCGGCCAAGCACTTGATCTTGTTGATTTTCCTACTGAGCAGCCATCGGTATTGATAGTAAACGTAAAGTTCCACTCATGATCCAAAAATTGATCATTCTGAAGGATTGATATATATTCTTTACCATCGTAAATATCTTCAATTCCTTCGGGATTTACTTTTTTTCGCTGAACACGATATTTCAAATGGTTTTTCATTGCAGGATTGGCAAGTAGTCTTTTTAATTGTGCCCTTAGGTTGGGTATTATAAAATGAGACATGTTATTCTTCTCTTTTCCTGGTTCACATTTTCCACACTGGCAGTCGCGGGCAGGTTTTTCCTTGCATCCCAATACATCTTTGCACACTTTGCAGTATAGATATTTTTTTGTAATTCCTTTCCTTTCCCTGTTCAGCGTTTTCCACAAACTTCACTTAGTGAGACTCGACGAACGAGTGAAACGGCAAAGTTAGATAGCAATACTCGCAGCATTCCGACATTGTTTGTAATCTCAAGAAAATTTTTTCTTCTCTCTTCTTTGGACATTTGTTATTTCTCAAATTTCATTCCGTTTCTGTAATTTTTATCGACTCAACGTGAGTTTTTGTAGCGTTCCACTGCGCCAGAAGCTTTTTAGTTTTAAGACTTTATTGTAACTTGGATGGCATTTTTTATGAATGATGAAACAAAAAATAAGTTGTCATCCTACCCATATTGTTATCGCGCATTATCAAAATGGTTATTTTCTGGAAACTAGCGAGATTCCAGAGAAAAACCGTAGTATTGGTCGAAACGACTCAACTTGGATTTCCTTTTTCGGTCGTTAAATCACCATAAAAAGAAAGCCAAAGTAGAATCGTGGAGACAAATAATACAGAATGTTTTATCCTATCCCGCTACGATTGAAAAGTCCCAAATTGGGGCTCAGAGTCCCAAACAGGGACTCACTCATTCTGGTTGCTTTGAACAAAAAAGTCCCAAATTGGGACTCAGAGTCCAAAGCAGGGACTCGCTCATTCCAGTTGCCTTGAACAAAAAAGTCCCAAATTGGGGCTTGGAGTCCCAAATAGGGACTCGCATTTTCCGGTTGTTTCACTCGAAAAAGTCCCAAATTGGGACTTGGAGTCCCAAATAGGGCCTCGCATTTTCCGGTTGTCTCGCTCGAAAAAGTCTCAAATTGGGGCTCGGAGTCCCAAATAGGGATTCGCATTTTCCGGTTGCCTTGTCAAAACAAAAGTCTCAAATTAGAGCTCTGAGTCCCAAACAGGGACTTTTTTCATTAACTTCCACCCCTAAAAAAAGTCTCAAATTGGGGCTCGAAGTCCCAAATAGGGACTGGCTTTTTCCGCTTGCCTCACTCGAAAAAGTCCCACATTGGGGCTCGGAGTCCCAAATAGGGACTTTTTTTCGAAATCTCACTCCTAAAAAAAGTTTTATTAAAAAAATCCTAAAAAAAGTATATAGTTACTTTTATATGTAATTGTTTTTGAATCATTTTCTGTGGAATTTTGTTGTATTTTTATAAGTCCTTAGCTAGCATAAAATCAGAATAACAATTTCTTTATATCCGCAGAATTATTCTTGAAGCCCATGAGGCGACAACAACCTTTAGTAGGTACCATTGAAGGTGTATATGATTCCACGCAGAAACCCGTAATTCATTCACCATTCTTGGCTATGTTAAAAAATCATTTCATTGTTTTTTCAATCATAGGCAACAATTTCTAGCGAGATCTTTTTTTGGTGTACAGTAACTTCTCACATATCAGGATAAAAAAATAAAAGATGCGAATACGTTTTTATTTGAAAATAAATACCGAAATTTCTTTAGTATGTTTTTTTTTCAGGATAAAGTAACTTTGAACATATTCCAATAGTAAAATAAGAATCGTGGAATTTCAATTTTTTTTCAAAATCAAAAAGAACATTATTGATCATCGTTTTCGAGATAAAGTACCCTTCTGCGTATTACGGGAGTGGAATGGATTTTAATATTTTTTTCATTTTCTGGAAATTAAGGACAAACATTTATTGCTCGGTTTTTTCGAGATGAGGTGAAGTTTTAAGTAATAACAGAAAAAATATTGAATGGTCATTTTATAACTAAGGTCGCGATCTTTTAATACTTGGCGTTCTTCTTTTACTTTTTTAAAGTTTTTTCTGATTTAAAATATATACGAATGACTGACGGTTCATAGATATTCGATGAATTTTGAATATCTCATGAGTCCATCCGTTTTCGTATCCTTTCGCGAACGTAGCCTTCGCACTACTGATGCGTACTAAGTCTCCCACACTATATTTAGGTTATTTGCTTTGCAATTTTTTCCTCGAAGAAGTATATCGTTGAGTGAGATTTTGGCGAGCTATACTAGCATTTTCTAAAGTCACCTCACAGGGGCGCATTTGCGTACCCGAGTGACGCGCTTGATTATAAGCATGTACGAGTTTTTGTAAAACATCAATATATCGTTTGTTTGGCGTATATGTGAAATATCGCCACATTCGATCTTTAAATGTCCGGTTGAATCGTTCAGTGATCGATACTTTGATATCCGGGTTACGAGCTGCGCGAAAAATAATATTTTTTTTTATTAAAAATTTTTGGAACGGAGTTCCTGTGAATTCTCTACCACGATCTATTTGTAATTGAAGAGGGAATCTAGGGGTCGAACGTGAAAGTATCTGTGAGAAAGCTCGAGTCACACTCCCACTCGTTTTATCGTGCAAAGGCTCAATCCAGGCGAATTTACTCAATACATCGATTACAACTAAAATATATTTGTATCCGTCGTTATACGTTGCTATGGATCGAAGGTCAGCCAGATCAGCCTCCCATACATCGTCAATATTATTAACGTTATACATCCGTCGAGGAAATCGACGGCGTATAAGCCGATGCATGGTATAAGCGTCTTGACTTTCCAGCCATGGTACGACATTATTTTTGTCAACACTTTTAACATTTATTAAATTTTCAACACGAGAAAAGGAAGCAGGGTGGGAGGGGTTATAGTAGATCGTTTCAAACCGCTTCATAATTTCAATGCTGACCAGACAATTCGTTGTTTGCCTGAGCGGCCGCGACCTTGTTGAGATTTTTTTCATTGTGAGCAGCGTTGTCACTTTCTGCAGATCCACGTGAAGGTTCAGATTGAAACCCCGTACCATGCGTCTCCTCGTATTCGCTACAACTACTACTACTACTTGAATCTAAGCTGTATACATCAGCAGGCTCTGGTGATATGATGCGTTTACGAGGGGTTGATGTGTCTACGACCATAGGTTCTTCCAGTACCTCAGGATTTCCAATGAATTTTAGAGGCATCTGTATCTTCCCGAGATGTGCGACGAAATGAGCTCGTCCGGTAGGTTTCATGCGTTTTCTAGCACGCATAGCATTATTGATAAGATCAACAATATTAGAATTAGGAATTCTAGTACTACCTATAGACACAAAACTATTCACATTCCAACTCATTTATTTTGAGGGTGAAGTATTTCTATGTAAGTTTCGCAATAACATTTTGGCTTTTGGTGAAATTTTTTTGGAACTCTGTCAATGATGAGAGTGTCATTTAATCGGGATTTCATTGCGGTCGATTGTTTCGTTGTATCACGTTCCATTTCATCCTGCAATGAGCGTTTTTCTGACGTTTCACCCTCTATTCCGGATGTATCCTTCTTAAGTACATGTTTAGCCCTCTCATCATGTTGTGAGTGTGGCGTGAGACGTAAATATCTATGTAAAATTTGTAGATATGCCGTCAATTTATCTCTATTAGTAGCGTATGAGTTCGAATTAAAAATTTCAGCCATCTCAGTGTCTAAACGAGAAAGGGGGGTTCCCGTCGTTTGAACGGAATTCAACATTGTTGCTGAAGGAGAAGTATGCGAGTCAGCAGTTTTATGCTGGATCTCACTAAAACGATGTAGATTATCATGTGGAATGAGTACCATTTTTCTCGCATGTTCCATTTTTGAAATAATTCAAAACCGGAATAAGAAGAAGCTTGAGAAAAGTAGTGCAGCGATTGACAATGAGATGTCTTTTAGCTTTCCAATTTCCGCGTTTTTCAACTAAGCGACGAAGCAGTACAGCGTACCGTCGCAACGGTCGTCTTTCACTAACTTTGAGATTCACGTTACCGTATAATACATTGAGCGCACATTCGCAAATGCTACTAATCAACGATGAATCGATAATTCGTAAAATTTCGCGAAGTTGTTTTTGCGTCAAATAGCAAAGAGCTTGTAAAAGTATGGTATGTTTTTTTCCGAGACCTACTCGCGTGACCATTACAAACGCATTACTGGAACATTGTGAGATGTGTCACGCATTTTTATTTCTTTTCTCGGTATATAAACGTAATTAAATGGATCATCAGGGAACACCCATGCGCGAAATCGGCAATTGTCAGGTGTCGATTGTTTCAGATCAAGTAAGAGATAACCGTGAGGCGCTGATGTCGCTTCGAAATACACCTCTTGTAAAAAACGGGGGTTTTCAGGATAGACTTGACGAGCGAGATGTTGTATTTGAGCTCGGTCCAGAGGGTTTTTGAAAATAATAATATAATCCGTGTTTAAGGATATATCTCTTTGTCTATGACCTTGATGAAATAAATTTTGCGTTATGAAGATAACGCTTAGGTTTTTATGATGACTCCCCTTTGTGAATAAATCAACGATATTATTATTTGAGGCTTCACGCATTAAATCATCGATCACAATGTGTTTAGGTCGTTGATCAGATGAATAGTCAGCCGGTTGTGGCAAACCCTTCCGAAACTCGATTTTTTCACCATACTCTCTGTATCTAGGCTGCCATTCTGAGTAATAAAAAAGTATTCGCTAGAAACGGGCATCGGTCATTTCGTGGATGTATTTGAAAAATTTTTTGACGAAGAAAGTTTTGCCACACCCTGTAGGCCCACAAATCATGGAGGTCCATGGATGCTTCCAGCGTGAATCCATGATAAGAAATGATTATAAAAATGAAATGATTTCGATTATATATAATGAGCATGAGTTTATTCAGTATTCTTCACCTTCAATTTTTTTTCAATTATCTTTAACGTTAATGATACTTATAATAGCTTATAATGATACTTATAATAGCTTATAATAGCTTATAATATACGTTAATGATACTTATAATAGCAATAACAATTATTATCGATTATTATTATTATTATTATTATTATTATTATTATTATTATTATTATTATTATTATTATTATTATTATTATATTTATCATCATGATTATCGAAAACAGTGGCATCCAGAGAAATGAATCTTTTTTTCTCTCTCCCTCTCTCTCTTTCTCTCTCCCTCTCTCTCTCTCTCTCCCTCTTTCTCCTTTCATAGCGAAAAAAGTAGTGGTAGTAGTAGAGGAGAGTATCATATAGAAAAACACCTGCAAAGAAATAATTGCCGACCTTCTAAGAAATCCAAGATGACTGTGCGCTAAGAAATAATATCCAACCTTCGAAAGAATTCGCAGCATTAGGTGTAATGTAGCAAGGCCTTTTAAGCTAAGATAACAAGGAAGTAGGATTCAATACAATAGCGTAGGTACATAAGAAAAAATAAGGTATAAGATTTTTATTCATAGTCACCATATACATTTTTTCAATACATATTTTTTAATAAATTCTCTTGTTATAAAATTTAACAATCAAAAAATATAATAATTCGAACGTGATATATTCCTCGCTACATAACAATTAAACATCCTATCTTGTCTGTATTTTATATAAAATTATTATACTATTATTAAAAAATTCATCCAGTAATAATTTTTCATACA
Source organism: Rhimphoctona megacephalus (assembly GCA_963989365.1). Classification (NCBI taxonomy): domain Eukaryota; kingdom Metazoa; phylum Arthropoda; class Insecta; order Hymenoptera; family Ichneumonidae; genus Rhimphoctona; species Rhimphoctona megacephalus. The sequence continues at coordinate 3,041,878 of OZ022416.1, read as the reverse complement.
TCAAATTACTTTCATTCATACATTTCTGCCTACAAACCCGTAAGGTAGGGTAAAATATTCCCCATTATGTTGACGTTTAACACTCACAGGGGCACATGACTTTGTTTCCTTGCGTGTTATGACCTGATGGAACTCAGTGCGTCTTATAGCATCGAATCTTAAAACAACCGGTGTGTTTCTATTCCCCAACGCAAATGACCGAATCGAATCGTAATTAATTTCCTGACTATTTTCAAAGTTCAATGTAATTCCTTTAACTTTGCACACCTCGACCGTGGTACCATCAGGTTTACGTACAATGAAAGCATAAAATTTTGGTCCTCCTGAGACAAACGATGAAATGTACAAACCAGTTCCGTATGCACTCAATTCATCGGTGAGATCACCGAGAAATTGACCGGTTGATGGTTCATACTCATCGCTACGGTCACGGCTTACATAAATGCACGAGTCAGTATCACAATACAATACTCGATGACCAAGACCTTCTAAATATTCATGCAATTTAAGACGAGCTTGTGCTGTCGTATATGCAGCAATTACAACATTTGCCGTCAGTGATGGTCGAATCGCTTCATCTATGTTTTTGTAATTTACATACATAATTCTATGATTCACCGGTAGGATTCCTGTAATTTCGATTTCTCGGCTTGTAAGTAAATCCATAAGCTCGGCTCGGGAGGAAATGATCATCGTATTGGTCTGGTTCTCTCACTGACCAAATTTTCCCCAAAAAGAATTTAGAGCTAGTTTAGCCAGCGAACGAAGACCAGGGTTCCCCTCTATCGCATGCTCATCGAGCGTAACACCCTCGGCCTGCTCATAAGCCTCGATATACTGTTTTATCGAATCTGGATTTCCGACAGCGTTTGAGGGTGGACCGCTGGCTTCTTGTTTGATTTTAAAAAAGGTATTTATGTACTCGGCAAAAAGACCACCTGTTCGCGTCAGCGGTTCGTATCGAGTAATTTCATATTGCCAAATTTCATCAACGCGTAATATGGAATACCCTAGTGATACAGCTTTTCTCAATTCATCCACGACCCATGTACCATCGAACGCTCGATCATTTGGGTTTTCATGCACGCAATTCTCACGAGTATTCAAATTCAGACAACATGATTTGCATAATGCGAATAATAATTTTCCATGCGCTCGGAACGGCAAGACCAGTAAATACAGATCACGCGGAGGTAAAACGTTACATTTGACTAGCCCCTCAACTCTATCAAGCGGGTTAGTTACTCCAATGAGAACACGGCATTCCTCTCCTATGTACACACGCGGGTGTCCTATCGGAAATTTTCCGGTTTTACATACCCATGGGTATAGTGAACAGACATCTACGTAGCGTATTTTTTCTCCTTCTTTCACCTCGTACATATTCACAAAACTTTCTGTCCTTCCTTCGAAAAATGCTTCGCGCCGTTCAAGTAGCGGTGAAATTAACATTGGATGATTTCTTACAAATTCTTCCATACTCTTATCATTTTTAATCATTGCATCATATTCGCACTCCCATATTTCTTCCAATAAAAATCCCTGTTCTTTAATTCGTGAAGATATCGTAACGGTGCGTTCATATCGTTCATCCATCGATTCACCATATCGCAATTGCTTGTCTCTATACGAAAGCAGCGCTTACAACCATGCCAAAAACCACCATGGAATTGAAAGACATGGCGAGCATCGTTCTTTTCGTAATACCCATCGATCGGCGGTAAACCCCCGGGTAAACGTTGCTCTCGTGAGCGACCAGCGTGTTGGATAATGATACTTTTTTCTCGTTCGAGCCATACTAACCACGAAACTACTTTGCGAGATTGTTTATCTGCCCAGCGATAACCTCCAGGTGGCAATAACACAATTTTATCGGTAGGGAGGAAGTTTCTGCGATATACTAATGAACACGCTGATGCTATCGTACAACTTTCTGAAAACGGGCAAACATTACCGCACTGCATAAATAGTTTACGAAAAGCTAAACATGCACGTCGCAAAACTGAGACGTCGTCCCGACAATATCGCAAAAACTCCTTGGCAAAATTAAAAATGTATCCAGACTGACGTGTTTCTTCGTACCATTCTATGAACCGGTCACGCTCCGAAGCAAACATTTTTTCGGGTGAATAATAGTTTACAGCTATTTTTAGTTTATTTATTTATTATTTATTATTTAGTATATTTAAAGTGGCCCAACATAATTTTGGTTTTCCGGGATATTGAATAAATGAGAAAATGTACTTTTTATTACAATATCAGAAAACCCGAATGCTTTAGGGAGTGAACTGAGGGGCATTGGCAAATAATTCAAACTGTCGAGAAAACAAATTTTTCCTACTTTCATTGAAATTATTTTTGTACCCCTCATTGTCAGTGTGGGCATTTGAGTATTCTGATCTTCAATAAGGTAACGTAGTATGAATTGACCATCAAATCCTCGTGCGTTATGAGCAATACAAATTGTTTTTTCGAATTTTGAATTGATTGCTAATTTTACAAGATTTCCTACAGGGTCTTCGTCAAATACAAATTCCTTTGTCCACAAGCATCACATTCATTTTCTATTTCTTCATCGTTTAAACACCATAAGCAAACGCGTTGAGCTACGCAAAGATTTGGAATATGCACACGGGATGAATTGTCTCCTCGTAAATGCGTATGTTGTTGCGTTTCAAAATCATAGAATATAAATTGCAGAGGCTTATCATTTTTTTTTTCCTTAGATGCTTTGCGATCAAATGATTTAATTTTCAGCGGTGCGATAAAACAATCATGTGATACGGGTCGTAAGCGTTTGTAAGTTCTACAGAATGAAACACCACATTCGTGCGCCGGTTTGCTCCAAGTTTTAACGAATCTTGAACATTTGCGACAAATTTTTAACATTTCGCAAATACTCGATTCGCGCTTATTTTTACATCCGCGGACTTCGCGTGTTCTAGGGAGTTTGTGAAATGCGAAACACTGAGCGCCAAAAAATGAACGATTACATTCATTACAATGTGTGTTCGCCTCGCCGTTACTCATACATTCTTTTCATTTGCAGTTTGAACACTCTTTGGAATACCGATGCTCGATTGCACGAGTATATCTGGTGTTGCACAACGAGCAAAATCCTCGACTCCCGAGAGCCCCGACAGGATTTAAAATCGGTTGGAAGTGATGGGAACGCTCGTAATAAATGACAAACAAAGTATCCTTCAAAAGACCGAACTCTGAGATAACATTTTCTCTTCCATCGAACAAAGCTGGTGTGCGTTTGCCTAAAGAGAGGAATTTATAAACTACGATTGCAATACCTTTAGCAGTGAAATATTTTTGAAACAATTTTATTTCGCGCAGTCCACAACCTCGAGTCGGAATTTTTACATGCGCTTTTTGTACTACTATATTTATTTTATATTTTTTATTTATATATTATCTACACTGTTTGAACTTACAAATTCCTTGAAAATTATTTATATATTGAAAAAAAATAACATTCCGGTCCTTTCCTACCCTTTCCTTCCCTGGCTATCAAATAATTTGTGCATTGCATTTATACGACCGTACAGAAAAATTATGAACAACCCATCCCAAGAAATTCAGTTCCAAAAGTACTGCGAATGGTTATAAAATCAGTAAGTATTCATGAAAATAAATACAGACGCAATTCATTAAAAAATTATGCCTAAGAAATGGAACAATTTTTTCGATAAATAAACACGGTTAGTCATTAAATTATTAGACGACTATTATAGAAATTTTTCGAAAATCGCGTGCCCGTCAGGGACGTCGTCTCAGAAAATTTGATAAATAAAATTTTAACTTGAACTACGATGTTTTTGAACCAAATTTTGACTAACGATGTTATTGGAGCAAATTTCGAAATACGATGTTTTTGAATCAAGCTCTGAGATGCAATGTTTTTGATCAAAATTCTGAGATACGATGTTGTTAAACTAAATTTTGAGATAGGATGACGTTGAACCAAATTTTGAGATACTATGTTATTGTTCTCAGCCATCGATATTATGTATGTATCTATCAACTAATAAGTAAAAACTTGAATTTTTTTTAAATTTTGTATAAAAAAATTTCAAAAAATATTGCACCGAAACATCCGTGCCAACAGATCAACGGATCAGAAAATATTCCATAAAAAATTATGCCGAAGAAATACTCCAATAGCATCAGAATGCACCGAAAGTTTTTAAATATAAGTAATCATAACGAAACGAGATTTTGAAACAAAAAAATATACGTACAAAATTTCGAGAGCTAAAATTTGATTGAAAAAAATAATTTTGGCCGAAGTACTACGCGAGTTTTTCTTTTATATTATGAATTATATGCCATGAGCAATAGATTAAAAAAAAATTGGTGAAGTACTTATGACGTTTTTTATTCTCAAATCAAATATCTTTTCGCTCAAAATTATTTCGCATCACCTGATTACGTTTTGGATTGCAAGTGAAAATAGAATGTTTATGTATTTAAGGTCTCTACCACTCTAGGGTGGTTTAAAACCATATATAATTCAAACCTAGGGTGATATCGTACACCATTCTCTCAGTTATATAAAAAATGAAGAGAATGGTTTCCAAATAAACTTTCTTATTGCATGCAAGATACATTTTATGGTAAAAGAGAAGAGACAATGTTTTCGACTCTGTTCTAGAGTTTACGTTCGGAAAAATGAATTGTTGGGGCTAGAGTTAATAAAAAAGATTATTTATTAAGGTACTGTTCAAAAGTTTATTTATTAAATTACACTTTATTTTTGCACTATCACTCTTCTATCTATTGAAACGTTTCGTGTGGCCGTGCGCTCGGCGTCACGGCCCCCTCGCCTTGGAATAGGGAGTCACGACACTAGAAAAGAGAATTTGGGATAATTTAAAGGAGAATCGGACTCGATTGTAAATTAATTGATCTAGAAATTGACTTGAACAAAAATAGCACTGTCTTTTGCTTCCTTTTACACACAACAACCCTGTAGGTTTTTTGTGTTGCCTCAGCACCAATACCAAGCCTATAAGGCGAATGGCCCGATCTTCATCATAAGCATTCTAAGAATGCAAGAGATCGGTGCTGAAAATAAAGAGCATAATTAATAAAGAAATTACGTGGAGGCCAGAAGGGCAAAATTAATTAGTGGTTTTTAGTTCGGTTTTACAGAAAAAGAATCAGGGATAAAAAATGACGTTTGTTAATTTATTAATAGGTAAATAACGGATTTAGGGGTCTCGAGGAACGAGAATTGTATTAGGAGATCAAGAAGGAGTAGTGAATGGTGTGATGACGTCACGCGTATACGCGGGCCACTCGGAACGTTCCTTCTCTCTCTATCTCTTTCTTTGTCCGGCTCTACGGGTCTTATACTAGACTGCGAAGATCGTGTGCGTGAGGCGCTAAGAATGTGTTATATGCGTGAAGCGTGTGAGACATAAAGTTGGTGTGCGTGAGGCGCTGAGAGAATGTGAATGCGTGAGGCGCGTGAGATAAAATGAATGTTCTATCTATAGGTAAATGAATATAATGTTTTAGCGGTAATAAAAATAGTGACACCGACTTTCTTCTGCATTAGAATAGATCCGCTTGTTGATGTCGTGTGGCACAAACAAGGGTATAAAAGGATCGAGAAATTGCCAATTAAATTAAGAGTAAAACGAGGTGACGAATAATTAGAGCGATCGAGTGGATTCGATCGATTTAATTTTTCCTTTTTATATGTCACGCTATTGAAGGGGTGATTCCTCGAGCGAGATTCGTGTTCACGAAACAAAATTGGAGATTTCTTTATTTCAAACGGTTTTAATGTTTTAATGAACCAAATTTAAGGATTCATGAAGCACCAGAGAGGCTGGTTTAAGCAAATAAATAATTAATAAAGAGCAAATCGTAAATTTAGAACAGCGAGCCTAGGCTCATGAGTTATCTACGTACTGAGGGTAGATAACTTAAGATTCAGAGAAGCTGAATGAGAAAATAGTGCGATAAAGGCGACTGACTATAACGGTCGGAATTATCTCATGGCAATTAAGAACAGGTTGAGTTCTTTTAGTCCTCTAGTTGCCGAAGCTAGGGACTGAAGTTCCGGTAGACCGGAAATCAAATAAGGGTTAATTTAATGATATAAAATCCCCATTTCCAGACCTTTGTCCTTCCTTGTCGTAGGTTCGGAGAATGTTTCGTGTGGACAAGGTAAATGGCGCTTTGAACGCATACGAGGTTGATTATCACTAAGCCGTTACATTGATAAAATACGCGAAGCCTACCTAGCGTCATCCACTAAACATTCTAATTTCTAAGGTCGGAAGCCAGTGCAATACTCGGACGTCCCAAAGAAATTAGAGTCCTACTCACGATCTCAGGAGGAATTTATGATGGAGCAAGGCTCAATTAATGATTGAAGTCATGCTCGATGTGTCCAGAAGTGACTCAGTATTTCAAATGATTTGAGAATGAGAAAATGAGTGATGAGTCTACCCGTGCACGCCCTTAAATAATGTTTGATGGCTTGAGGAGAAGCATCCCTTCTCTGATTACTCAGAGCGGTGACAAGTAGGGATCTTCGATAGTGTAGAGGGAGATTCGTCATGGTCCGATGGAGGTGAACGCAAGAATTGGTGGGAAAATAATTATTAATAATCCAGAAATGGAGAATATTGAGAAGATCGGCTCGAGTCGCGATAATCAGGCGATTATAGAGTGAAAGGAGGTAACAGAAGTCTCTGAACGGACAGAGGTGTGTGCTCACTCGTTGACCGTAGGCTGTCTCTCTCGCGGTGACGTGAGAGAAAGGTGGGGCGCCAGTGTCGCGAGCCTCAGCCATCGCGAAGAAGGCGTGTCGCTCACCGCATGATAGCGGGATCGATGCGAAGACATGCCCAGCGAGAGAGAAGATCGAGCGCCAATATGGCCGATCGATATCTAGAGAGTGGGAGCGAGCGTCGAGCGATACCTCCTGTGCCCACGTGTGGTCTTGTTAACGGGCAGCGCGAGCTGTCCCGTTACACTATATATATAAAAGTTACTTTAACCAGAACTGAAACTGACCACGACCTTTACAACCTCACGACTGTTCAAAGATATCAAATAATCACCGAATACGAGTTTATCATACACCATTCTCTTAGTTATCAAAAAAAAAAAAAAAAACAAAGGGAATGGTTTTTAAATAAGCTTTATTATTGCATTGAAGGAACATTTTATGGTAAAAGAGAAGACGCACCGTTTTCGACTCCGTTCTAGAGTTTACGTTCGGAAAAATGGATTGTTGGTGTAAGGGCTAATAAAAAAAATTATTTATTTAGACACTGTTCAAAAGTTTATTTATTGATTTAAACTTTATTTTAGCACTATCACTCTTCTACCGATAATATAATAAAAGTCACTCAAAAGTTGAAACTGACCGCGATCTTTATAACCTTATAACAAAGATATTAAATGTTCACCGAATACGCGTTTAAAGTCCTGATCTCGAATATGTCTAAACAAAAATCAAATTATCTGCTTTCACACCCGCGATTTTTATAACCTTACGTTTTAACCCCGCAACTGTCACTAGTATAAAAGCGATCTTTTTTCCAAACTCACAGCTGTCACTCTTACTTATACATCTTGAAGAAAAGTCAGCGGCTGTCACATCAACGAACACAGTCTCGCATATCACCAGAAAATTTCTAGTTATAACTAGTGTCACTAGACAGAAACCGCTAAACGTAAAAAAATGTGTGCGAAAAATGCCACCTTTTTTTGATGATTCGGAAGGATGAAATATTAATATTTCCAGTATGCGTTAGGCTACAGAGTTCTAAATAGTCACGATCGAAAGAAAAAAAAATAAAAAATACGTGAACTAGCAACATCTTTTAAAACCTTGTAATTAATTAAATATCGCCGAAACAATTTTCGAAAACCGTTCGAAACCGCTCTGCTTGCTGTAAAGACTATATAGGAAAATACTTTGAAAAAGTAAAAAAAGAACGCCAAGTATTAAAAAAATACGACCTTAGTTATAAAATTACTGCTCTACATTCTGGTTATTACTGGTTAAAATAATAAAATAGTCTGGTTAAAATAAAAACTATATTTTGATTCACAACGTTCATTTCTTTATAGTAATTTCTTGATATTAGTAGGATTTCCTTCGGAAGCTCTTGAGGCGGCACAATCCTTTAGCAGGCACCGTTCAGGGTGTACATGATTTCTTGAGGAGCTTCTGAATCCATTCACTGTTCTTGGCTTGAAAAAAATGATATTTTTTTTTTTAATTAGGCGCAAAAATTATTAAGTAGCTTTTTTGTCACAGAAAAGTAACTGTTTGCATACAACAGAAAAGAAATGAACGTTGTGAATCAAAATATAGTTTTTATTTTAACCAGACTATTTTATTATTTTAACCAGTAATAACCAGAATGTAGAGCAGTAATTTTATAACTAAGGTCGTGTTTTTTTAATACTTGGCGTTCTTTTTTACTTTTTCAAAGTATTTTCCTATCGATTTCACTTCTTTTTGAAAAACATGCTATTTACCAACGTTTCAATAATAGTGGATTTTTTCTCTAATCATGGACAATAATTTATGAGTAGATTTTTTTCCAGATAAAGTAACTTTTCACATATAACGAAAAAGAAATAAAAGTTTTCAACAGCTTTTTCTTACCCGGACAAAAATTGCTTCGTCGGGTTTTTTTTTAAAGTGAATTAGCTTTCTGCATATAATGAAAATGAATGAAACTGTGAATCAAAACATAATTTTTTTTTAAAGTAATAACAAGATCGTAGGAAGGTTATTTTATAACTAAGGTCACGGTTTTTTAATACTTGACGTTGTTTTTTTTTTACTTTTTGGAAGTATTTTAAATGTTTACAATAATGTGTATAGCGATCTCACCCTCTTATTAATGTATAGATTTTAAAAAAAAGTAAAGAACGACAGAGAGATAGAGTGCGCAGCACACGCTAAAGGTGATATTTTTATTTATTATATAATTATATATAAAAACGGAAGAGAAAAAGATAGAACGCGCGCGACTTTGCGCGCTATCTCCCTTACTCAGCCACGCCCGATATATAGCCTTAGACCATATTTTAGGAAGTTCTATTCAAGAGTCCCAGCCTCTGGCCAATTTGTTCATAGGTTGTTTGGACCTATAGGAATATAGCTCTGAGTATTCGTAAAAATCGGAGTTGCATTTTAGCAATAAAAAATTATTGGAAATTTAAAAATCGATTTTTTTTAGTTATTTTTTTTGGAACGCGTCCTATCGAAAAAAGTTTCCAATATACGTTGTTCATCATGACGTCCTCTATAAAAAAGTCCTATACAAAAATGAGCTCGCATTATTAATTAAGCGGTTAAATGGAAATGAAAAAAAAAAATTGTCAATTTAATTTTTGCAACCGCAATCGATTGTTTATCAACATTTCGGTTTGAAGTTCATACATGATGTAGGGGAGCCGAACCCCAAGAGAATCGTGCAAGATTTATCGATCTGCGAGATATAGTTTAGCAACAATCTTCGATCATCGAAAAAACTTTGGCATTCGATAGAATTTCCTGACGAAGGCCCACAGTGTAGAAAAAAATCGAGGAACTTTGTGTTATCGTGCACAAGCTATATAAAGAAAAAAAATTGTTTTCATTGAAAATAAATACTGTTTTTTGACGATTTTCGATTTTTGCTTATAAACAAATATCAGTTCTGACCAAAGTTACAAAGACATCCGGAAAATTATTGGACCATCTAATGCGTTTTTGAAAAACGAACAATTAAAAAAAAAAGTTGCAATATCTTGATTACATCGCGAGATATGGATATTTTTACGTTTTCTCAATTTTCTATTGTTGTAATTAAGATTTTTGCAAAATCAAATTCGATAGCCTTCCCTATGCTTCCGGCTACGGGATTCAATAAAATGCTGACCTTTAGGAGGAATTATGCCATCACAGTTATCAACGTATTCCGATTGACGACATGCAGCGTCGGGCGCTCAGCCGGGCGGCGTGGTGGGAGTACCCCCTCTCGCTCCGCAACTTCGCGCGAGCGGCTTAGTTAACAAATTTGATAACTTACTTAAAAGTGGTCGTAGAACAATTTATTTTTTTTTTTTAATTTTACGTGATTTTTTCTCGCGAATACGATGGTATCCTTAAAAATCATGTTCACCCCATAGCAGATCCATGATCATCGTTTTTATAAATTTTACATATAACCGTGCTTTAAAATCATTTTACTATGAATGGGAAAGGGTATCATAAATAAATATTTTCTCCGACACTGTTTCATTCATTACAATAAGTTTATTAATGTGAAAGAAAGAAATTTAGGAAAGAAAAATTCATTACAAAAACTCTCATTTCACTCTTTTTTCGTTAGGCTCATACTCGTCGTCACTATTTACATTTGTTGGAGCCATTACTATGGGATAGTCAATTCCAATTTCGTCGTCGATTGCCTCTGAAAATTTGGAAAATTCTTCCTCTTCCTCATCATCGCTTAAAATTATTTCGGCTTCGACAGCGGTCGCACAACTCATACCATTACATTTTTTGCACAGAATCGTGCATTTCAGTCCTAATTTCCGACACGTACAGTAGGATGTGCAGCCACTCTTATCGCACGAGCATGATATAATTTCCAACAAGTTGGGCGGAATAGGATCCTTCCTACATGTTATCAGCTCTAACATGTTTCTACTTTTTTTCCACCCCCACTGCATCGGGTTCTTTGAATATTCACCTTGTCATTGATAAACTTGTAAAAACGTGCGAAGCGAATGTTCATTACAAGCCTCAGCAGTTGGGGGAAGAGATCTTAAATTAATGGTGCTCTTAAGGATGCCCTAGCGGTTCCGTGTAGTCAATTGACTGTATATAAAAATTTTTCCTTGAAAAACTACGGATTAACACTATTATGGTGTATAAAACATTATTTTTTTTTATACATTAGTAATAAAACGACAGCAATCCTGATCAATGAGATAATATTTTAACGGGACAGACCTAGTTGGAACGTCAAAAAAAAGGCCTTTTTTCCGATTTTTTTTTGGTCAAACGATAAAATAATTCACAACAAAAGTTCTTCCGTTTAAAAGATACATATGTAATGTATATGTTGCAATTTTTTCAACGCAATACATATCGAAATAAGCTGGTGACCGTCAATTGCCGAGGACGCTGCAAAAAAAAACACGGTTTGCGGTGATCAAGCTCACGCTGCAACGGCTCATCTGAAACAAAAAAAACGGAGGGGATTTTTAGTTAATGATATAATGCTCCAGTTGAACGAAGGGTTTTGAAAAATTTCCATTTTTCACAAAATGGCGGCCGTTAAAAGTCAAAAGTGTTTTTTTGACCAAAATATCAGTTCCATTTTTTGCTATTAAAAATAAAAATAATTATCAAAAAAAAAAATCCTTCGTTCATATGGAGGACTACCATGTATAGAAGAAGTGATATAAATTTCAACCCGATCGGTAAAGTCGTTCTCGAGCTACAGTGATCACCGACTTCAAAAACATGGTTTCGAGAAAAACGCACTTGAAGTCCGCTACCTGCTTACCTATGGCTCAGACACGACGTGCTACAAAGTCTTGTATTTCGGCGAATAATGGTCCGATTTACATTTACCTGGGCGGAAAATGTTCGTAAGAGATTCTACTTTTTGAAAATGAAATATAAAAAAAATCGATTTTTTGAAAATTCTAACTAGGTCTGTCCCGTTAACGGGACAGACCTAGTTGGAACGTCAAAAAAAAGGCCTTTTTCCGATTTTTTTTTGGTCAAACGATAAAATAATTCACAACAAAAGTTTTTCCGTTTAAAAGATACATATGTAATGTATATGTTGCAATTTTTTCAACGCAATACATATCGAAATAAGCTGGTGACCGTCAATTGCCGAGGTCGCTGCAAAAAAAAACACGGTTTGCGGTGATCAAGCTCACGCTGCAACGGCTCATCTGAAACAAAAAAAACGGAGGGGATTTTTAGTTAATGATATAATGCTCCAGTTGAACGAAGGGTTTTGAAAAATTTCCATTTTTCACAAAATGGCGGCCGTTAAAAGTCAAAAGTGTTTTTTTGACCAAAATATCAGTTCCATTTTTTGCTATTAAAAATAAAAATAATTATCCAAAAAAAAAATCCTTCGTTCATATGGAGGACTACCATGTATAGAAGAAGTGATATAAATTTCAACCCGATCGGTAAAGCCGTTCTCGAGCTACAGTGATCACCGACTTCAAAAACATGGTTTCGAGAAAAACGCATTTAAAGTCCGCTACCTGCTTACCTATGGCTCAGACACGACGTGCTACAAAGTCTTGTATTTCGGCGAATAATGGTCCGATTTACATTTACCTGGGCGGAAAATGTTCGTAAGAGATTCTACTTTTTGAAAATGAAATAAAAAAAAATCGATTTTTCGAAAATTCTAACTAGGTCTGTCCCGTTAAGCAATTACACATTTTCAATCACTCAATCGAGCTACTCGTCGTCAGCTGTTAATAGTCGATGAATTTTTCAAGCGAAATCTGGCAGCACTGCGCACTCGCACTGTAAACATGAACCTTCTTAACTTCTTTTGATAACGGAACAGTTCTCATTTATCAGTAAGCTTGTGTTCGAGATAACTTAAAATGTTGTGACCTTATTAAAAAAATTCATTTGTACCCCCAGGACCGCACATTTGGTGCCTTCAATAATATTTCTGTTTCAGCGTGGCCTAATATAGGTTATATTACCGCTGTCACGAATGTGTAACGTTGCCAGCTCACTGTAAGAATTTTTCAGCGCGAACCGATCGAACAATTGATCGAGTTTATTGAGGTTTTTCCAACTTCAACTCAAAATTTTGTAAGAACTAATTCGGTAACTCGTTTTTTTATATTACGATATCAATCTTTGATGATTGATTTATAACTGAGAATGAAAACTTTATGGCTATGTAATAATTAAATATATGTAATATACGATCGGAATAAAATCCGAAGAGTTACGTCATAAGACACCGGGTTAAAGTTACCAATTTTGGAATTTAATTTCTCACTTGAATTTTCGGTAAAATGTTCCCAATTTTTTTCTGAAGAAAATTGTGAGTTCAATCGACAATATGTATCAAATCTGATATCTTGTCTAGTACTCGACCTTTCGCTACGACCTCCTTAAGGCCCGATTTTGTGAAACACAAGTATCGGAATTCATCATAACCCTTATTATCTCCATTACGCGCACCATACATGGCTATATTTTGTCCAGCTGCTTGGATAGAGCTTTTCAACGATATCGCATCATTAAAAAGTTCAGCTTCTTTCTGGAGGCTCTTACGGTCACTCTTCAAAAGTTTTATTAATTTCGCTTTTCCCTGCTTGTACAACGAAGACGTTGTATCGCAACCTGTGAAAGCGTGAATAAATTCGATGAGGTATTGAATGCCAGGATATTGAAAGCTACCCGTGGAATATAATGTTTCTTCGACACTTTGACGGCTAGGTTTGAGCAAATAAATATGCGAAATTCATTATTCCTTTCAGTTACTTTTGCTCAAGAAAGGAAATTGAAAATGACCATTAATTTCTTCGAAATTATATTTTAAGTGTATTACTAACTTATTGTAGTGAATGAAACAGTGTCGGAGTTTAGATTTATTTATGATACCCTTTCCCATTCATAGTAAAATGATTTTGAAGCACGGTTATATGTAAAATTTGTAAAAACGATGGTTATGGGTCTGCTATGGGGTGAACATGATTTTTAAGGATACCATCGTATTCACGAGAAAAATTCACGTAAAATTAAAAAAAAAAATTGTTCTACGACCATTTTTTTACAAATGTAAAACAAAGTAAAAGACAAGTAAGTTATCAAATTTGTTAACTAAGCCGCCCGCGCGAGGCTGCGGAGCGAGAGGGGGTACTCCCACCACGCCGCCCGGCCAAGCGCCGCGCGCTCAGCCGCGCGCCGTCGGCAGGGTGTCAAGTCGTCACGGGCCTACTGTCTACTGTGTCAACTGGATCGCGCAACTCGCCATTGTGTAACTCTCCAACCGTAGCAAGTCTACCCTGTGTGGAAAGTCCCCAACCGTGTAAACTGGATCTAGCGCGAGCTCTAATCCGTAGTATTTTGATATTTCCCCGACGCTCGCGTATCCCCACTTTCACCGCCTTTCTTAGGTACACGCCGGGCAAGTCCCCACTTGCCCGGCGTGTACCTAAGAAAGGCGGTGAAAGTGGGGATACGCGAGCGTCGGGGAAATATCAAAATACTACGGATTAGAGCTCGCGCTAGATCCAGTTTACACGGTTGGGGACTTTCCACACAGGGTAGACTTGCTACGGTTGGAGAGTTACACAATGGCGAGTTGCACGATCCAGTTGACACAGTAGACAGTAGGCCCGTGACGACTTGACACCCTACCGCGCCGTCGATCGGAATACGTTGATAACTGTGATGACATAATTCCTGCTAAAGGTCAGTATTTTATTGAATCCCGTAGCCGTTCTATTGATTTTTTTCAGATGTTTTCGTCCATCCACTCGTGAGATATGATTTTTCGTCAAAATTCGATGTTTTTTTCTTCAAATGACTGTGACTGAAAAATTGACAACATAGATTTTTTTTTAGACAAGTTGGTTTTCACCGTATTGTTAGAAAAAAAATACAAAAGATTGATTAATATTTGTATTCGATATTTTTTCTCAATTTAAAGCAATTTCAAGTAAAAAAAAACATTGGTTTTAAGCTGATTACTCTTTTTAAATATTTTCAAATAATTCACAAAAAAACTTTGATCAATTGTATGATTTTTGAGGTCAGTCTCATCGTGGGCAGATTTTTCCTTATATTTTTCTTCTTACTTTGACAAAAAAATTTATTTTATTTTTCAGTCAATTTGGACCAAATCGAACGATTTTTTTGATATTTTATTTAACACCAACATTTTTAATATAAAAAGGCATATTTGGTACGAACTGACTAAAAAAAATGAAAATTTTCTTCAAACTAAGGAAATGAATATGAAAAATATCTCTCCACGATGGGACTGGTTTCAGAAATCATTTAATTGGTCAAGGTTTTTTTTTGTGAAATTATTGAAATAAATCAAAAGTGTCCAACAACTTAAATTTAACGAGTTCTTGCTTAAACATTGAAAAAAATACAGGGGCCGATTTTTAATCTTTACTTCGAAATTTTTCCCGAGAGTCTGATAAAAACCTATATTTCAAAAAAAAGTTGATTTTGATGCAAATTGACTGGAAAAAAATGAATTTTTTTCGAAATGAGAAAAAAAGTATAATGAAAAATCTGCCCACGATGAAACTAGTCTTAAAAATCATTTAATTGGTCAAATTTTTTTTGTGAATTATTTGCAAAAAGATAAAAAGGATAAACATTTTAAACCCAATGTTTTTTTGCTTCAAATTGCTTTAAATTGGGAAAAAATACGGAATACAAATGTTAATCATTCTTTCATATTTTTTTTTTTGTAACGGTACGTTGGAAAACCAACTTTTTTAATAAAAAGTTCGATTTGGTTTGTTTTTGAGAGCTACAGTCATATAAAGAAAAAAAATCTAATTTTGATAAAAAATCATATCTCACAAGTGTATAGACATAACAATCTGAAAAAAAATAAAGAGAGCTTTCAATGGGTCATATAACATATAAAATTTTCAACCAAATCACAGAATAGAGGGGTCTAACGTGGGTCGATTCGGCGTGGAATGCCCCATATATATATATATATGAGGCATTCCATGCCAAATCGGTCTCTTTTGAAATTCGCATTTTTTATTGTTTTTTTTTCTGTAATGGAGGTCATTGATAGGAACTCGTTTGATTTTTTCAAATTTTTATCTTAACAAGTTCATCGGAAATGAATTTTTGAAAAATTTTCCGATTTTTTTTTTAAATATCAATAACTCTCTTCAGTATGCAGTAAACTGAATGAATGAAGAGTCAAAATTTTAGTTTTAAAACGAACTTTCATATAAGAATATGTAGGAATTTATCAAAATATTACATACAACAATTTTTCAAATTCTAAGCGTAATATGTTTTTTTCTATAGTGTTAGCCCGCTTCGATTTTGTTCTTGAATTTTTGTCAAAAACTATAATCTTTTTAATGACTTTTAAGCCTAGTTTGATGATGGAGAAATCGTTCGTTATATTTTTTATAATTGAATTGTGGATTTTTTTACTATTAATCGTGCATAAATCTCTGAAAAATCATACAAACCAAATGGATAAGGGGCTCAAATTTATCGTTTTGACAGGTGCTTTCATTTACAAATATATCAATAATGATTTCAAGATTACATAAATCAATTTTTTTAATTATAAGCAAGAAATGTTTTTTTCCCGCAGTGTTAGTCCCTTTTGATTTTACTGTTAAATTTTTATAGGAAACTATTATTCATTTAATGCATTTTAAGATTAGTATGAGCGTAGGAAAATATTAGTCTAATCAATAACAAAAATTTTTAATAAAATTATCAACTCGAGAAATAGAACTCACTATTTTCTCACGTTCGTACTTCGCTTAAAATTCATTAAATTAATCATGCTTCCGTAAAAATATTAAAGAAACAAATTAATTAGTACAAACGCTATGAAAAAAGTTATTTTATCGTAGAATTAGAAAAACTAGGTGATGTAAATATCCAATAATTTTTCACATATTTTTAAACAAAAGTACATTTCAGAACAAAAATTAGAACTCCCTAGACGATTCGCTTTGTTCGATTCTTCAGGGAGTTATAGATAATTGATTGTAAAAAAATCTATATTTTAATTATAAAAATATGCAACGGACGATTTCTCCACGATCACACCAAGCTTCAAATACCGGAAAAAAATAATAGTTTTTTATAAAATATTAACAGCATAATCGAAGGCGGCTAACTATGTGGGAAAAAACATTTCATGCTTAGAATTGAAAAAAGTGATTCATGTAATGTTTTGACTACGGCAATGAGTAAGGGTGCCCTTGAATATCAGCAACCTTTAATTCATAAGACTTTTGGCCAATCCCTCAAGGGAATCTCTGCGAGACTCTTGGTCAATCCCTTAAAAAATTCTCGGTAAGACTCTTGGTTAATCCCTTGAAAATATCTCGGTGAGACTCTCAAACCTTGAGATCAAACCTTTAAAAATGTCTCGACGAAACTCTTGGTCAATCTCTTAACGCAATCTCGGTAACGCACTTAGTCAATTCCTCAAAAAAGTCTCACCGGGACTCCTAGTCAATCCCTTAAAAATGTCTCGATGAGACTGTTGGTCAATCCTTTAAAAAAATCTCGACGAGGTTCCAGGTCAATTCCTTCAAAAAGTCTAGGAGAGACTCTTGGTCAATCCCTTTAAAAGAACTCGACAAGACTCATGATCCCTTAAAAAAATTCCATCGAGATCCTTGGTCAATTTCTTAAAAAACTCCCGTCGGGGCTCGTGGTCAATGCCTTAAAAGAGTCTCGGAGTGATAATAATATCATATTATTAACGAAAACACTCGCTATTTTTTTTCAGATCGACGTTGAAAAGAGTTCTGCTGCGTGCCGCGAACCACTGCGGAGATGACGCGAGAGCTTCCCCAGCGCCACCATGCGGCGTAAAAAATGTGAAAAAATGTTTTTTGATACATTAATAAACAAGGAACAAAACCCAAAAAAAAAATTTCGAATATCTCTTGTTTTTCACAAAAAAAAATTCTTGAAAAATGTGAAAAAAATAGGGGGTCACAGTGGTGTTGTCCGTTAAGGAAATCTCGATGAGACTCGCGGTCGATCTTTTAAAGAAGTCACTGTGAGACTCTTAGTGAATCCCTTAAAAAAACTTCCGTCGAGACCCCTGGTCAATCCCTTAAGAAATCCCGTCCCGACTCTTGGTCAATCCCTTAAAAATGTCTCGGCGAGACTCTAGACAAATCTCTTTAAAAAGTCGCGGCGAGATTGTTGGTCAATCCCTTAAAGACATCTCGGTGAGACTCTTTGTCAATCTTGAAAAACTCTCGTCGAGACTCTTCTTCAACCCCTTAACGAAATCTCGACGAGACCCGTGGTCTATCCCTTAATAAAGTCTCGGTGAAACTCTTAGTCAACCCCTTAAAAAAACCTGTCGAGGCTCTTGGCCAATCCCTTGAAAAAGTCTCGACGAGATTCTTGGTCGATCTGTTGAAAAAAGTCCCGGCGAGAATCTGGATGAATCTCTTAAAAAAGTCGCGGCGAGATTCTTGATCAATCCCTTAAATGAGTCTCGGTGAGACTCTCACTCAATCCCTTAAAAATATCTCGGCGAGAGTCATGATCAATCCCTTGAAAAACTCTCGTCGAGACTCTTGGTCAATCCCTTAAGGAAATCTCGACGAGACTCGTGGTCAATCCCTTAAAGAAGTTTCGGTGAGACTCTTAGTCAATCCCTTAAAAACTTCCATCGAGATCCTTGGTCAACCCCTTAAAAAATCCCGTCCAATCTCTTGGCCAATCCCTTAAAGAAGTGTCGGTGAGACTCTTAGTCAATCCCTTAAAAAAATTCCGTCGAGACCCTTGATCAAACCCGTAAAAAATCCCGTCCAGACTCTTGGCCAATCCCTTAAAAAAGTCTCGGTGAGACTCTTACTCAACCCCTTAAATAATCTCGTCTCGACTCTTGGCTTAAAAAAACCCAAGAGTCGGGACGACCGGGCCAAGACCGGCTTGGCCCTTAAAAAAATCCCGTCCTGACTCTTGGCCAATCTTTTAAAAAAGTCTCGGCGAAATTCTTGGTCGATCCGTTCAAAAAAGTCTCCGCGAGACTCCGGATAAATCTCTTGAAAAAGTCGCGGCGAGATTCTTGATCAATCCCTTAAAGAAGCCTAGGTGAGACTCTGAGTCAATCACTTAAAAAACTTCCGTCGATACCCCTGGTCAACCCCTTCAAAAATACCAACCAGAACCTTGGCCAATCCCTTAAAAAATTCCCGGCGAGATTCTTGGTCAATCTGTTAAAAAGAGTCTCGGCGAGACTGGATAAATATAATTTTTCATTAATTAAATCCAATTCTATTTTTTTATATTACACATATTACATATATATTTAGAATTTGGGAATTGCATTTTTCACAATTATATAACATGAAATTATCATGATGAAATCTTCAATAAATATGAATAAAATAGATAACAAATTAAATGGAAAAATTAAATAGAGTGAAAGCGGTAGAGGGAGAGAGATAGCACGAGGCGCTGACGCGGTAGAAAGAGAGAGATAGCACGAGACGCCGACGCGGTAGAGGGAGAGAGACGCACGATAGTCTGTCTCTCTTGCTCAGGGGCGCGCGGAGAGTGGGAGTACGCCGCGTTCAGTGGAGCGGGTGACGTCACAGTCAGAAAATGTCCACCAGTCTCGCAAAGGACGTATGTCCAAACGTAAACAAGCGCGGCTTACGCCCTTCTGACTCCAATAAACTCCGAGAAACAGAGAATTTCCCAAATCGGTCGACCAAAATCTCAAATGCTAGATTTCTCTGGATTGGCTGAACGGATTTTCTTCAACCAAGGACCATTCGAAAGATAAAAAATCATAGAAAATTCAAATCTAATATGAGATTTTTCCGTCAACCCGTTTCTCCGTTAGAACGATTTGAAGTTTCTGTGACGTCATAAAGTGCCTATTTTACTGTATAAAAGAGTGCGGCAGGGCTCGCGTTACGCTTTTTTTTTAATACTTGGCGTCGAGCCGCTGCCGCGTTTCTTGATCTACAAACTTTTAACATTTTGTGTAGCGACATGTGCGCCAAGTATTTCCACTTTCTGTCTCTGATTGTGGTATTATGAATTGAAAAATATATTACAAAAAGTCTTCGGCTGCTCATTATTGGATTTTTGAATTAAAATTTCTGTCCTCGGATCGGAATAGATACATCCAAATTTTCTGAACTTTGTTGGGCCTAAAGTGCACTATGTTTTTTCACTTTTCCACTTTAGTTGTGGCATAATAAATTTAAAAAGTTGTTTCAGAAAGTCTTTGGGTGCTCTTCTTCTGATAGTATCAAAAGTTGTATCATTGGAGTGTAGCCGATATCTACAAACTTTGAACATTTTGTGGAAAGGAGACATGTGTGCTAAGTATTTCCACTTTTTAGCTTTGATGATGGCAGTATAAATTGAAAAAGTTTCGTTCCAAAAGTTTTCCTCTGCGGTCGCTCTGGTTTTGATGGTATCAAAATTTACTCAAAGCTAATGTGACTAATACAACTAAATTCATTTCATGTCGTTTGCGTTCAAAAAATTCATGCTGTCGTTTTCGTCCAAAAAAGTTAGTAAATGGACATTTTTTAAATATTTTTTGATGGACGAACTAGGCTTTAAAAATACTTGATTGAATCGAATAATACTTCGAAATGAGAATGTGAAACCGTCAATGTAGCAAATTTGCTCTAGTCCAAAAATACTACTTCCTCGGTCTTTATCGACAAAATTATGGTTGGACATTCATATTCAGCCCTTTTTCAGCCATACTACCAGAGGGAATAATTTCGAGCCATCCAGAAATAGGAGTGGCCGTTAAAAGGTTAATAAAAATAAGAATGAAAAAATGTGTGAACGTTTTTCACAATAGATTCGATATGTTTGCTCTAAACATATGTGAAACTAGTTTTTTATTTTATCAATAATCAAAAATGAATAATATCAAAAAAAATCTTCGAAAAAAATTTTTATCAACAAGCTGAAATAAGCGTAATATTTTTTAAAACAAATCTACAAATATAACAAGGAGATACTGCTATTTAAGTGGCCAGTCCACTCTGGAGCTGCGAAAAAACGGCTATTTTCGCGATTTATTTTTTTGAGGATTTTATAAAAGATATGAATATAAAAGTTGTTGGGCCTGATAAATAAAGTCTTGAAATAGGTTTCGCAAAATGTTATAAAATAAATTGAGCTATACTAAAATATATGTTGCCAAACACAGGAGGCTTTATCGTGTGACATAAAATCTTCAAATAATGTTGAACGTTGATAGAGAAAAGAATGAAGTTCGAAAATGCAGTTGTTTTACCAACCAGAATGCTAATAAAAACTCCGTATCAATAAGAGTTCTAAGGAAAAAAGATTGCAAACGAAAAAAAAATTAGATTAAAAAGCATTTCGGCCGAAGCACTTGGCGAGGTTGTCACCATGACCGATAAATTATGTGAATTAAGTGAAAAAACATTCGTCAAGTACTTCGGCCGATTTTTTTTTTAATCTAATTTTTTTCTATGTTTTATAAAACAATTTATAAGCTAAGGATCATGCATCATATTGTTCCGTCATTTCATCTTTGAAAGAATAATAATTCTGCAGCTCCTTCTGACAATCAAGTTAAATATAATTATCTATTTGTAGCTTAGATCGAAATTGCTAATATCCTCGCTGCCTTTTCGCCCCTGAATGACTTATCAAGAGACGCGGTAGCGGCTCGACGCCAAGTATTAAAAGAAAAGCTTGCGCGAGCCCTGCCGCACTCTCTTATACTCGAATATGACGGTTTTCGGTCTTTTTTCTAATACACAACTTGAAAGCTAATGGTAAAGTATGTCATATTCTGAATTTTTGCCTTGTGGAAAAAAACTGGTACTTGAGGTCTCTTCTATAACACCTTTCTGCCAAGCTATAATTGAATAATAACCTATCAACGAATTACTAACATCTCGAAAATACTTCGAGTCTGTAGTTAACTCTTTTGAAAACATTGTAACTTTTTTTCTTATCACAGGAAGGAAACGCTCCTATATTTGAACAACCTCAATAATAATGAATTTATGGTAGAAAATCTGTCTCATTCTCTTATGTCGAATTAGTAGTGTGAACAGTACTGATTCCTGTCATTGAAATAAGTCGATGATGTAATGATGCAAATACGTTGTAAGTTTTTTAGTTATATACAGACTCTATTGGAGTCTATATAAAGCGAAATATATGAAAATACTATAGAAAAAAGAAGTGATATCAAATAGCAAAAATCCCCTCCCGGGGAAAAAAAACCTGGACAAGTACATTGGTGGTCTCTCGTTTCCCTATGATATCACAAAAAATCCAAAACCCCACTTAATTTTTTTTTTTTTTTAATGTGTACTAATTTTATTCATATCTCGGATGGAAATCAACCATATAGATCAAGAAATATCCGGCCAAAAAACCAGACTTCACAATAAATGTTTCTTTGAATTTATTTCCACAGAACAAAACAGGAATCAAAACATTAAAAAATCAGCGTTATCAAGATGAGAAAAATACCACTTATAATTGGTGTGTAAGAAGTATCAATAGTCTAGAAAAAAAAATGAAAAAAGGTCACCATCTAAGTTACGTGCAGCAGTAAAATTTATGATATCAGTACTAGGACAAGTATTTCTTTGGGGACTGAGAAGATATCAACATGGACGTACCGGCAACGTAGGGCATGCAGTTGGTGCATTGCTTCTGGGATCTCCTAACAAGGAAACCTTCCCAGGTGTACCCGCCGATTTTGTTCCGCTTGGAGTATGTTATTCTACATTGAAATCTAAGAGACACATATTTTTTCTTTTTTGCGGAAACTCATATTTAAGGGGTGAAACACACCCCTAAAGTTGAGGTCTCCTAGAGGAGGTTGTTCAGTTCCATATATAAGCAGACAAGGGGGCAAAATCAAACCAATTGCATTCAATGCTTCATAAAAAGTTATGACTACTCGATTTTTTTCAGCCCTGAGGGGGTGAATGAGCCGAAGTTATAGGGGTTGAAAATTGAAAAAACGTTATAATAAATAGAATATGCTCGATATGGAAGTGAAAAAAATTGCTTAATTAACAGTTTCAAAAGTTAAGAGATACATGTTTTTGCATTTTTTGAAAAAATGCATTCTTAAGGGTGTACTACCCTTACATCCGAATACCTTTAATTTCTGTAGATACGTATTTTTTTTAGTATCTATCTGCTAGAAAATATTCTTTTAGATATAGAACATATCGTGAAATTGTTTAAAAAGATTGTTATCAACATAAAAAAAATCCCTTGAAAATAATCGATAGAACATATGATTCAGGCATTCCAGATAATGAAAATTCTTTTCTTGAGAGATCGAAAAGTAGCTTTTTTCGCGATTTTGTTTCAACCGAGTTTTTGATGTTTCATTAAATTGCTCTTAAAGAATAGAGAATGAATTCTTAACGTTATTTTCATTTTTTACACTGTTTTTTTTTATCATTGAAAATGTCCTATAAAAAACGATGTGCACAATTCTAGCCGTAATTATTGTCTGAATCAAAATTTTAAAAAGATTATTAATTTACATGTGTGTCACTATTTTGCTATGGAGGGTTTATTTTTATTTTTATTTCTTTATTTTTTATTATCAAAAAACTGTTGAAAAAATCGGCTAAATTCGTTCTCGTTTTGTTAGAGAAAAAGAAATTTGTTATACACGTGATGTTTGTTGTTACAATCACGTAGCAGTCAATGAACTGATATGTTTTATCATTTCGAACCTTACTTTGTATATATGTTCGTTAGCCCTGCTTATTAGCTGTCTAATTCTTCGAGTTGATATTCTACTTCACCTATCATTGAAAGAAGTTTCAAAATACGTTGACAAGAAATATATAACTGTTATCTGCCTCTGCCTCTCTTATTTGACATATGATGGCCTGTGCTACGCTTATAAGTCGCGTTCCTCAGAAATTGCTTCAATTCGATAAGTGCGAGTTAAAAGTAATTTATCTCGTGACAAAATAATATCAACAATCAAAGGCGTGTATAACTCTGTGTTTTGTTTGCAATCAAAAGTTGTTAAAAGTTCCATAAGTTAAGAAATCAAGTGCATTTATTATCAAAAATGAAAGTGAATCCGCTTAATGTGATACGATTAGTTTTGGCACATTTTCAAGCCCTAAATATACCTGAAAGCCCTATAAATAATGATGAAATACAATTAAAAGAAAGCATTGAAAATATATTAACGAATGCTATGCAAGATTACATGGGCGTCGAAACAATCGTAGAAGATTCATTATATTTCCAAGAACCTTACAAAGATTGGGATATGAAAATAGTGGAAGACGAAGAATGGGGATCGGCAATCAATGATCCGGTACTACCCCCGGATGTTTGTACTATTGATGATGAATCTGTTTCGTACGAGTATAAATCGAGGGCAGTCAACTATTGGAGAAGTGGCAAAACTAAAAATTTGAGCCTATCAAGTGTTAAACAAAAATTTAGAAAAGTACAATCAGTGACTCAATTAAAAAGATGGGCTAAATATTTAAATAAAGGTGGAACTTATAAAGAAAAAATAGCTAGAATTTGCGAGTACACTTTAGCCAATTTTAAAGCTGCCGTTGATGCTGTTCTTATGGTACATGACATCGACTTGAAAAAATGGGCAATGCAAGCACAAAAAGAAATCGGTCATGAAGATGTCCGTTCTAAGGCGTCAGACAAGTGGGTACACTCGTTTAAGAAAGCTCATAGGATTGTTTCCAGAGAAATTAGTAAATTTATCACAAAAAAAAGTATTGAAAATGCAGACAATCTGCGAAAGCTTGCTGAACAATTTGTTTCTGAAGTGAACAACGATATAGAAGAATATGGGTTATCGAACGTCTACAATTCGGACCAAAGTGGTTTCCTATTAGAAATGCATTCTGGAAGAACATTAGCGGTTGAAGGAGAGAAACAATTTGAATGCCTTGTACAATCAATTGCTTCTATAACACATAGTTATTCGATTCAGCCCACTATAGCAGGTGACGGAAGGCTTCTTTCTCCGCTATTCCTGGTTTTGAAAGAACCAAGTACATAAAAGTATCGAAATCTGGAAAACTCACTTCAGGCAATAATAAAAATTATTTTTTTAGAGAATTCCTTACATTGACACATAAGATACTGTTTATTTCTTGCAACGAAGCAAATTGAAAAATGAATTCATACTTTCAGAACATTTTAAAACCTGGCTACAAAATATCTTCTTCCCCCAAGTTGGTTCAAACAGTATTTTATTAATTGACTCCTGGACTGGACATTGCCCTCGAGCTGTTGACGAAGCGAAACCTCGGGATAAAAATATGAAATTGAGAAAAATACCGCAGGGTACAACGGGAAAGATTCAGCCTTTGGATGTTTTTGGCTTCAGGATATGGAAGAATTATGTGAAACATTTTTCTGACAATGCCATATT
The DNA here is from genome assembly GCA_963989365.1 of Rhimphoctona megacephalus. NCBI lineage: Eukaryota > Metazoa > Arthropoda > Insecta > Hymenoptera > Ichneumonidae > Rhimphoctona > Rhimphoctona megacephalus. The sequence goes on along the minus strand of OZ022416.1, from coordinate 3,016,706 downwards.
AATGGATTATGATTTAAATTTACGTTTACGAAATAATATAATTAAGCTTCAGTCACTTGTTCACAACCAGTTATCATCTCCACGATATGTACACTTATTTAGGTATTCATGGTTCAAAATCGGTTATAATGAATGGCGACCGGAGAATTTTGAAAATCCTGTAGATTTTAGTTTTAAAACTTGCAAAGCGCATTGTGATGTACCCGGATGTTAAAATATTGCTGTTGTTAGGTGTTCATGGTGTAAAAAATCATTATGTTTCCAACACTTTTTTGACGATTTCCACTATTGTAAAGAATATAATGAATAATTTCATTTGTTAATCAAAAATACATCTGTACAAAATACAGCATATAAAATATAATAAAAACAATGATACAATAATTAGAATTATTAATATGGTAGCAATGTGATTAAAAAGAATTTTCATTATCTGCGATGCCTAAATCATATGTTGTAACGATTATTATATATAACGAAGACGAAATCGCAATTTTTGTATTAAAACAATTTTTTTCAAGGGTTTTTTTTTTTATGTTGCTAACAATCTTACATCCATTAATATATTCAAAATATATTAATATATCCAAAAGAATATTTTCTAGCAGATAGATACTTAAAAAAATACGTATCTACAGAAATTAAAGGTATTCGGGTGTAAGGATAGTACACCCTTAAGGATGCATTTTTTCGAAAAATGCAAAAACATGTATCTCTTAACTTTTGAAACTGTTAATTAAGCAATTTTTTTCACTTCCATATCGAGCATATTCTATTTGTTATAACGTTTTTTTAATTTTCAACCCCTATAACTTCGGCTCATTCACCCCCTCAGGGCTGAAAAAAATCGAGTAGTCATAACTTTTTATGAAGCATTGAATGCAATTGGTTTGATTTTGCCCTCTTGTCTGCATATATATGGAACTGAACAACCTCCTCTAGGAGACCTCAACTTTAGGGGTGTGTTTCACCCCTTAAATATGAGTTTCCGCAAAAAAGAAAAAATATGTGTCTCTTAGATTCCAATGTAGAATAACATACTCCAAGCGGAACAAAATCGGCGGGGTACACCTGGGAAGGTTTCCTTGTAAGTCGAGTAGCTACTTTTGTTTTGGCTATGGCGCGACTAATGTTGCCAAATAGTATTTACTTATATGACCTAATGAAACAACATTGCCGGAGCCGTGGCTAAAACAACGAAAAACAAGCAGGAACAGGAAATGGTAATGTAAATGTTAAGGTAATGTTAAAAAAAACTTTAATTTATGTCCGTACATCATAGCACAGTTTTGTTTGATTGGTTATAATTTGATGAATGTTCACCACCGTACGTTAAGCGTATACGCATAGAGTACTTGTCCGGCCCATAACTTTTTATTAAAATTGCTCATTCCAGTAAAAATCAGGGGTCTCTCAAAAGTCAAGGTTCATATGTACGCACTTTTTCATTGTTGGTATTGTCTTATTTAATTTTTATTTTTTTATGATTAATCCCGCATAACGGTTTTAATTCTCTTTTTTAAAACATAAAGGGCTATTTTGATAGCTGGCGCCCAAGAACGTCAAAATGAAACGAACGGAGGGGAATTATTTTGTCTGAAATTTGCGTGATCTTAAAACTTTGGATACAAATTTGACGGTGCATCCATAGCCTGCATTGATCTTTTGACCATTCACCAGTGATTACTTAGGTCTTCTACTATTAAATAGTAGCTTTCCAAAGTATAATAACTTTCATTGCTGGCAATAGTAGTTTTTGAAAGTATGATATACTACATTGCTGGCAATGGTTTACTGAGTCGCATCTTCAGAAATTTCTTAACTGACTGCACCTTATGTTAATATAATTTTATGATGACTACGAACACCATTTTATTCCGATTGAATCGACATCGAATGTTGTGTATGATACAAGACCATTCTGAAATTCGCAGAGAAATCGATTTTCTTATAAATTTCTGACGGTGAAAAGCAGCGCATGCAACGAAAAGCACCTCGAATTTGATTTTCATTTGAATGAGGAATTTTAATGAAAAGTTATGGGCCGGACAAATACTCTGTGCGTATGCGCTCAATGTACGGTGGTGAACGTTCATCAAATTATTACCAATCAACAAAACTGTGCTATCATGTCCGGACATAAATTAAAGTTTTTTTTATCATTACAAAAGCACAGGATCTTATGCGAAACTTCCTGTTCCTGCTTATTTTTCGTTGTTTTAGCCATGGCGCAGGCAATGTTGTTTCATTATATCATATCAGTAAATACTATTTGGCAACATTGGTCGCGCTATAGCCAAAAAAAACCAGCTACTCGACTTTGGAGATCCCAGAAGCAATGCACCAACTGCGTGCCCTATGTTGCCGGTACGTCCATGTTGATATATTCTCAGTCACCAAAGAAATACTTGTCCTAGTACTGATATAAATTTTACTGCTGCATATAACTTAGATGGTGACTTTTTCATTTTTTTTCTAAACTATTGATACTTCTTACACACCAATTATAAGTGGTATTTTTCTCATCTTGATAACGTTGGTTTTTTAATGTTTTGATTCCTGTTTTGTTCTGTGGAAATAAATTCAAAGTAACATTTATTGTGAAGTCTGGTTTTTTAGCCGGATATTTCGTGATCTATACGGTTGGTTTCCTTCCGAGATATGAATGAAATTAGTAAACGTTAAAAAAAAAAATTAAGTGGGGTTTTGGATTTTTTGTGATATCATAGGGAAACGAGGGACCACCAGTGTACTTATCCAGGTTTTTTTCCCCGGGAGGGGATTTTTGCTATTTAAAGATGTATCTGACAATAACTTATTGGAAAGATGCTTGGGTGGCCACACGCAAAATGCAAATGGAAGTTTCAGCTCCACTGTATGGCGCTTAGCTCCAAAACATTTGCATTTTGGGGCGAGTATCGTCGAAATTGCGGCTTATGTGGCAGCCAGTATTCAATGAAGGCCATTCTTCGATTTTGAGAATTATGGGTAGTATGGAGATAAATATTGGCAAGCAATCGAAGACATTCAGCGAGAAAGTCGATGAGAAACGCGAAGCTCGCCTGGAGCGCCGCAGCCCTCTTTCGTCCAAAGAGGGTCGAAAAGCGTGTCAAGCAGAATAGCAGCAGGATAATCGGTTCTATGAAGAAGCTGAAGGACATGGCACTGGAATCGCTGATTAGCTGATAAAACGTCAAAATCATTCAGTTTTTACTTGTTGAAACTTTAAACGTGTTTTTCTCAAAAGTGCATTTTTCCAAACTGTTAATATGATTTCTCGAAAACTATTCAACCGATTTTGATGAAATTCCGCACACATTTTCCTTATACTATCAGTTTATCGGTGAACCGAAAAGACGTGTGAAGTTCGAATAAGAAAATATAGTTTTTTCGCAAAATATAGTAAAAATTTCATCGAAAATCACAAAATTGACTTTCTTAAGTCGCCATTTTGCGAATTCTTCATTCAGTTAAATTTTTTTAGGTTCACCGACAGGGTATGGATGTTAACTCCAAAAAAAATACTTGGTTTTTCTGTTTCAGATAGTTACAGCCAAAGCTAGAGTATTAGCGGTGTGCCAATTCCCGATGCGACCTTTCGAGAAGACTGAGATGTACACCCGCTAATTTGAATAAAAAATAAATTTAAAAAATATTTTTGAACAGTCAGAATGTGAAGTAAAAAGTGAATAAAGTTGTAATGAAACCAGACAATACTTCTCATAAAAAAAAATCTTGAAATACAGCTAATTTTTGGTCTTCTAAATAGTGTTCCCCCTTAATTAAATGGAAAAACTTCAATGCCGGTGATGCAAGTCTAAATATTTTCTCACAACGTTCCCCTTGCTCGGAAATTTGTTTTAAGGTATCAATTAAGGATTTTTGAATGAGCACCTTAGAAGAAAAATGTTACCCTGAAATGGCACACCCTAATGTGTATATATTGTAACGGGATTTATCCCCTGGGACGATTTCTGGTGTGGCAGAAATCTGCAAGAGAGCTACGATCGGCGCGCTCTCGCGTAAGTGACGCTCCTTCCGTACGCTTATAAGCCTCCCCACGCTTTCCAATCTCCTTCTTCTTACTCCTACCAAAAATGAATCAATCATATGAATATCGAGCACCTCCGACTTAGGGTCATTGAGAAAATCCATATCCTCGGTTTGCGGGGTGCACCTATCGTACAATAATAGTACGGTGGCACAAGCGGGCTCTCCCACGTAATTATGTCACGATAGGCGCTGTTGAGCATAGTCATTCCTTTTTCCTTAATCATCCAATCGAGAGTATTTGTCTTGAATCTCGAGTCGAGTTAAACTCCTCGGATAAAAGACGGGGAAATCTAAAGGTGATTCCCGCTCCAGGTAAGACCCACCGGTCAGTGCACGAACCTGCATAATAACCTCGCTTTTGAGAGAGAAGAGAATCTAAAAAATCCTAAATTTCGATATTTGAATATTGAACCACTGTTCAAATATCGAAACGTCCCAATATATATGTATATTTAATTTTTTAAGAAATTTAAGACATCTTGTTTTGTAAAAAAAAAGTTGCCCTGACTGATCAGGTTATGAAAGCCAGTAAAACATTTTTTCTTCATACCTCGGTCGAAAGTTCAACATTCCTGCATTGGTAAAAAAAAAACACGCTTGCCCTCTGTGACAGCGGGCGCAAATAGTATATTACGCACCTAGGGAGGAAAAGTAGACTACTTCAAACCGCGGGCAGAATTGTCACCCGAGCCGAAGGCGAGGGTGACAAGCACGCGGTTTGAGGTAGTCTAATTTCACTCCCATGGAGCGTATACTATTTTTCACCACACATGCCCCGAAAGTTCAACTTTCCGATTTCGGAAAGTTGAACTTTCGGTGCATGAGTGGTGAAAAATTTTTTCATGCCCTGCCGCCGATCATTTGTCTCTAACCGTGTTTTTTTGTTCAATATGTCAAAGCTGTCATTTCTCTTGGAATTGAGAGCAATTCATCAGTTCAGCAGTTCATTAGATTAGTTCAGTTTGGAATTAGAATCAGTGTTTAAATTAAAATAATGAACGAAGTGATTTCCACTGATGACTCCATGGACGAGGAAGAGGTGTTAAGAAATTTTGACGCGGAGGCGGAATTAATTATACAAACGGAAACTTGACCAAAAAAGTCGGCTGATCGGTATAAACTCGTCTACGAGAACTACAAAAAATGGCAGATAGAACATCAAAGTTCTTTGTCAAATTCAGAAGAAACGAATTTAGTTGTTTATTTTAAAGACTTGACCAAAAAACTGAAGCCGTCAACTTTATGGTGCATTTGGTCGATGTTAAAAAAATCTTTAAACATAAGAGACAATGTCGATTTAACCAAGTTCCAACTGCGTATTTCATGGGAATATTGTGAATAATTTTTATTATTTATCGGAGCAAACATCGAAATCTTGCTCAACCAATCGATCTCATGCTTATAAAAACTGCGTATTTCATAAGAATACAGTCAACAATTTTCATTATTCATGTGAACCAGATAAAAAAAATAAATAAATCGATTTAAAAAAATGGTACAAGTTTGAATGAATTTTTTTTTGTCTGAATCATGATTATATTTGATTTTTCTTTATACTTCGGTCGCAAGGACGTACATCCCGCATCGATTTCGATGCAGAAAGACCGAGATTCTTCCATTGGTAAAACAACAGAGTGACGGCGGGAGCAAAAACTTTTTTCACGCACATCTGTATGTAAGGCTGCCGTAACTGTCATCGATGACTTGTCTCTAACCGTGTTTTCTCTAATGTCAAAGCTGCCCCCAAAGCTGGTGATTTGATGCCTGCCCCCGACCAGCTGGCACTCGCTTCGCTCGTGCCGCAAATGTCGGGGCAGGCATCAAATCATTAATCTGCCGTGAGTCTATTGTACTTAATCGTACTTTCGACCGGGTATGAAGAAAAATAGTATACACAACACGGGCAGAAATTTGAGAGTCCTGAACTGCGCAACATGATGGCCCTCGGCTTCGACTCGGGCATCATGATGCGCAGTGCAGGAATCTCAAACTTTCTGCCCTTGTTGTGTAATATACTATTAACGAACTAAATGAAATAATATATCAAACGTAAAATGATCATTTTTATTACCGAGAATTTTAGCTTCAAAGTCACTTTTCAATGTTTTCGTTGTAAAAAATTTTATATGGAGGACAACGATTTTTAACACTTTATTTAAAAAGTGTAATAATACCACCATATTTTTTCTCACCTCAAATAGATAGACGCTATCAAATAACAAAATCAAAAATAAAAATTGCAAGCCTATTTTATTTGACAAGAAATACAATAAAGAATATATTTTTAATTGTCAATCCATATTTTTGTTGTGCAGAATCTCAGACTATTGAAGATTTCGGAGCTGCACTACATCTGATGAGGGCCGATCTGGAACATTTGCGTTCCGTTTTTATGGCAGTTGAGAACGGTGATTTGGGCATGCTAAAATCGATCGGCATCAAGGATTCGGAACTCGGTGATGTGAAATTTTTCCTCGAGAAGCTCGTCAATACAGGATTTCTCGATTAAAGGAATCAGCTTAAGATTCGAAAAAAAAAACAAGACAACAAAAAAATTAGTCTTTCGTAATGCGCACGGACTTTTTGCGTCATCGCTTCTGCCTCTCGATTGGTCTAGTAGATAATGGTGTGGTGAGGAAAATTTTCATGAACAAAGAGAGAAAAAAGTAGTAAAAAGAATCGAGAATTTTTATCAGGAATTGGGCTCAGTACCAATAGGGTCGCAGTGACGCATCGTAAGTCATATATTTCATCACCGTAAGGATGACAAGTAACGAAAAAAAGATAAAAACAATAACTTTTTAGAAACTAAAAGAAAGAAAGAAAAAAGTGTCTCGTACGACTTTCATTAGAAAAGTCGTCGCCAATTTTATCATTATTTATAGCGTTTCCTTCTGGAAACGACAACCAAAACAATATCTGTGTTTCATCTTCTTATACATTCGAACTTATAGCTTTGCGTGTAATCTTGCACAAACAAAAATGAGGGGTAAAGAAAGAATAGTATTTCATGTTATAAGTGTGGAAAACGACAATTACATAGCGCGTGAAGTGGCCGCATGAGCCAAAGGCTTATGACGCATATTCGGGCGAGTGGAAGTGCTGTAAACACATGAGTACGAGTGGGAATATGCATCATAAGTCGAGGCGAATGCGGCATAAGCGTGATTGAATTCATTACATACAATATTTTTTATGATACCTGCTTCGAAAGTTTCATTTAAGATTTGGAAATCGATTGCAATTAAGTTCAGTTGACGTTTTGTCTTGCGTAAAATTTATTACAAACAAAAAACTATCAATTATGAGGAACAAGGCTTTTTCGTCAATGAGTGCGGTAGTCAGAACAAAAGATGATTCATTGAGAAATAAGCCATTTTCCGCACACTATGCATGGATAAAAAATGAAACTTTTGAGGCGGGTATCACAAAAATATATTGTTTCTTCTTTTTTTCGTCCATCTTTTGTCTTTCCTCAAGTGGGATGACTACTCGGGTGCTACTGTCGTGTTTTATTTTTTAATTTTTTTTATCTTTCTTCATACTTAGTATCGAGTGCAATAATTGTGCAAACGCAATGATACATATGGCCTACGTAACGTTGTTATCCGTAGGACAATTTCATTATGATAATGATGGCCGAAAGTCCCCGAGCAGTAGAAGAGAAAGAAAAAGAGAGTTAGGGAGGAATTTCTGGTGTAGCGTTTGTGTCCTAATGAATTTTAACTCGCTTACAAAAAAAAAAAAAAATTAGTCCGAAAGAAAATTTAGTTCCATAAAAGGTAGCGTTTTTAGTTTAAAAAAACGCCAACAAATCTCGCGAAAACAGCACGAGGACGTGTTTCAGAAATTTGTATACGCCAAAAGAATTTACACTAAAAAGTAGCATCGAAGTTTTTTCCGCATAACATATTAATGATTTTACATAGATTTTTTGTTTTACGAGCGTGTCCGACTTAATAATGATAATCGTACAATTATTATAATCCCTAAATGAGAAACATTCGTTTTTTTTGTTCAATTTACTAAACAGAGCAGTCGCATAAGCTCGACTTCCAGGCTGCCTACAGAAAAAAGATAAAAAAAGATAAAACTCGTACCTGTTTGCTTGAATATTATTCAATCGACAACTTGGCTGATTTTAACGATTTGTTTTCCACATATTGCAAAAAGATTTCATTTTATCTCATCGGATTATATAACAATTATATTCATGAATCTTTAGTCGGGAAATGTGCTTCAAACAATCTTCGTGTGCAATCAAATGGGAAAAGTTCCAAGGGGAAAAGCAAAAAATGCGATTCCAATTCTTTTACGATAAAATAATATATATGGGGGATTCCACGCTAAATCGGCCACTTTTGAAATTCGCATTTTTTATTGTGTTCATTTTCTTTTCTCTAATAGAACTCATTGAAAGCAACTGATCTGATTTTTTAAAAATTTTTATCTTAACACGTTCATCGGAAACGATTTTTTTTAGAAATTTTCCGATTTTTTTCTTCAAATATCAATAACTTTCTCAAAAATGCAGTAAACCGAATGGATGAGCGGTCGAAATTTTAGTTTTAAAATGTACTTTCGTATAAGAATATGTAGGAATTCATAAAAATATTAAATACAACAATTTTTTAAATTCTAAGCGAGGAATATTATTTTCCATAGTGTTAGCCCCCTTCGATTTGGCTTTTGAATTTTTATCAAAAACTATCATTTTTTTAATGACTTTTAAGCCTAGTTTGATGACGGGAAAATCGTTCGTTATATTTTTTATAATTAAATTGTGAATGTGTTTTACTATTAATCATGCACAAATCCCTGAAAAATCATACAAACCAAATGGATAAGGGAGTCAAATTGTTCGTTTTAACAGGTGATTTCACTTAAAAATACATCAACAATTATTTAAAGATTACATAAATCAATTTTTTTAATTACAAGCAAGAAATGTTTTTTCCCGCAGTGTTGGTCCCTTTTGATTGTGCTGTTAAATTTTTATAGAAAACTACTATTCATTTAATGCATTTTAAGACTAATATAATTGTGGGGAAATATTAGTTTAATCAACAACAAAAATCTTTAATAACATTGACAATTCGAAAAATAGTGCTATCTATTATTTCACGTTCCTACTTAGCTTAAAATTCACTAAATTATTCATGCTTCCGTACAAACATTAAAGAAACAAATTAATTAGTACAATCGCTATGAAAAAGGTTATTTTATCTTAGAAATGGAAAAACTAGGTGATGTAAACTTGGAATAATTTTTCACATATTTTTAAACAAAAGTATATTTCAGAACAAAAATTTTGACCCCCTAGACGATTCGCTTTGTTCGATTTTTCAAGGAGTTATAGATAATTGATTGTAAAAAAAATCTATATTTTAATTATAAAAATATACAACGGACGATTTTTCCACGATCATACTAAGCTTAAAATTTCTCAAAAAAATAATAGTTTTTTATAAAAAATTAACAGCAAAATCGACGGGGGCTAACTGTGTGGAAAACAACATTTCATGTTTAGAATTGAAAAAATTGATTCATGTAATGTTTTGATAGTTTACTGCATATTCTCAAACGAAAGTAGGTTTCGAAACTGAAATTTTGACCCCTCATCCATTAGGTTTACTATATTTTTGAGCGAGTTATTGATATCTGAAGAAAAAAAACGGAAAATTTTTCTAAAATTTGTTTCCGATCAACGTGTTGACATAAAAATTACAAAAAAATCAGACGAGTTCCTTTCAATGAGCTCTATTAGAGGAAAAAAATCAAAACAATAAAAAATGCGAATTTCAAAAGTGGCCGATTTGGCGTGAAATGCCTCATATGGGGCATTCCATGTCAATCCGACCAGTCCGTGACCCCGATCATTTTTTATTTTGTCGAAAATTTTTTATTTTGAAGTAATTACTGAAAGGAGTTTTTAGAAATTCTTTTAGATTTTTATCTCAACCCATTTAGAAATAATGAATGTTTTAAAAGTTCGCACGATTTTTTTTTACTGCTCATAGCTTTTTTAACAACAGAGATATCAAAATAAAATCGTAGGTCATTTTTTTCGTCTTAAATTGTAGTCTCATATAAAAATACAAAAAAAATTTCGAAATTCAATTTCATATTTTTTTTAAGTATTGAACCAAAAATATTTTTTTTTTCAAAACTTGGATCGTTTTGATTTCTTTTGAAAAAATACACCATTTTTTTAAACATATTGTTACATGTCTCAAAAAATTCACAGCTTGTGATATCCATACCTTCTATTATTTTCTTATTTTTTGCCACGTGTAAACCTATAACTATCAGATGTCAATCCTGAATTATATTTCTTTTCCACTCATAATTCCATTCCTTAAGATATTATGAATACAAAAAGAAATAAAAGAATATTGGAACTGTTTTCCATGCTTTTTTCAGTTTTCAACCAAATTTTTTTTTCATAACTTCAGTATTTTGATTTTTTTGAAAAAACTCACCATCTATCTCGACACATTTTTACACGTCGCCAAAAAATCTTCAACTTACGATGTTAATGAATAAGGATATATAATCCATAATCATTGGTTTACATGTGGCAGAGAATTGAAAAAAAAAAATAGATTTTATGGATATCACAAGCTGCGGATTTTTCTGAACATGTAAATATGTGTCATGAAAGATGGTAATTTTTTTCAGAAAAATCAAAATGGACCAAGTTGTGAAAAAAATGTTTGGTTGAAAACTGAAAAAAACATGGAAATCAGTTCCAATATTTAAAATTATTTTTTCTATTGATAATTTCTTAAGGCATGGACTTATGAGTGGAGAAAATAATAAAAAGAATATAATTCAGGATTGACATTTGATAATTATAGGTTTATACGTGGTAAAAAAGAAGAAAAAAATAGAAGGTATGGATATCACAAGCTGTGAATTTTTTGAGACACGTAAAAACATGTCTAGAAAAATGGGACATTTTTTCAAACAAAATCAAAACGGTCCAAGTTTTGAAAAAAAAATATTTTTTGTTCAAAACTGAAAAAAACATATGAAATTGAATTTCGATATGTTTTTTGTATTTTCTTATGAAACTACGATTCAAAATGAAAAAAATGACCTACTATTTTATTCTCATATCTCTGTTATTAAAAAAGTTATGAGCGTTTAAAAAAATTTCGTGCAAAATTTAAAAAAATTCTTTTTTTTCTAAATGGATTGAGATAAAAATCTAAAGAAGTTTCTGAAAACTCCTTTCATTAGTTACTTGAAAATAAAAAATTTTCACGGGTCACGGTCTGGTCGATTTGGCATGGAATGCCCCATATACATATCATAAAATAAGATTATAAAACTTTGTCGATAAATAAAAAAAAAAAAACAAATTCTATACCGTTGATAACATAATTTACTCACATTGTGCGTAATTGACATTTGATTTGCGTGAGTACGTTTAGTTTTAGTGAATTCGTAGGGCATTATATTGACACTGTATACACGATTTAATAGTTTGCATATATTTAATCGGCTGACGTTGCTCTGTGCATTGACCAGGCTATTATGAAGTTATTTCTCTTTTTTCTTGCTGGAACATGAAATATTTACGAGCTTCTCGCATCGGTATTGATCGTGACGAGAAGAGAGAGAAAGAACACGAGAATGGTCAGCGAGACAGCTTGAACCGATGCAAGTTGCGCGTATACGAGTATTTAATGAAATTACCAAGTCCATTTCTGCGATTAAAGGCAATGAATGTACGTGGTACATTTACAAAAGCGAGCGTTTATTAAACCTTCTCGTTGATTAAAATTGCCATCATTTTATTGAATTATATGATAAAAATGCACAAAAAAAGATTGAATATTTACAAACTAGTTGGGCATCGAATTCAAGCCCCAAAAGTTTATGTACCTGCAAGTGCGCTTAAGCACTTAAAAGTCCCAACGATCTGAGATCATGAAAAAAAAATTAACGAGGGAATGTTAGAGAGAGAAAGGAAAAAACACACGCACACACACAGCCACACAAAAAAACGCATATAGAATACTTGGACTAAAAGAATCTAGATCTTTTTCAACTCAGTTTTTTTTTAATAATACGAAAACAAAAAGTACACATGCCGAATCCTCACACGTAATGCAATATTTTACAATAATGAATGTTAGTAATTTTAATTAATCGTCTGCAGTTGGATCCAGATAATTGCTCTGGTACTGCGTATCAATCGAACACAAAACTCAGAATGAAAAAAGTAAACACAACGTCAAAGATGTACTCGGAGTTGAGATATTAAAAATACGTAGAATAAACCGAACTTTCGGTGTATCAGAGACATATCATAGATGAGACTGTTTTTTTTTAACGTCACGTCGACATTCACTGACGAGAATCGTGCGACGCATTTGACAAAAATTCAAATTGTATATCAAACAATATGATAACGTCTCGTGGATGCTATACAAAAAGGGATGAAATTATAATTTCTCATCGAAAGAAGATGAAAAATAAAAAGATAAAGGGATAGTTAAATAAAACCTATATCGCGTGAAACATATTCACGTGATTGTCTTGACAATGGAAGAAAGCAAGTATATATTGAGATACCGATTATTGGGATCTCTATTATAATTTAATATCACAAACATATCATAACATATATATACATATCAATAATACACACACACGCACACGCACACGCACACGCGCATGCGCACGCGCACGCACACGCACACGCACACGCACACGCACACGACACGCACACGCACACACACTTAAAGCGAGAGCTCCACGACGAGGAAGGGACATATTGCGTAGCCAATGAAAAATTGTCCAAATTTCCTTTCTCCGTGTGGTAGAAAGGAGAAAAAAAATGGATTTAAAAAACATTACGATGAGATAAACTTCTGAGAAGAACAGCAAATTGAGGAAGGAGAAGTGGATACTGAATTATTGAAAATCTTCGCCGAAATTCGAAGATGATAATGAAAAAAAAGAAGAAAGAAGAAAAAAAGAAATTGTCCGAGAGTACTTTTATGACATAGTTAAATACTATTTTGGTATAAAGAGAACTAACTCCCTCCAGGTTAGCGACCGCGATTCAATATAGGGCCTGAATCGTGGTAGCCCGCTTATGGGGAACCATTCCCGCCGCATCATCAACGCCAAAGGGTCAAGACGTTCCTCTTCGCTCATTATTCATTGCCGTGCCTTGTCCCTTTAGCAACTTGATGTTGAATAAAGTTAAAAAAAATATATTAATAAAAAGAAAAGCCAAAAAATTCGATTTATTCAAAAGGAAAGAATCACCTCAGACTCTCACGCATGATTATACCATTTTATTGATTACTTCGATATGCCATTGATCATATTATGTTCAGAAGTGTACGTAGAAGAAAGGGTTATATAAGATCGTGAACGAACGTCGAAGAAATTTTCTAAGATTGCGTCGTTTGTGCCGAATGAAAAATTGTACGAAAATAAACAATTGAAAGAGAATTCAAAAAATTTGATGCTCCGATTTTTCACGCTCTTCACATTCATATGAAAGGTATTTCACAACCGACAGCGATGGATGCGCGGTCGATATATGGCCCCTGCGATTTTCTAAATTAAGCACTCTCAGATGAGGTCAATACTTGGTTGGGTGAGCGCCTAGCCATTCACCGGCTCGCGCATCGATCGCCGACCATGAGGCAGTTTTTCTGAGTTTTTAATGGTGGTTCTAAACCAACTAAAACAGTAAAAGTATAGCCACTTGTATCGGCTGGGTTTTCCACAGTTTCCCTTGGCTCTCGTGCAAAAATGCGATACAGCAGTGTATTAGGAAATAGCGGCTGTGGGCAATATTCTTGGGGGGTCTTACAAGGACATGGAAGGTAGTGAAGTAGGAGAAAAGAGGGGTTAAAGTGACGGGACGGGCTGATAAAACCTGTGAGGGTATACGAAGAAACATTGGAAATTAAAAAAGAAAGAGTATATGATATTTCACGTACACATGCGTTAATGAAAATGAATAGTTCATATCAGACGAAATTAATTCGACGAAATAACACTCACAAATTCTTGCGTTCAATGAAATTGAGTCTCAAATTTGATTTTTTCGTTTTTAAAAATGAAATATCAATTGAGACTGAATAATTCATAAGAATTCTTATGAATTAATGAACACGTTCACGCGTTGATAGAGGTGAGTAGGACAATAACGACATATACCAGTTGAGAGAGTTGTAACGAAAGGAATAAAAACATTATCAGAACATTTCATTGCGTGGAGAATGTGCGAGAATGCGAAGAAAAAAAGGAAAAAAGAAAAAGATTTGTAATATTATTATGACCTTCATTCCGAAATTTCATCCTCACTTTCCCAAATATCTGTATCCCTCGAATATTCCTTGAAGCAAATAAAGTCTGAACACCTTCCCTTTGACTTCAGTTTAATAACCATCAATTCTGTAGTAAAATTAAATTGTATTTATTTGTCTTCAACTTGTTATTTATAAAAAACGAGTTTACATCGCATTACCTGGCACCATTTACTTCATCTTCAAATAGTAGTATGAAATAGTGCGGCATCGACTGGAGGCGCTAGCAATCAAAACCTGCTGGAGTGCGATTACGTGCACAATCGAATTCGATGTCGACAAGCGACAACACGCAAGTTAAATGGTGTTGTCACTTGTCGATATCGAATTCGATCGTACGTAATCTAGCCCCTGTAATGCCTCAGTTATAAAAGACGAGCGAGGTTTGAAATAGAATTTGAATTCACCCCAGCGATGTCCTCGCCTTTCAAGGAGATGGATTCGAATTGTAAAGGACTAAAGTTCACCTCGCGTATGTAAAAGCAAATGTGAATTGGGATAAGTCAATTAATAAAATGAAAAAAAAAAAAACAATAATTGAATTGGATAAACTCTTCGTCAATTATATTATCGAAACTCAGTGCAACTAATACTCTAATACAAAATTCAGACACAGTATTTGTGAAGTTATAACCAGAGAGATCGAAGTACTTATTCGCAAAGCATCAAGAATAATTATCGATCGACTTGTTCACTCGAGTGCTAGCCCAGTTGCTATGTACAGAAAGAAGCCCGGATATGGACAAAATTGTAATCCACAATTTTTTTTTTTTCAATCGTTGCGAGGGGTCATTGGTAGCTTAAATGGGGTCGACGGCCATTTTGAATTTCGGGGGGAATTTGTTTTTGTTAAATAACTTGTCCATTTTCAACTTTTGATCAAAAATGTTAATGACCGAACTGGTAGGAAATTCAATTCTCTACAACTTTGGTCCTAATCATTTTTTGTTTACGATCAATATTTTTCAACTCAAATTTGAAAACAGCGGCGAAATTATATTATTGCTTTTCGTTTATTTTAAACTTTAGCGCATTCACGAACATAAATAAGTTTGTAAGGAATAAAATTCCCGACAATATTAATACCTACCATTTTTCTCCTAGGATTAATATTTAAGGTCTTACGCGTACGGTAAAGAAAAACAGTGGTGTAAAAAAATTGGTTCACGAACCATTTAACAACTGGATGTCTTTCTATAACTCAAAAGTTGAGTTATCTTTATTCAAAATAAAACCCTTTTCCGCACCACCACAGGGGTAGAGTTTCAGGCGCGTTTTTTTTGACGTGGTATCCCCTGTAGGTATAATCCATGCTTTATTACTTGCAAGTATATTTCGTTTTTTTGCATTATAAGTTTTTAAATTCGAAATTCCATTTTATTATTGCAAGTATTAATGATCTGAATGGCGTATTTTTCTTTTTTCGTTTTTTTCCTTATAAATTTTCGAAATAGGAATTCTTTTTTGCAAGTTTTAAATATTTGAATGATTTTTCTTGTGTTTTTTTTTCTTTTTATAAGATTTTGAACTCGAAATTACTTTTTTGCGAGACGTAAAAATCGCAATTTTACGATTTATTACGTTATTTTACGGCGTATTTTTTTTTCTTTTTGATGATGGTCCTGCCAAATTCATTTCATCGGTTTCATCTTCATAAATTTCGCTATTTTCGTCTTCAGGAGTGTCAGTTGTGTGTTAAATGTTGATTCTGTAGGATTGTCTATATTACGTTCAAGACGATCGATATCATCATCATGTTTTTTCGTGAAGTGCTTCGTTCCCCCTAAAAATATTAGACGTTGAAATTCATGTAATTATTTCTATTCGAAGCCAGCGATGGCACATTTACTTTTTTCGGGAAAATGAAATGCTGAGCTTCATTTTAAAAAAAGCAGCTGTAAGTTCCGTGAGGGAAGTACGGCTGAGTTCGAAATAGCGACCTAAAAGTCGGGTGACTTTAGGCTGACTGCCAGCTTTTTCGGTACAGGCCACCTATGTCATTTTTTCACGTTTAAGGAGGTTCGAGCTGCGATTAAAAAAAAAATCGGCTGTTCGATGTGGGTAGTCAGATATGAAAATGAGTCACATTCAGGGGTGGCTTCCGCCCTCCCTGCAAAGGTGGGGGGTGGTACCGCGGGTTTTTCTCAAAGGGCTCGACCTCTCTCATCGATTGGCACTAGTTTTAACCGGCAGATCGATAAAGGAGTAATACCAAACCGGAAGTGGCCTTTTTTCGACATTTCCGAACAGTTATGGGGTCTATTATGCTCAGCACACCCTTGACCACTACATTAGCTGTCGATTCATCTATATTTTGCTCGGCAGATCGATCAGGATACCTTTAGCTCAGCCGGCTCTTGGACTATATCCAGCCCCACTCTGTGGTATTCGTTTCGCATTGAAGCCACAGTTGCACCTGTAGATACATTCTGTATGTATGTTGTTATACCGCCGCCGAGGTAAGTGGGAGGGATGCAAGATTAAATTTAGTTTTTGTTACAGATTTGGTGAAGCACTTGAACTGGAGGATGTCGAGTGATCTGACGTCTTGACGGTCTCTAAACCAAGTGATTAAAACAAACATGAACAAAAATCAGTAGATATACTAGGCCGGTTCTAACCCAAGCTTTGAGGAGAAATGTCCCCCTCCTCACCCCTCCCCCTTGCCCCATTAAGCCGACAAACTTTCAGGGAAAATTTCCCTCACCACTCCTCTCTCCCCCTTCCCCTCTACTTCCCCCTCCACTTCTGACGTCAACCCCCTTCCTACCCCTTCTCCCGCCACTACCCCCACCGTGCCACCAAGATATAAGGAGAGCGGCTTAGTGTAAAGGGTCTGCAGTGAGGGGAGAGGCCTACGGCACGGGGTATGCGGGGGGAGGGGGGACTACCGTGAGGGGTGACGTCACGCAGGGAAACGTGTGTCAGTGTCACGCGGAGACACACGCACATTCCTCACACATGCACGTTATGGAAGCAGGGGTTAGAAAATTCAAGAAGCTTCTAGAACGTTCTCGATCATTCGACGATGACGTCACGGGAAAGGGGGGGGGGGTCGAGTGGCCCTACATTATCATGGGTGACAAGATGACGGCCTTGAGCGTCGACGTAATACAAGACGATAATGTCAGGGAGGTATGAGGAGGTATGAGATAATGGGGGGTATGAGGATTCGTATATTATCATGGGGTCCCAAGATGCCTTAAGCAGGGGTTTGATACTCCATTCCCCCCACTCCTTCTTATTTGGCACCGTCGACATATATTTACAACGTTGTGTACAACCTACGAGCACTGAATTATTATACCTATAAACGTGGTAGCCCTGAGCGCTGCGGAAGCGGGCTGGTCAGCCGTTCTGGCCACGGTGAAGGTGGTGGGGATGGTGCGTCGAAATCATAACCTAGTTTTTGATATACGTACTATGTATCTATGAATGTTTCCGACGAAACAATAACTAAGTCTATCGTTCATTATATAAATAAATGATTCCACTATTGTCAAATATTAAGAAAAATTTCAAACCATACTTTTCTACTCTTTCAAGCTTTAAGGGGACCGTATGGTCTAGAGCACGAAAATTTCACCTATTTTCACGATTTTTTTTTTGCCTTAAAAAATTTAAAAATCGATGTTTTAACTTTTCGGGTTTATTACTACCTTTATTAAGTATACAAAAAAATTTTTTTTTAATTTTAAAAACAGTGTTTATTATCATATAATTGGCATTGAAGACGACCCTCTCGAAAAATCCGACCCGGACGGTGAAGATCGATCCGAGACTTCTACTCATCTGAAACACAAAATTCAAGAAGATTCTTAATCAGAAAGAGTGCAGTTATGGTCGGGACTAGAACAAATCGAAAAAATTAAAAATTGACAAAATGGCGCGCTTTTGAAAAAAAATTCGTAAAATCGGGTTTTTTTTTCACTAGTTTTTTAGTATAAACAATAAGAAATTATTTAAATAAAATTATGATTGTAGTTCCGACGATAGCCATACATGTTGTGAACAACATATCCAAATTTCAAGTGATTCGGTTGAATAGTTTTTTTGTTTTCACCTGCGCAGTGCCGAAAAAAGTCGTTTCGAGATAAATGAGTCTAAAGTTTGAGGTACAGATATTTTCAAAAATTGAGCAAATTTTGAATACTTACAGTTAATCCGCGATTCCGGCACCATATAGAATTCCTTCGGAACGTTCATAATTCAAGATTTCCTCACTCCTTTCATTTCTTCGAGCTGTCCGAGCCTCTTTGGAGTTGTCCGTGCTCCTACGGTTGGCGCTCGATACTCGCAGCTCGTCTCGGTTTTGCGCTAGTTGCTCCGCTTGTGACCCGATTGTTATGCCCATGGTCTCCATTATTTTCAATAGGGATGCAAATCCTTCATTGAATATGCAAGCGGAAATGTGAGTGGCAATATCAATGATTTTTTTTCCGGCAAACAGATGTTTCGGCGCAAGGTGCCACACGCAAGCATTGAAACTTTCGTTATTGTTCTGCGTATTACTGCCAATACACCTTTCCAATAAAGTCTCTGCTGTCAATTCTTCATAAATTGGTTTTAATATCTCTTGTGCTTCATCGCACAGAGCAGGTGGGTGCTCGTAGGTGTCTAAAGTACCTGCAGCCTCACTTTGACGCCACTTGCACCACGATTCGGAACCTGGAGGACAGTACGAGTGTTGCGGATTTTCATCTGTTGAAATTTTGTGATAATATGCTGCCCATATTTCACTTCTCATCCCTTCAGTCGAATCTGAATTACGTCTAATTGCTAGACCGTAATAAGTTGACAGCTCTTGCAATAATTTATTCGTCAATTGTTGACGCTTCGGTGTTTTATTTATCGATTTCCGCTGTGTCTTTTTTCCCTCTTCTTTTTCTGTCAATTTCTTTGTTGCTTTCTTTATTTGTGCATGTTTTTTTTTCGCATCAACAGCACGTTTGTACAAACGTTTTTTAACATGCAAAACACATTCTTTTTTGCAAACTAAAAAATCATCCCCGTAAGGCTTTGTGTCCAATAAGGCTTTGAACGTTTTCGTGTCGCGGACCGCTCTCTACCTGCGTTATGGGCTGTAGAAGCTGTAATATTGAGAATTTCCGCATGAAAATTTCACAGTATATTCTTGAGATACTATACTTTCGACATATCGAAAAAAAAAAAAATCGATTTTTTCAAATTTCTAGACCATACGGTCCCCTTAATATTTCAAGAAATCCTGATAAACATGTACCATTTCCTTTCATCGATTTACCAAGGAGCTGTTAAACAGTATGGTTCAGTGCTAGACTCAGAAGACCATTATTTAGAGTTCGATGTCACCTAGGGTATCATTTGCACTAAAAACGAACTTCAAGTGGTGGGAAAAGTAATCGGCATAACAACCGCAGCCATACGTGAGCGGATGTTGAATACGTCGATAATTCGACGATTACAAATTTAGGGACAGAGATTCTCAATCTAGAGTCGCGGTAGCGACTCGAGACAAGTACATTTACGTATACTATAAGATGGCGAAGACGAGTCGCTACCAGAGTCTTTACAGCAAGCAGAACGGTTTCGAACGGTTTTCGAAAATTGTTTCGGCGATATTTAATTAATTACAACTTTTTACAAGATGTTGCTAGTTCAGCACGTATTTTTTTATTTATTTTTTTCTTTCCATCGTGATTATTTAAAACTCCGTAGCCTAATCCATATTGGAAATATTAATATTTCATCCTTCCAAATCATTAAAACAAAGTGGCATTTTTCGCACACATTTTTTGACGTTTAGCGGCTGCTGTCTAGTAACACTAGTTATAACTAGAAATTTTCTGGCGATATGCGAGACTGTGTTCGTTGATGTGACAGCCGATGACTTTTCTTCAGGATGTATAAGTAAGAGTGACAGCTGTGAGTCTGGAAAAAAGATCGCTGTAATGTAACAGTTGTGGGGTTAAAAGGTAAGGTTATAAAAATCGCGGGTGTGAAAGCAGATAATATGATTTTTGGTTAGACATATTCGAGATCAGGACTTTAAACGCGTATTGGGTGAATATTTAATATCTTTGTTGTAAGGTTATAAAGATCGCGGTCAGTTTCAACTTTTGATTAAGGTGACTTTTACCCGCAAGAAAACAGCATAAATGCTGTAAAAAAAGTTGAGATAAGTACATTTACTCCCCCCAAATCAAGAGACTCGGTAGAGTCTCGGGACAAGTACATTGACAGCTCTGTCGTCTGCTGGCCCGAGGCTCGCCGAGTCTATATTATTTCGAAACAAGGCGATTCGCGGTGGTGGGAGTAAACATTTTATGACATTTTCGCTAATTGTAGAGCCAAGAAGTCATTTGGCGGCTTGAAAAGCGAACTTTTGACTAATTGAGCGATGCTCTTTCGATTGAGACTAAAATCAGCACGATTGGTTGCGTAATTGCTGAGAAAAAACTTTGCGCAGGCTTAGGATTATGCTCGATTCTACTACATTCAAGAATGTGCCGTGTCTGTATATGCGCTCAGATGATACAATCAAAGGCGTTTTGATGCCCATCAAAACCCATTTCCATAAAAGCCGGTCTCCGGCGACGGAAGCTACGAGTTGCGATTGGTCACGACGACTCGTCTTTCCTCTGTACGGAGCCAACGGAAAGTTTGAACGTTGTTTTGATATAACGAAGTGCGGGACGTGTGAGTAATTTTATGGATAAATTTATAAAAAAAATCATTTCGTGGTTCAGTGTGGTGATATTCGATCGATCGTCCATATGACAGCTGACCAATATCTTTTTTAAAACAGTCGTGAGGTTATAAAGATCGCGGTCAATTTCAACTTATGGTTAGAGTGGTGTTTATAGAGCATAAATGCTGTAAAAAAAGTTAAGACAAGTACATTTACTCCCCCCAAATAGTTTGTCCGGTAACAAATCTCAGTTTCGATACAAAACCTTCACTAAAAGATATACAAGAGATTTTCTCCCAAGAAAACCAACCTTGCAAAAATTCTCTGATTCACATCAAATCTCTCAAAAAATGATAGGAGAACCCGACAAAAATTTTTTCAATAAATTAGAAACTCACAAAAAGCTATAAGAGCCTCTCAAAAATTTATTAATCAAATCCTAATTTCACAAAAGATGCCAATTCAAATTTGCCCAAAAATTAAGTCTAAACTTCACAAAAAGTTATTAAATAAATAAAAATGATAAAAGCATTAATAGTCAAATACATTAAAACCTATTAAAATCCAATAAAAACACTTTCAACGAATTGAAAATAAAGTTGTTCTACACAACAAGAATAAGAATAAAAAATAATTATGCGAAAAAATTTTGATACAAAAAAGATTTCCAACGCAAAAAATTAGATTGAAAAAAAAATTTCAGCCGAAGTACTTGGCGAGTTTGTAACTATAAGTGATATATTACGTAAATTAAGCGAAGAAACTCACCAAGTACTTCTGCCAAGTACTTCTGGAAAAAATTCCGTATCGAAAAATATTCCATAAATGATCACACCGAAAAAATACTTCAATAGCATCAAAATGCACTTAAAGTTTATGAATAAAAGAAATCAAAACGAAATGATATTTTGAAACAAAAAAAGGTATGTGCACAGAAAAGCGAGAGAAAACGTTCGATTAGAAAAAAGAATTTCGGTAGAAGTACTACACCAGTTTTTTTATAACGTTTATTGATTACGAATTTTATATCATCAGCAATTGGTAAAAAAAAGAAATTGTTGAAGTACTTATGAAATTCTATTCTTTTAGCTCAAAATAGTTTCGCATCACTTGCTTCCGTTTTGAATCGGTTTCATTCTGATTGTTTTTTTCATTTCAAAACTTCAGGGGCATTTTATTTCTATTAGAATATTTCTTCATATACTTAATCTCTTTTTGAATTTGCGAAACAACCAAATTTATGCTGACAAAGTTACCGACTAAAAAAATTTGGATGGAAAAAAAAAGTTTCGACGGAAGTACATAGCGAGGTTATGACAACGTTTATCAATTATGCATAGTACATTATGTACATACATTTAGCAATAAAAAATGAGCGAACTACATTAACAAGGAAAGGTACTTTGGTGTCCCCCTCCGATTTTGATAATTTTTATATATGTTATAGTCCATCGAAAATTAAGAGACACGTAATTTTTTTTATCGGCTTAAAGTTATTTTTAAGGGGTGAAATCGACCCCCAAAGTTGAGCATGTTTTGCATCTGGTAGAGTGTTTCATATAGAAGCACTTAACCGATCGTAACGAAACCAATTGCAAAACGTTTTTCACGTCAAATAACCTGTATATAATGTTCAACTTCTTATGCACCCCTATTACATGGGGATGATTCACCCCCGAATATCCAGAATTCTTTTGTATAAAAAAAACTTGCAATCCGATTTCAATAAAACAAACGCCATTTTGCAGAGCAAAAAAAATAAAATTGACGTATTTTTGGGTTTTTCTCAGATTAAAAAAATTAAGGGGGTAAAACACCCTTAAAATGTCAAATTTCATTTTGAGCACTGTCCCCTTCCGATTTCAATATTTTTTTTATAAAATGTAGCTTATCGAAAAATAAGACCACCTATTATTTTTATTGGCTCAAAATTATTTTTAAGGCGTGAAATCAACCCCCAAAGTTGGGCATGTTTTGCATCTGGTAGAGTGTTTCATATAGAAGCACTCAACCGATCGTAACGAAACCAATTGCAAAACGTTTTTCACGTCAAATAACCTGTATATAATGTTCAACTTCTTATGCACCCTTACTTACTGCAGGGGGCTGAACCACCCCCTGACATTCATAATTTTTTGTATAAAAGAAAAATTGTCATTCGATTTCAATGGAAAAACCAACATTTTGAAAAGCAAAAAAAAATTATAGTGAATGTGTCTAGATTTTTCGAATAAAAAAAATTAAGGGGGTAAAACACCCCTAAAATCTCAAATGTCATTTTGCGCACTTAAATGATAAAATTCAATTCAATTGGTCTCATTATCATTGCGTATCGACTTATATGCTAAATAATATTTATTTCGCATGTACATCCGCTGCCCTTCTGACATGCTTCACGTTTATAAAGAAGTGTTGGTATCCGTTCTATTTATATAAGTTTCTATTTTGAACGATTTACGAAAATAAAAAAAAAACTCAAATATCAAAAGAGTCGCATCAGCAATTCACCGCCCAGAATGTAAACAAAGCTGGCTCATGCCTTGCCATATTCTTATTCATATCAAGAACCGCTATAGTGGCTCGACCCCAAGTATTCTTGAAAAAGCCAGTTCGCTCAGGCTAATGTTTGAGGTATATCCGAAAACCAAATAAAAATGCTGTTTTCGTGGTGATGTCAGATCAAACCGCCCACTCAAGATGAAAAAGGTAAAACTGACTTTATATTATTCCAGAAGTTAAGTTGCTGTTCGACTGTTGATCAGTCATTATCGTGTCCGCTATCGTGAATACCGTATTGTTATTAACATGTCCATCAATCCAATGAACGTAATAAGACTGTTGTTTCTTACATTCGAGGTAATGAACATTCCTGACAGTCCTGTTAACAATAATGAAGTGGAATTGAAAGAGAGTTTCGCGGAAATTCTGAAGGCCTCTATGGCAGAGTTCAATCAGTTAGAAATCGTCGAAGATACGACATTAGATTTTCAAGAACCGTTTAGAGATGTCATAGTAGAACCTGTCGAAGATAATGACATCGAATGGGGTCTTGGAGAATCTCCATTAAGCCCTGAAACGTGTACTGACGATGAAGAAGATTTGAGCTACGACTACAAACAAAGAGCTGTTGAGTACTGGAGAAGTGCAAAAACGAAACAAAATAGGAAAATAGAAACAGTCCAAAACCGATTTAAACTCGTTAAATCTGTGCGCCAATTAAGGCGCTGGGCTCAACAAATTAATAAAGGCGGAACTTACAAGGAAAAATTGTCGCGCATTTCTGAATATACAATCGATAATTTAAAAAGCGCCATAGAAGCAGGTCTCATTGTACACGATATCGATCTTCGGAGATGGGCATTACAAGCCCAAAAATTGATTGGGCATGAGAATTTGCGTTTCAGGGCTTCGCCAACATGGATAAAAAAGTTTAAAAAAGTTCATCGAATAACAAGTAGAAAAATAAATAAATTCGTGACAAGAAAGACTCTCGAATCAAAGGACATATTACAAAACGATGCTAATAAATTTGTCTCCGCAGTTCAATTGAAAATTGAGGAATATGGCTTGGAAAATATTTATAATTCTGATCAAAGTGGTTTCCAATTAGAAGTCCATTCAGGGCGAACGTTAACAGAAGAAGGTACAAAACAAGTAGAATGCCTTGTACAATCCGTTTCAGCGACAACCCATAGCTACACCATCCAGCCGACAATATCAGCAGCAGGAAAATTGTTGTCACCTCTTCTGATAATTTTAAAAGAGCCATCCGGGCGGTTGGGGCCAATCGTAGAACGAACCATTTTTCGACCTCCCAATGTTTTTATAAGTGTTTCAAAATCTGGCAAGGCTACATCAGGTACGTTGGTATGTAATATTCAAATATAAAAAATAGATGTGCTATTAATTTTTACATATTGATTTATAGAACATTTCAAAGTATGGCTTCAAGAAGTGTTCTTCCCAAATGTCGGTGAGAAAAGTGTGCTTTTAATAGACTCATGGAGTGGACATTGCCCTAGTGTTGTCACGGAAGTTACACCACATAACAAAGAAATTGTTACAATGATCATACCGAAAGGAACAACAGGGAATATCCAGCCACTTGATGTCTTCGGATTTAGAATTTGGAAAAATTATGTCAGACATTTTTCAGACAGTGTCATGTTACTTGATTATGATTTAAGTCTACATTTACGAAATAATATAATCAAGCTGCAATCTCTAGTACATAATCAATTATCATCTCCGAGGTACGAAAATTTATTTCGATATGCCTGGTTCAAAAGTGGGTACATAGAAGAACGACCTGAGCATTTCGAAAATCCCGTTGAATTCGCTTTTGGTATGTCATCTCAAACACAATGTGAAATTGAAGGCTGCACAAATGTGGCTGTAGTAAGATGTTCATGGTGTAAAAAGTCACTTTGTTTCAAACATTTCTTCGAAGAACATCATTACTGTTCAAAATATAATCATTAAGTTCAGGAATGATAATTGAAACGAAAATTTGAATTGGAATCTATTTTTACTACATGAAAGATTTTAGCGCCTATGTATAACCTATATATATATATTTGTGTACAGACCATGTGTATACAAAAATAAAAAATCGTGAAGCTCACGACCACCGAAGATGTAGGAGTACTCAATTTTTCATATAATTAAAAAGCCGATGTACATGCGAAATAAATATTATTTAGCATATAAGTCGATACGCAATGATAATGAGACCAATTGAATTGAATTTTATCATTTAAGTGCGTAAAATGAAATTTGAGATTTTAGGGGTGTTTTACCCGCTTAATTTTTTTTATTGGAAAAATCTAGACACATTCACTATAATTTTTTTTTGCTTTTCAAAATGTTGGTTTTTCCATTGAAATCGAATGACAATTTTTCTTTTATACAAAAAATTATGAATGTCAGGGGGTGGTTCACCCCCCTGCAGTAAGTAAGGGTGCATAAGAAGTTGAACATTATATACAGGTTATTTGACGTGAAAAACGTTTTGCAATTGGTTTCGTTACGATCGGTTGAGTGCTTCTATATGAAACACTCTACCAGATGCAAAACATGCCCAACTTTGGGGGTTGATTTCACGCCTTAAAAATAATTTTGAGCCAATAAAAATAATAGGTGGTCTTATTTTTCGATAAGCTACATTTTATAAAAAAAATATTGAAATCGGAAGGGGACAGTGCTCAAAATGAAATTTGACATTTTAAGGGTGTTTTACCCCCTTAATTTTTTTAATCTGAGAAAAACCCAAAAATACGTCAATTTTATTTTTTTTGCTCTGCAAAATGGCGTTTGTTTTATTGAAATCGGATTGCAAGTTTTTTTTATACAAAAGAATTCTGGATATTCGGGGGTGAATCATCCCCATGTAATAGGGGTGCATAAGAAGTTGAACATTATATACAGGTTATTTGACGTGAAAAACGTTTTGCAATTGGTTTCGTTACGATCGGTTAAGTGCTTCTATATGAAACACTCTACCAGATGCAAAACATGCTCAACTTTGGGGGTCGATTTCACCCCTTAAAAATAACTTTAAGCCGATAAAAAAAATTACGTGTCTCTTAATTTTCGATGGACTATAACATATATAAAAATTATCAAAATCGGAGGGGGACACCAAAGTACCTTTCCTTGTAAGTCAATTTTTTTCCAATAAAAATTATTATTTTTATTTAAAAATTATTATTTCGTTTTTTTGATTATAATTGATACAACGTGCTTAATTTAATTCAATTTGCTTAACGGACAACACCACTGTGACGGCTTCAGAAAATCGATTTTTTGAAAACCGTTTAAAAAATCTAAAATACTTTTAAGATTGAAATGCCGTTGGACCCAGGTCGAAAAAATAATTATTTTCGTAGATATTGAATATTTTGTGGAGCGGTGCAGCGGTCCGCGACGCTCGGGGTCCCAACTTTGAACGCGTTTTTCTCAAAACCACTTTTTTGAGTGCGGCACGCAGCAGAACTCGAGCAATTTTTATCCGATCGACTTCAAATTTTTACCGTATCAATAAAAGTAGATTATCTAGAGAAGTACATAAGATTTTTTCGATACCTCGATAATTATAAAAGTTATAGCCTATTTTCGACGAGAAATTTTGCTCAAAAATCATTCTTTAATTTCAAAGGCGTGCCTATTTTTTAAAAATCAATATTTTTCCAAATCCCTATGTACTTCTCTTCAAAATATCATATTATTAATGAAAACACTCGGTATTTTTTTTCAGATCGACGTTGAAGAGAGTTCTGCTGCGTGCCGCGAACCACTGCGGAGATGACGCGAGAGCTTCCCCAGCGCCACCATGCGGCGTGAAAAATGTGAAAAAAATGTTTTTTGATACATTAATAAACAAGGAACAAAACGCAAAAAAAATTTTCGAATATCTCCTTTTTTCCCACAAAAAAAAATTCTTGAAAAATGTGAAAAAAATAGGGGGTCACAGTGGTGTTGTCCGTTAATTGATTCATGGTTATAAACTCGCCAAGTACTTCGGCCGAAATTTTTTTTTTAATGTAATTTTGTTCTTTTGAAATTTTTTGTTGTATCCGAATTTTTTTTCATTCCAATTTTTTATTCTTGTTCTTTTTGCTTAGAACAACTGTACTGTAGCACATCCATATTTTTAATTAATTGGAAGATTTTTTATTAGAGATTAATAGGCTTTAATGTTTTTTTACTATCAATGCTTTTATAGTTTTTATTTATTTTTGTAAAATTTAGACTTAATTTTTGGTCGAATTTGAATTGGCATCTTTTGTGAGATTATGATTTGATCGGTAAATTTTTGTGACGCTGTCTTATAACTTTTTGTAAGTTTCTAATTTATTGAGAACATTTTTGTGGGGTTCTCCTATAATTTTTTGAGTGATTTGATGTGAATGAGAGAATATTTGCAAGGTTAGTTTTTTTGGGAGGATATCTCTTTTATAACTTTTTGTTAGGGTTCACGTTCAGAAGGAGATTTGTTACCGGAACAACTATTTGGGGGAACTAAATGTACTTGTCTCAACTTTTTACACAGCATATATGCTGTTTTTTTGCGAGGATTTGTTGACTTTTTTGTATGAAATTCATAGCTTGCCAATTAAACATGTCTATATTGTGTACGTATCTGAATGATATAAAAGAATTAACATTTTTTTCGGTATTGCAGCAAAATATGGTAACATTTTATCAAAAAGTGATTCTCTCAAGAATTGGATCCTGAATAAAAATTTTAAAGGTCGCTCAAGCGATTTTTTAATTGTTTCTGCTAAAAATGGATACATGATCGAATTTGGAGCTGGTGTATCGCGTCTATATTCGGACTAAAAATGCAATGTGAAATATTGATCTAACAAGGAAACCTTCCCAGGTGTACCCCGCCGATTTTGTTCCGATTGGAGTATGTTATTCTACATTGAAATCTAAGAGATACCTATTTTTTTTTTGCGGAAACTCATATTTAAGGGGTGAAACACACTCCTAAAGTTGAGGTCTCCCAGGGGAGGTTGTTCAGTTCCATATATATGCAGACAAGGGGGCAAAATCAAACCAATTGCATTCAATGCTTCATAAAAAGTTATGACTACTCGATTTTTTCAGCCCTGAGGGGGTGAATAAGCCGAAGTTATAGGGGTTGAAAATTAAAAAAACGTTATAACAAATAGAATATGCTTGATATGGAAGTGAAAAAAATTGCATAATTAACAGTTTCAAAAGTTAAGACATACATGTTTTTGCATTTTTTGAAAAAATGCATCCTTAAGGGTGTACTACCCTTACATCCGAATACCTTTAATTTCTGTAGATATGTATTTTTTTAAGTATCTATCTGCTAGAAAATATTCTTTTGGATATAGAACATATCATGAAATTGTTTAAAAAGATTGTTATCAACATAAAAAAAAATCCCTTCAAAATAATCGATAGATTATAATAATCGATAGAACATATGATTCTGGCATTACAGATAATGAAAATTCTTTTCTTGAGAAATCGAAAAGTAGCTTTTTTCGCGATTTTGTTTCAACCGAGTTTTTGATGTTTCATTAAATCACTCTTAAAGAATAGAGGATGAACTCTTAACGTTATTTTCATTTTGTACACTGTTTTTTTTTCTATCATTGAAATTTCTATCATTGAAAATGTCCTATAAAAAAATGATGTGCACGATTCTAGCCGTAATTATTGTCTGAAATAAAATTTTAAAAAGATTATTAATTTGCATGTGTGTCACTATTTTGCTATGGAGGGTTTATTTTTATTTTTATTTCTTTATTTTTTATTATAAAAAAACTGTTGAAAAAATCGGCTAAATTCGTTCTCGTTTTGTTAGAGAAAAAGAAGTTTGTTATACACGTGATGTTTGTTGTTACAATCACGTAGCAGTAAATGAACTGATATCTTTTATCATTTCGAACCTTACTTTGTATATGTTCGTTAGCCTTGCTTATTAGCTATCTGATTCTCCCAGTTGATATTCTACTTCACCTATCATTGAAAGAAGTTTCAAAATACGTTGATAAGAAATATATAACTGTTATCTGCCTCTGCCTCTCTTATTTGACATATGATGGCCTGTGCTATGCTTATAAGTCGCGTTCTTCAGAAATTGCTTCAATTCGATAAGTGCGAGTTAGAAGGAATTTATCTCGTGATAAAATAATATCAACAATCAAAGGCGTGTATAGCTCTGTGTTTTGTTTGCAATCAAAAGTTGTTAAAAGTTCCATAAGTTAAGAAATCAAGTGTATTTATTATCAAAAATGAAAGTGAATCCGCTTAATGTGATACGATTAGTTTTGGCACATTTTCAAGCCCTAAATATACCTGAAAGCCCTATAAATAATGATGAAATACAATTAAAAGAAAGCATTGAAAATATATTAACGAATGCTATGCAAGATTACATGGGCGTCGAAACAATCGTAGAAGATTCATTATATTTCCAAGAACCTTACAAAGATTGGGATATGAAAATAGTAGAAGACGAAGAATGGGGATCGGCAATCAATGATCCGGTACTACCTCCGGATGTTTGTACTACTGATGATGAATCTGTTTCGTACAAGTATAAATCGAGGGCAGTCAACTATTGGAGAAGTGGCAAAACTAAAAATTTGAGCCTATCAAGCGTTAAACAAATCTTAGAAAAGTACAATCAGTGACTCAATTAAAAAGATGGGCTAAATATTTAAATAAAGGTGGAACTTATAAAGAAAAAATAGCTAGAATTTGCGAGTACACTTTAGCCAATTTTAAAGCTGCCGTTGATGCTGGTCTCATGGTACATGACATCGACTTAAAAAAATGGGCAATGCAAGCACAAAAAGAAATCGGTCATGAAGATGTCCGTTTTAAGGCGTCAGACAAGTGGGTATACTCATTTAAGAAAGCTCATAGGATTGTTTCCAGAAAAATTAGTAAATTTATCACAAAAAAAAGTATTGAAAATGCAGACAATCTGCGAAAGCTTGCTGAACAATTTGTTTCTGAAGTGAAGAACGATATAGAAGAATATGGGTTATCGAACATCTACAATTCGGACCAAAGTGGTTTCCAATTAGAAATGCATTCTGGAAGAACATCAGCGGTTGAAGGAGAGAAACAATTTGAATGCCTTGTACAATCAATTGCTTCTACAACACATAGTTATACGATTCAGCCCACTATAGCAGGTGACGGAAGGCTTCTTTCTCCGCTATTCCTGGTTTTGAAAGAACCAAGTGGTAAATTTGGTCCAATAGTGGAATCGTCACTATTCAGACCAGAAAACGTTTACATAGAAGTATCGAAATCTGGAAAACTCACTTCAGGCAACAATAAAAATGATTTTTTTAGAGAATTCCTTATATTGACACATAAGATACTGTTTATTTCTTGCAACGAAGCAAATTGAAAAATTAATTCATACTTTCAGAACATTTTAAAACCTGGCTACAAAATGTCTTCTTCCCCCAAGTTGGTTTAAACAGTATTTTATTAATTGACTCCTGGACTGGACATTGCCCTCGAGCTGTTGACGAAGCGAAACCTCGGGATAAAAATATAAAATTAAGAAAAATACCGCAGGGTACAACGGGAAAGATTCAACCTTTGGATGTTTTTGGCTTCAGCATATGGAAAAATTATGTGAAACATTTTTCTGACAATGTCATATTAATGGATTATGATTTAAATTTGCATTTACGAAATAATATAATTAAGCTTTAGTCACTTGTTCACAACCTATTATCATCTCCACGATATGTAAACTTATTTAGGTATTCATGGTTTAAAAGCGGTTATAATGAATGGCGACCGGAGAATTTTGAAAATCCTGTAGATTTTAGTTTTAAAACTTGCAAAGCGCATTGTGATGTACCCGGATGTTAAAATATTGCTGTTGTTAGGTGTTCATGGTGTAAAAAATCATTATGTTTCCAACACTTTTTTGACGATTTCCACTATTGTAAAGAATATAATGAATAATTTCATTTGTTAATCAAAAATACATCTGTACAAAATACAGCATATAAAATATAATAAAAACAATGATACAATAATTAGAATTATTAATATGGTAGCAATGTGATTAAAAAGAATTTTCATTATCTGCGATGCCTAAATCATATGTTGTAACGATTATTATATATAACGAAGACGAAATCGCAATTTTTGTATTAAAACAATTTTTTTCAAGGGTTTTTTTTTTTATGTTGCTAACAATCTTACATCCATTAATATATTCAAAATATATTAATATATCCAAAAGAATATTTTCTAGCAGATAGATACTTAAAAAAATACGTATCTACAGAAATTAAAGGTATTCGGGTGTAAGGATAGTACACCCTTAAGGATGCATTTTTTCGAAAAATGCAAAAACATGTATCTCTTAACTTTTGAAACTGTTAATTAAGCAATTTTTTTCACTTCCATATCGAGCATATTCTATTTGTTATAACGTTTTTTTAATTTTCAACCCCTATAACTTCGGCTCATTCACCCCCTCAGGGCTGAAAAAAATCGAGTAGTCATAACTTTTTATGAAGCATTGAATGCAATTGGTTTGATTTTGCCCTCTTGTCTGCATATATATGGAACTGAACAACCTCCTCTAGGAGACCTCAACTTTAGGGGTGTGTTTCACCCCTTAAATATGAGTTTCCGCAAAAAAGAAAAAATATGTGTCTCTTAGATTCCAATGTAGAATAACATACTCCAAGCGGAACAAAATCGGCGGGGTACACCTGGGAAGGTTTCCTTGTAAGAAGTGTTCAAACGAATTCAATCTTCGTAATTAACCGTCAATATTTATAAAATTATTAGATTACTTAATACGTACAGTAGTTCTGAGAAGATACAACGCATAAACGAACGACGAACAAGTAAAAACTTGAATTTTTTAAATTTTGTTAAAAAAAAATTTCAAAAGATATTACACCGAAACATGCGTGCCAACGGATCAACGGATAGGAAAATATTTCATAAAAAATGATACCGAACAAATACTCCAATAGCATCAGAATGCACCGAAAGTTTTTAAATAAAAGTACTCATAACGAAACGAGATTTTGAAACAAAAAAGTATGCGCACGAAATTTCGAGCACAAAAGTTTGATTGGGAAAAAGAATTTTGGCCGAACTACTACGCAAGTTTTTCTTTTATAACGTTTATTGATAACGAATTATATCTTATGAGTAATATGTAAAATAAAATTGGTGAAGTACTTATGAAATATTTTTTCTCCAATCAAATATCTTTTCGCTCAAAATTATTTCACTTCACCTGATTCCGTTTTGGGTTCCAAGTGCAAATAGTATTTTCATATATTTAAGGTCTCTACCACTCTAGGGTGATTCAAAACCATATATAATTTAAACCTAGGGTGGTATCATACACCATTCTCTCAGTTATATCATAGTCATACTCTCAGAAGAGAGTAGTTTCCAAATAAACAATATCAAATAGCAAAAATCCCCTCCCGGGGAAAAAAAACTTGGACAAGTACATTGGTGGTCCCTCGTTTCCCTATGATATCACAAAAAGTCCAAAACCCCACTTAAATTTTTTTTTTAATGTTTACTAATTTTGTTCATATTCCGGAGGGAAACCAACCATATAGATCACGAAATAACCGGCCAAAAAACCAGACTTCACAATAATTGTTACTTCGAATTTATTTCCACAGAACAAAACAAGAATCAAAACATTAAAAAATCAGAATTATCAAGATGAGAAAAACACCACTTATAATTGGTGTGTAAGAAGTATCAATAGTCTAGCAAAAAATGAAGAAAGATCGACATCTAAGTTACGTGCAGCAGTAAAATTTATGATATCAGTACTAGGACAAGTATTTCTTTGATGACTAAGAAGATATCAATATGGACGTACCGGCAACGTAGGGCATGCAGTTGGTGCATTGCTTCTGGGATCTCCTAAGTTGAATAGCTACTTTTGTTTTGGCTATGGCGTGACCAATGTTGCCAAATAGTATTTACTTTTATTAAACATTGCCTGCGCCGTGGCTAAAATAACGAAAAACAAGCAGGAACAGGAAGTTTCGTATAAGATCCCGTGCTTTTGCAATGTTAAAAAAAAAAACATTAATTTATGTCTGTACATGATAGCACAGTTTTGTTTGATTGGTAATAATTTGATGAACGTTCACCACCGTACGTTGAGCGTATACGCACAGAGTACTTGTCCGGCCCATAACTTTTTATTAAAATTGCTCATTCCAGTAAAAATCAGTGGTCTCTCTCAAAAGTCAAGGGTCA
Source organism: Rhimphoctona megacephalus (assembly GCA_963989365.1). Classification (NCBI taxonomy): domain Eukaryota; kingdom Metazoa; phylum Arthropoda; class Insecta; order Hymenoptera; family Ichneumonidae; genus Rhimphoctona; species Rhimphoctona megacephalus. The sequence goes on along the minus strand of OZ022416.1, from coordinate 2,982,863 downwards.
TAAATACGCACTTTTTCATTGTTGGTAATATCTTATTTAATTTTTATTTCTTATGATTAATCCCGCATAATGGTTTAAATTCTCTTTTTCAAAACATAAAGGGTTATTTTGATAGTTGGCGCCCAAGAACATCAAAATGAAACGAACGGGGGGGGGGGGGGATTATTTTGTGTGAAATTTGCGTGATCTTAAAACTTTACATACAAATTTGACGGTGCATTCAGAGCCCACATTGATCTTTTGACCATTCACCAGTGGTTACTTAGATCTTCTACTAATAAATAGTAGCTTTCCAAAATATAATAACTTTCGTTGCTGGCAATAATAGTTTTCGAAAGTATGATACGCTACATTGCTGGCAATAGTTTACTGACAATGAGTCGCATCTTCAGAAATTTCATAATTGACTGCACCTTATGTTAATGCAATTTTATGATGACTACGAACACCATTTTATTCCGATTAAATAGACGTCGAATGTTGTTTATGATACAAGGCCATTCTGAAATTCGCAGAAGAATTGATTTTCTTGTAAATTTCTGACGGCGAAAAGCAACGCATGCAACGAAAAGCACCTCCAATTTGATTTTCACTTGAATGAGCAATTTTAATAAAAAGTTATGGGCCGGATAAGTACTCTGTGCGTATACGCTCAACGTACGGTGGTGAACGTTCATCAAATTATTACCAATCAAACAAAACTGTGCTATCATGTACAGACATAAATTAATGTTTTTTTTTTAACATTACAAAGGCACTGGATCTTATACGAAACTTCCTGTTCCTGCTTGTATTTCGTTATTTTAGCCACGGCGCAGGCAATGTTGTTTCATTAGGTCATATAAGTAAATACTATTTGGCAACATTGGTCACGCAATAGCCAAAACAAAAGTAGCTATTCGACTTAGGAGATCCCAGAAGCAATGCACCAACTGCATGCCCTACGTTGCCGGTACGTCCATATTGATATCTTCTTAGTCATCAAAGAAATACTTGTCCTAGTACTGATATCATAAATTTTACTGCTGCACGTAACTTAGATGTCGATCTTTCTTCATTTTTTTCTAGACTATTGATACTTCTTACACACCAATTATAAGTGGTGTTTTTCTCATCTTGATAATTCTGTTTTTTTAATGTTTTGATTCTTATTTTGTTCTGTGGAAATAAATTCAAAGTAACAATTATTGTGAAGTCTGGTTTTTTGGCCGGTTATTTCGTGATCTATATGGTTGGTTTCCCTCCGGAATATGAATAAAATTAGTAAACATTAAAAAAAAAAAATTAAGTGGGGTTTTGGACATTTCGTGATATCATAGGGAAACGAGGGACCACCAATGTACTTGTCCAAGGTTTTTTCCCCGGGAGGGGATTTTTGCTATTCGATATCACTTCTTTTTTCTATAATATTTTCATATATTTCGCTTTATATAAACTCAAATAGAGCCTGTATATAACAAAAAAACTTACAACGTGTCTACATCATTACATCATCGACTTATTTCAATGTCAGGAATCAGTATTGCTCATACTACTAATTCGACATAAAGGAATGAGACAGATTTTCTACCATAAATTCCTTGTTATTGAGGTTGTTTAAATATGGGAGCGTTTCGTTCCAGTGATAAGAAAAAAAGTTATGTTTTCAAAAGAGTTAACTATAGACTCGAAGTATTTTCTCGAGATGTTAGTAATTCGTTGATAGGTTATTATTTGATTATAGCTTGGCAGGAAGGTGTTATAGAAGAGACCTCAAATACCAATTTTTCCCCAAGGCGAAAATTCAGAAAATTAAATACTTTATCATTAAGTTTCAAGTTGTGTATTAGAATAAGTTATTCAGGGGCGAAAAGGCAGCGAGGATATTAGCAATTTCGGTCTAAGCTATAAATAGATAATTATATTTAACTTTATTATCAGAAGGAGCCTCAGAATTATTATTCTTTCAAAGATGAAATGACGGAAGAATATGATGCATCATCCTTGACTTACAAATTATTTTATAAAACATAGAAAAAAATTAGATTGAAAAAAAATTCGGCTGAAGTACTTGACGAATGTTTTTTCACTTAATTTACATAATGTATCGGTCATGGTGACAACCTCGCCAAGTACTTCAGCCGAAATTCTTTTTCATCTAATTTTTTTTCGTTTGCAATCTTTTTTTGCTTCGGACCCTTATTGATACAGAGTTTTTATTTTCATTCTGGTTGGTAAAACAACTGCATTTTCGAACTTGATTCTTTTCTCTATCAACATTCAACATTATTTGAAGATTTCTTCACACGATAAAGCCTCCCATACTGGGCACATATATTTTGGTGTAGCTCAATTTATTTTATAACTTTTTTCGAAACTCAACCTTAGCTTTTCGCGAAGATTAACTCATTTTGTTTTGTGATTTGAATTTATTTGATACATTTTTTGAGAGTGGTCACTTTTCTTACTATTTGATAGGGTTTGATTTTCTCAGGGATTTTTGCGAGAACAGGTTATTGCAGTGTATGTATATTCGTGGAAAGATATGGGAAGGGCGGTCAACAAATGTACTTGTCCAGGTTTCTTCCGCGAGGGGGATTTTTATGCGTGATATGATTCGTTTTTTCTCTTTCTTTTCAAACATCTCGCTTTATATAGATTAGAAAAATGTTATATTGGGAAATTATCGCTTTTTCATTTCCAAACCCTGACCCCTTCTACTTCGAGTCAGGTTTTTTCCCCATGAAATAAAGGGGCACGTGTTTTGGAATTTTCGATTTGGCATTTTTTTTATTCTCGAGCCAGTCAAATTTTTTTGACATTTCGATTTACCTTTCTGGAATCAGGCTAAAATAAGTCGGGAACTGGGAGTCTGATACAAAAATTTACAAAGCTTTTGAGAGCAAGATTAGAAGAGTCAGAACTTTTCCATAGAATTTGTAGCTATTTGAATTTGTGTTTATCAAAGAAACATATTAAATAGCAGCATGTCCTTGTTATATTTGTAGATTTGTGATAAAAAATATTACGCTTATTTCAGCTTGTTGATAAAAATGGGGCGATTTTTTTTCAAAATTTTTCATTTTTGATTAATTATGAAATAAAAAACCCGTTTCATGTATGTTTAGTGAAAACATATTGAATCTATTGTGAAAAAAGTTCACGCATTTTTTCATTCTTATTTTTATTAACAAGGTGGAATCATGATTATTTTTCAATACCATTGAAGAAGTTACTACCATGGAAATAAAAAGTTACAACTATTTCAATATTCTCATTGAATATAGAAAAGTTCAAATAGTATGTTATGGGAACTCCAAAACAATATATTGAACAAACCAAAGCGACTGTAGAGGAAAGCGTTTAGAATAAAACTTTTTCAATTTATTATGCTATAATCAGAGCTAAAAAGTGGAAATACTTAGCACACATGTCTCCTCTTCACAAAAAGGTCAAAATATGTAGATATCGGCTACATTCCAATGATACAAATTTTGATACTATCAGAAGAAGAGCACCCGAAGACTTTCTGAAACAACTTTTTAAATTTATTATGCTATAACTAAACTGGAAAAGTGAAAAAACATAGTGCACTTTAAGCCCAACAAAGTTCAGAAAATGTGGATGTATCTATTGCGTTCCGAGGACAGAAATTTTATTCCCATCCAAAAATGAGCAGCCGAAGACTTTTTGTAATAAATTTTTCAATTCATAATGCCACAATCAGAGACAAAAAGTGGAAATACTTGGCGCTTCACAAAATGTTAAAAGTTTGTAGGTATCGGCTACATTCCCATGATACAAATTTTGATGCAAATTTTGATATTTATAACAATAATGGCCGTGAAAGCCTCAAAACTAGAACTTACAGATATTTTAATATTATGTTTGAATTTTGAAAAGTTCAGAAAGTATGTTATGGATATTTTAAAACAATAAATTCAACAAAGCGGGCAAACTTAGATCAGTACTGTGTCCAAGAAAATGGATCGAGTTGAGTTGTACCAGTTGCATTATCTTCGTGCAAATTTTCGTACCATCACAACCAGAGCATCCGTAGAGCAAATCTTTTTGAAAATATTTTTCAATTCGTTATGCCACAATAGCAGCCAAAAAGTAGAAATACTGAGCACACATGTTGCTCCAGGAAATTTCCAACGTTTGTAAGTATACGGTGCGTTCCAATGAAACATATTTTTATACTTCCAGAAAAAAGGAACCAAAGACTTTCTGACAATTTTTTGAATTAATCATGCCACAACTCAAGCAGACCACACATTGGGTTCAATAAAGTTTATGAACTTTGCATGTAGCCATTACTTTTCGAAGCCAAATTTTAATCCCATCCAAAAATGAGCAAGCAAAGAATTTTCATAATAAAATTTTTAAGTCCTAATAATGCCACTATTCCAGCAAAAAAGTGGAAATATTGGGCACACTTGTTACTTCACAGATATTTCAAAGTCTGTACGTATCTGTTGCAATTCAATGATACAAATTTTGATAATATCAGTAAAAACACATCAGAAGACTTCGTAAAACAATTTTTCAAAATTTATTATGCTACAACTAAAGTAGGGAAGTGAAAAAATATAGCTCAATTGAGCCGAATGAAATTCTCAAATTTTGCATATATTCATGGCGTTCCGAAGACAATAATTTTGATCCCATTGACCAATGAGCAACCACAGAATTTTCATAACAAAATTTTAAATTCTTAATGCCACAATCGGAGCCAAAAAGTGGAAATATTGGTACATTTTTTGTTTTACAGAATTTCTAACGTCTGTAGGTATCCGTTTCAATCCAATGATACAAATTTTGATAATATCAGTAAAAAAACATCAGAAGACTTCCTGAAACAATTTTTCAAAATTCATAATGCTACAACTAAATTAGGGAATTTAAAAAATGTAGCGCACATTGGGCCCAACAAAATTCTGAAATTTTGCATGTATGCATGGCATGCTGAAGCCAGCAATTCTTAACCCATCGACAAATGAGCAAAAGGGAAAATACTTGGCACATTTGTCGCTTCACAGAATTTTCGATGGCTGTAGGTATCCATTGCAATTCAATTATACAAATTTTGATCATATCAGTAAAAGCACATCGAAAGACTTCCTGAAACAATTTTTCAAAATTCATAATGTTACAACTAAAGTGGTGAAGTGAAAAAATAGAGCGCATATTGAGCCATACAAAATTCTGAAATTTTGCATGTATTCATGGCATTCCGAAGACAATAATTTCGATTCCATCGACAAATGAGCAACCGAAGAATTTTCATAACAAAAGTTCAATTCATAATGCTAAAATCGGAGGCAAAAAGTAGAAGTATTTGGTACATTTGTCGCTTCACACAATTTCCGAAGTTTGTAGGCATTCGTTGCAATCCAAAGATATAAATTTTGATAATGTCAGAAAAAACACATCGGAAGACTTTCTGAAACAGTTTTTTAAAATTCATTATGCTACAACTAAAGCGGGGATGTGAAAAAATGTAGAGCATATTGAGCCAAACAAAATTCTGACATTTTGCTTTTTTTTTGAAAGACAATATTTTTGATCCCATTGACAAATGAGCAACCAAAGAATTTTCATAACAAAATGTTCAATTCATAATGCTACAATCGGAGCCAAAAAGTGAAAATACTTGGTACATTTGTCGCTTCACAGAATTTTCAGAGTCTATAGGCATTCATTGCAATCCAAAGATACAAATTTTGATAGGATATGGAGTATATACCGCCATAGCCTTTTGACATAAAGATATATTATACGAGCCATTTTGACATGAAGATATATCATTAATTACTACGGTTATCATCCAGAGGCATCCATATATATCCAGATGCAGGTTGACAGTGTATTTGGCTATTAATTCATCAAACGCGAGATGATTCTACACCATATTTTGGATAGAAAAACGACGTCGAAAATCTTTGAAATGGATCAACAATTATCATGCAAGGAACATTTCATGATGTACAAATCTTATTATGGCAAGCGAGGAACATTTTATAATAAAGAGGAAAGGGACCAATAAAATAAATTGTCAACGGTGTAGAGTTAAAAAAAATATTTATTAAACACTGCTCAAAACTCGACATGATAATAACAAACTTTGCCATATACATTTTTTTGACACTCATTATTAGTTTTATAGAGTTTCTTTTCCAAATTTACATCGATTCACACCAATCACGATTAACAGTTCAACGTATACCATTTCATAGTTATCAAAGAATCGAAAAGAATGATTTCTCAAGAAATCTTATACGAGGAACATTTAATCGCGAAAGAGAAATTCCGTCGTAGAGTTAAGTGTGGAAAATAAAAACTGCAGGGTTAACAATAATAAAAAAATGCATATTCATTTCAGCACTGTTCGAAAGTTGATTAAAAGCACTTCACTATTTTCACACCATCACTTTCTTATTATTACTGTAACCAAAAGTCGATCGAACCTAACCACGATATTTATAACCTCACAAATGTTCGTGAAAAAACATTCATATTTTCAATACTGTTTAAGACACGAGATTCTAATTAGTCGCGATCGAAAGGAAGAAAAAAATAAAAAATACGTAAATTTGATGAAACTCTAAATTGCTGTCATTGAATTTATATTAAAGAAATCATTTTTGGATCGTACGCGTACGATCCAAAATTATTTCGCGATCTGTGAATAAATTTATTCATAGATCGCGAAATAATATTTTTCCCGAATTTATCCACAACAGGGCCCGCGTAAGCACTGCTCACTTCGAAAATTCCGTTCAGAATTTCCGCGGTATGGGTACTTCGAACTATTTATTTATTCACAGATCGCGAAATATTTTTTTCCCCCAAATTTATCCACAAACACATCTCGCGTATAAGCACTTATTCTCACTTCGAAAACTCCGTTCAGACTTTGCGTGGTATAGGTAAAGAAAGATGAAACGGAATGGCCAATCACAAGCTCGGAAGGCGTCAAGAGGCCTTTCATTGTGTCGTATACAGACATGCCAATACTTTGATGTAGCATAATCTTGAGCCTGTGCAAAGTTTTTTCTCAGCAAATACGGCATCAATCGTGCTGATTTAAGGCTCGATCGAAGTATTTTTTCGTAATAAATCTCCAATTCAATTTTCAAACCATCATATGCCTCCTGAGCTTCGTAATTAAAGAAAATGAATTTCAGTTTTTACCTCACCACCGCGAATGGTTTTATTCATTGCTCGCACGTCCCGCATTTCGTTATGTCGAAACTCCATTCAAACTTTCCGCTGTGTCGGTACCGAGAAAAGAGAGAGAACTTTCCGGTCGGTACCGAGAAAAGAGAGAGAAAAGTAGTTGTGACCAATCGCAGCTCGTTGCTCTCGTCGCCAGAGACCGGCTTTCATGTAAATGGGGTTTGATGGGCATCAAAACGCCTTTGATTGTGTCATATACAGATACGTCGAATCCTTCGATGTGTTAGTATTTTTTATATAAACTTGAGCCTGTACAAAGTTTTTTTTCAGCAACTACGCCACCGATCATGCTGATTTTGCGCTCAATCGAAAGAGAATTTCTTAATTAGTCTCCAGTTAAATTTTCAAGCCATCAAATGACTCCTGTGCTTCGTAAATGAACAAAATGGCATGCCAATTTTACCCCCACCACCGCGAATCGTTTTATTCAGAGATAATATAGTCTCGGCGAGCCTCGGGCCAGCAGACGACAGAACTGTCAATGTACTTGTCCCGAGACTCTACCGAGTCTCTTGATATACCGCCATAGTCTTTTGACATAAAGATATAATAGACAAGCCATTTTCACATAAAGATATATCATTACTTACTACGGTTATCATCCAGAGGCATCCATATATATCCAGATGCAGGTTGACAGTGTATTTGTCTATTAATTCATCAAACGCGAGATGATTCTACACCATATTTTGGATAGAAAAACGACGTCGAAAATCTTTTGAAATGGACCAACAATTATCATGCAATGAACATTTTATGATGTACAAATCTTTATTATGGCAAGCGAGGAACATTTTATAATAAAGAGGAAAGGGACCAATAAAATAAATTGTCAACGGTGTAGAGTTAAAAAAAATATTCATTAGACACTGCTCAAAACTCGGCATGATAATAACAAATTTTGCCATATACATTTTTTTGACACTCATTATTAGTTTTATAGTTTCTTTTCCAAATTTACATCGATTCACACCAATCATGATTAACAGTTCAACGTACACCATTTCATAGTTATCAAAGAAACGAAAAGCATGATTTCTTAAGAAATCTCATACGAAGAACATTTAATCGCGAAAGAGAAAAGAGATCGCTTTCGTTTCCGTCGTAGAGTTAAGTGTGAAAAATAAAAACTGCAGATCTAACGAGAAAGATCTAACGGAATGGCCAATCACAAGCTCGGAAGGCGTCAAGAGGCCTTTCATTGCGCCGTATACAGACATGCCAATACTTCGATGTTAGCATAATCTTGAGCCTGTGCAAAGTTTTTTCTCAGCAAATACGGCATCAATCGTGCTGATTTAGTGCTCAATCGAAGTATTTTTTCGTAATAAATCTCCAGTTCAATTTTCAAATCATCATATGCCTCCTGAGCTTCGTAATTAAAGAAAATGAATTTCAGTTTTTACCCCCATCACGGCAAATAGTTTTATTCAGAGATAATATACTCGGGCGAGCCTTGGGCCAGCAGACGACAGAGCTGTCAATATACTTGTCCCGAGACTCTACCGAGTCTCTTGATAAAAGAACTACGAACAAGTATCAAAACTTTAATTTTTTGTGATTCTGTAAAAAAATTTGAAAAAATATTACACTGAAATATCCATTCCAACACATCAACGGATCGGAAAGTATTCCATAAAAAATGACACCCAGAAATTACTCCAATATCATCAGAATGCACCGAAAGTTTTTCAATAAAAGTAATCATAACGAAACGAGATTTTGAATCAAAAAAACCGGCCAAGTGCAAGTCGGACTCGCGCACGAAGGGTTCCGTACCATTATCTATAAAAACGGCAAAAAATCACGTTTATTGTATGGGAGTCCACTTAAATATTTATTTTATTCTGTTTTTTTAGTATTTATTGTTATAGCGGCAACAGAGATACATCATCTGTGAAAATTTCAAGTGTCTAACTATCACGGTTCATGAGATACAGCCTGGTGACAGACGGACAGACAGACAGACGAACGGACAGCGGAGTCTTAGTAATAGGGTTCCGTTTTACCCTTTGGGTACGGAACCCTAAAACGTATGCGCACCAAATTTCGAGAGCAAAAGTGTGATTGGAAATAAGAATTTCGGTCGAAGTGCCACATGAGTTTTTCTTTTATAACGTTTATTGATCACGAATTATATCTCATGAGCAATAGGGAAAACAAAATTGGTAAAGTACTTATCAATTTTTTTTTCTCGAATCAACTATCGTTTCGCTCAAAATTATTTCACGTCACTTGATTCCATTTTGGGTTGCAAGTGCAAATAGTATTTTCATATATTTAACCACTCTAGGGTGGTTTAAAACTATGTATAATTCAAACCTTGAGTGGTATCATACACCATTCTCTAGGTTATATAAAAAATGTAGAGAATAGTTTCCAAATAAACCTTATTATTACATGCAAGGGACATTTTATGATAACACAGAAGAGGCACCGTTTTTGACTCCATTGCAGAGTTTACATACGGAAAATTGGAATATTGGGGCTAGGGTTAAAAGAAAATTATTTATTTAGGCACTGTTCTAAAGTTTATTTATTGAATTACACTTTATTTTTGCACTCCGTCACTCTTCTATCTACATATTCAAATCACGTTAACCTAAAGTTTCACTTTAACCAAATAAAACTGACCGCGATCTTTATAACCTAACGACTGTTCAAAGATATTAATTATTCACCGAATACGAGTTTTTCATACAACATTCCCTTATATAGTTATAAAAAAAAGAGAATGGTTTCTAAATAAACCTTGTTATTGCATCCAAGGGACATTTTATGGTAAAAGAGAAGAGGCACCGTGTTCAACTCCGTTCTAGAGTTTACGTTCGGAAAAATGAATTGTTGGGACTAGGGTTAATAAAAAAAAATATTTATTTAGACACCGTTCAAAAGTTTATTTATTGAATCACACTTCATTTTTGCACTATTACTCTTCCATCGGTAATATGATAAAAGTCAGTTTAATCAAAAGTTGAAACTGACTGCGATCATTATAACCTTCCAATAAAGATATTAAATATTCACCGAATACGCGTTTATCATACACCTTTCTCTTAGTTATCAAAAAAAAAAAAAAACAAAGAGAATGTTTTCTAAATAAACCTTATTTTTGCGTCCGAGGAACATTTTATGGTAAAAGTAAACAGGCACCGTTTTCGACTCCGTTCCAGAGATTACGTTCAGAAAAATGAATTTTTGGGTCTAGGGTTAATAAAAAAATATATTTATGTAGACACTGTCCAAAAGTTTATTTATTGAATCACACTTTATTTTTGCACTGTCACTCTTCTATCTATAATAAAAGTCTCTTTAAGCAAAAGTTGAAACTGGCCACGATCTTTATAACCTCACGACAAAGATATTAAATATTCACCGAATACGAGTTTATCATACACCATTCTCTTGGTTAACAGAAAAAACGATGAGAATGGTTTCTAAATAAACCTTGTTATTGCATTCGGGGAACATTTTGATGGTAAAAGAGAAAAGGGATCATTTTCGATTCCGTTGTAGCAGAGTTTACGTTTGGAAGAAAATTGTAGGGGCTAGGTTTAATAAAAACAAAGGGTTAAAAAAAGGAGAGTTACAGACAAACTGACAAACTGACAGACAAACAAACAAACATACAAGTGAAGCTAATATAAAGCGTGTAAAAAAATATTTATTTAGACACTGTTCAATGGTTCATTATTACACTTTATTTTCCCACCGTCACTCTTCTATCTATATAAAAGTCACTCTTTACTCGTCTATCTATAAACACCACTCTAACTAAAAGTTGAAATTGACCGCGATCTTTATAACCTCATGACTGTTATAAAAAAGATATTGGTCAGCTGTCATATGGACGATCGATTGAATATCACCACACTGAACCACGAAATGATTTTTTTATAAATTTATCCATAAAATTGCTCACACGTTCCGCACTTCGTTATATCAAAACAACGTTCAAACTTTATGTTGGCTCCGTACAGAGGAAAGACGAGTCGTCGTGACCAATCGCAACTCGTTGCTTCCGTTGCCGGAGACCGGCTTTTATGGAAATGGGTTTTGATGGGCATCAAAACGCCTTTGATTGTATCGTCTGGGCGCATATACCGACACGGCAAATTCTTAAATGTAGAAGAATCGAGCATAATCCCGAGCCTGTGCAAAGTTTTTTCTCAGCAATTACGAAACCAATCGTGCTGATTTTAGGCTCAATCGAAAGAGTATCGCTCAATTAGTCAAAAGTTCGCTTTTCAAGCCGCCAAATGAATCCTAGGCTCTACAATTAGCGTAAACGTCATAAAATTTTTAGCTCCACCACCGCGAATCGTCTTGTTTAGACGGGTGGGGGTAAAATTTTCGAATGACTGAAATTTCGAACAGCTAAAACTTCGAGTTTATAAACTCGGAACGATAATATGTAGACAGATTAATTCTACTAGAGCTTTCAAAATCGAAAATAAATAAATAGGAAATTTTAAAGTTCGAAGCGCGTTTACATCGAAAATAGAATGTAAGAATGGGCTATAGAACGAAGGCTAAAAATATCGATTCCACGAAAATTCGACTTTTGCGCATTCGAATTATCTAATACTAGAATCAGAAATACTTTGAATATTTATAATTTCGAAAATGTAATAACGAAAGACTAAATATCATATAGGTTAAAATAGCGAAACACCGAAAAGTCGAACCGTCGAAATAGCGAAACAGCGGAAAGTCGAAGGATCAAAATAGAGACAGTCTCTATAGCGCAAAGTATACGTTTTTCATTTGTCGTGCTTCCCAACGAGGTCCACAGATGGCTCTGGTTGTTGCACTGAATCATAATGATCGTAGAGTTTTTAGGTATCTGGCGGCTTAAACGTAGGCAGGAGCTCTACACCGAAACTGGACCTCGTCTCGTATTGTTCGTGTATATTAATTATATACATATATACGCAAATGATATGGTTCAGTTTCATATTTTTTTATGAATACATTTTATTTTCTGAACTTTCGTCTTTTTGTATGTGTTTTGAAAAAGACATTTCTTCTTTTTCATATATTTTAAAATTGCAGAAAAATAATTTTTCACAATTTGTGATTCTCAAGATCATGATTAAAATAATATCTGCAATAGTAATTGCAGACCAATTTTAGGGTACCATCATTTTTGTGACACTTGCACAGGAATCGTGTGGAAGCTTCGTTCATTGAATTATTCATTAATTAAGACTCAAAAATCGTGTGTTCACCAGTGTTATCAATAACTATTTATATATATCTTATATAACAGTAATTAGAACTAATATAAATAAATATAAATAAATATTTATATTACTATAACTGTACATAAATAGATGATAATTACTGTTATATAAAATATATATAGCTGTCATTAATTACTATTAATTAATTATTGATCAATAACACTGGTCGATTTTTGTGTCCTAATGAAGGGTATTTTTTTTCTTATGAAAAATTTACGATTCTGCTTAATGAAAATAATCTGTGTGTGAAATAAGTTTGATACGAGATGAAGTGAAATGCCAATGGACAACAAATCAAAGGCCTACATTATAACAAATATTCCAAAGCAGAATGTTTTTTTGCAAAATAAAAAATGAACGATATAAGTTTTTCTTTTATGAAATGATTCACTCTCACAAATTGACCTCCACATCTAGTCTACGATTATGCTTTCCTCGTATTGACTCTGCTGATCGGGCTCAAAATTCTTTTTTCACCACACATGCACCGAAAGTTCAACTTTCCAAAATCGGAAAGTTGAACTTTCGGGGCATGTGTGGTGAAAAATAGTATACGCTCCACGGGAGTGAAATTAGACTACCTCAAACCGCGTGCTTGTCACCCTCGCCTTCGGCTCGGGTGACAATTCTGCCCGCGGTTTGAAGTAGTCTACTTTCCCTCCCTAGGTGCGTAATATACTATTTCTCGATATCGTTATCATAGCGATACACAAACAAACTTTGAAAGTAAAATTAAGAGTTTCGTTGCATTTGCAATTGCATATAACCGGGATGCAAAGACTCGACTCGAATTCAAAAAAATATATATTTTTTCATTTACCAGGGTAATTGATAATTAATTTGAAATTAATTTCTTCAATAAATGATTGATTATGAGTTTGTATGAATTAAGAATGAAACCTGATTATCATTCAATTTACCATTTTTAGCTAATTGAAAGGTAAATATTTCTAGGACGTTAATGAAATTCTATTACTGGAGAGTAAAAAAAAAATACAGAAAATTTTCGCAAATTCTTTATAGTGTCCCAATTTGTCTTAATTTTTTCTCCGAAATTGAGGAAAAAACTGCGATGCATTGCTTAGTTATTAGTAAAAAAAAGTAGACAAGATAAATTAAACCTTGACTTGACCCATTAACGTCCAGACGGACATTTCTCGTCCCATTTTTCAACGCCCAGTCTTCCTATGAAATCCGGTCCGAGAAAAATATAGGAATAATCGTTTCTGACGCGGAATTTTCATAGCTTCCGGAATCCGTGCGCAGAAACTCAAAAAAATGCAACCCAACAAAGTAAAATCCTTTTATTAAAAAAAAAACGATTTTTTTCGCTTCAATATTCCATTTAATCGACGATTTATCATCGAAATTAGATCGAGATCCCTCAGGGGAAGGGGGGGGGGATTCAAGATTTCGTGTCCATGGAACTTAATCTTCAAAATCCATATTTAATCATCATAAAATTCACGATCAAATCGGAATCAAATATGGTGGCTCGAAACCTAAAATTTTTTGTACATCCTGACTTACACAGACACGACCGTTTTGTTCGATTGCATTTGCATGATCGAATATGGCAGACGAAAATTTCCAAATGCTATATTTTTTCGTGAAAATTTGTCGGCGGCGGTTATTACGAATTTATTATCGGAATTTTCGATTCAAAATAGTGGGTCCAAGATGTCGGACAAAATTCTTCAAATTTCTTATTTTTCTGTGAATCCCCACGACGTTCGGAATTCGAGCGAGTGCTACGAAGCGTTGAATTTTAAATTTTCATGACATTTGCTGGACCATCTAATTCGGTCAGGTAAGTAAATGATCAGGAATTCGACTATACGTCATCCGCTATTCAAATACATTGAAACTGTAATTAGGGAAAAATGTATTTTTTTCTGTAAAAAATATAAAAAAACTTCACGGTGTCGATGTACTTTTCATAATGCAACTGAATATTGGAATACGGTGAGTAGTTTAATGAACTAATAATGTATGATCCTCTATTTCCAACCATAAATTAGTTTTTGTGTGTTTTAACTTTTTCGAAAGGTATATACTGATCTGTTGAAGAAACGTTGAAGGTATGAAGAAAATAATCACTGCGCATTTACTAACGAGCAATAAAATTACCCATGTGCAATGAACAAACTTCTACAATTAAAATTCATTTAAAGTTAAGTTCATTCTTCCATGTTTTGCTGATCAATTATCTTATAAATACACATTGATCTATCATGCTGTATAACAGATACTTATTTTCTGCAGAACCTGCAAAGAAACAGTAAAGTTAAATATTGTGGTGTGTTACTTAAAATGGTTCATCGACATTTCGCAACATCACTTTTTACAGGTATGTAATCTCTATTGGATTCAAACTTTACCTGGTGATTTACGAACTCTGCGCTTGTTGTAGACTTCTAAGAAATACCACCTCAAAGTTTCTTTAATGTGTTATCTACTACGAAATTTTATTTCGCTCGAAAATAAGATGGTTGGGCCGTTAGGAGACCACCGGATAGTAACCGAAGCTTTCTTTTTTTGTAAATACGTTTTTCGATCGTTTGTAAATTTGCTAAATATTGCATTTATGTACTATCACAAGAATTTACTCGCCAGGAGAATTAAGGGATCAAGGACCGACCATGGAAATTTTTCATTTTTTAAAATCTCCAAGCAGTTAAAGAAAAAATAACAGTTTCAGCATTTCCTGAATGCTTATACCATGATGAGAAACTATCTAGAGTTGCGGTAGCGACTCGAGACAAGTACATTTACGTATACTATAAGATGGCGAAGACGAGTCGCTACTAGAGTCTTTGCAGCAAGCAGAGTGATTCTGAATCTATTCCGAAAATTGTTTCGGCGATATTTAATGAATAACATCGTTTTGAAAGATGCTGTGGGTTTACGTATTTTTTATTTATTTTTTCCTTTCGATCGTGACTATTTAGAACTCTGTAGCCTAACGCATATTGGAAATATTAATATTTCATCTTTCCAAATCATCAAAAAAAGGTAGCATTTTTCGCACACTTTTGGCGTTTTGCGGTCGCTGTCTAGTGATACTAACTAGAAACTGGTCACATTCTGATGATATGTGAGAGTGCGTTCGTCGATGTGACAGCCGATTTGACTTTTCTTCATGATATTTTATAATAAACAGTGACAGCTGTGAGTTAAAAAAAAGGTTATAAAGATCGCGGATATGCAATTCTATATGCATAGTGATGTGAGGTTAAAAAAATATATGCATAGTGATGTGAGGTTAAAAAAATAAGGTTATAAAGATCGCGGATGTGAAAGCTGACGGATATTTTTTTTAATATGGATCAGCCGTATGAGTGCGACAGAGATAGCTACAAATTTCCAAGTGGAAATTAAAAAAAAAAATAAGGTTATAAAAATCGCGGATGTGAAAGCTGATAGATATGATAATTAAGAGTCGCGGTACCGACTCGAGACAAGTACATTTACAAACGAGTGCTACAAGACACTTTTACAGGAAGCAGCACGATTCTACCTGTTTTCAAAAATTGTTTCTTTAATATTTATTAAATAACAGCGTTTTGGAGGACTATTCAAGTTCGCGTATTTTTTATTTTTATTTTTCTTTCGATCGCGACTAATTAGAACCTCGTAGCTTAAAGCGTATTGATAATATTATTTTTGTTTTAATCGTTGCTCCGAAAAATTGAGCAATTTTCCGCACACATTTTTGATGCTCAACTGTTTTTTGCGTAGTCGCTGTCTAGTGATACTAGTGATATTGGTGAAAATTCTGGTGACATTCGATCGATCGTGCATATGACAGCTAACTAATAATCTTTCTTAATAGTCGTGAGGTTATAAAGATCGCGGTCAATTTGAAATTTTGGTTAGAGTAGCGTTTATAGATAGATAGATAGACGAGTAAAGAGTGACTTTTATTATTATGGATAGAAGAGTGATAGTGAGAAAATAAAGTGTGATAATAAACTATTGAACAGTGACTAAATAAATAATTTTATTTATTAAACCGAGCCCTTACAATTTTTTTCCGAAAGTAAATTCTACAACGGAATCGAAAACGATCCCTTTTCTCTTTTACCACAAAATGTTCCTCGAATGTAATAATAAGGTTTATTTAGAGACCATTCTCTTCGTTTTTTTGATAACGAAGAGAATGGTGTATGATAAACTCGTATTCGGTGAATATTTAATATCTTTGTCGTGAGGTTATAAAGATCGCGGTCAGTTTTTATAACTTTTGATCAAAGTGTCTTATATATATATAGAAGTGTGATAGTGCAAAAATAAAGTGTAATTTAATAAATAAACTTTTGAACAGTGCCTTAATAAATAATTTTTTTTATTAACCCTAGCCCCAACAATTCATTTTTCCGAACGTAAACTCTAGATAGGAGTCGAAAACAGTGTCTCTTCTCTTTTACCATAAAATGTCCCTTGCATGCAATAATAAAATTTATTTGGAAACCATTCTCTTCATTTTTTATATAACTGAGTGAATGGTGTATGATACCACCTTACGGTTGAATCACCCTAAGTTTGAATTATATATGGTTTTAAACCACCCTAGAGTGATAGAGACCTTAAATATATGAAAATACTATTTGCACTTGCAACCCAAAACGGAATCAAGCGATGCGAAATAATTTTGAGCGAAAAGATATTTGATTTGAGAAAAAAAAATTTCATAAGTACTTCACCAATTTTTTTTTATCTATTGCTCACGAGATATAATTCATAATCAATAAACATTATAAAAGAAAAACTCGTGTAGTACTTCGAACAAAATTGTTTTTTCCAATTATACTTTAGCTCTCGAAATTTTGTACGTATATTTTTTTGTTTCAAAATCTCGTTTCGTTATGAGTACTTTTATTTAAAAACTTTCGGTGCATTCTGATGCTATTCGAGTATTCCCTCGGTATCATTTTTTATGGAATATTTTCCGATCCATTGAGCTGTTGGCACGGATGTTTCGGTACAATATTTTTTGATTTTTTTTTACTATATTAAAAAAAAGTCAATTTTTGACTTGTTCGTTGTTCTTTTATGCATCGTATCTTCTCAGAATGACTGTACGTTTTAAGTAATCTAATAATTTTATAAGTATTGATGGTTAATTAGAAGATTGAATTCATTTGAACACTTCTTAGATTAATATTTCACATTGCATTTTTAGTCCGAATATAGTCGCGATACACCAGCTTCAAATTCGATCATGTATCCATTTTTAGCTGAAATTATTAAAAAATCGCTTGAGCCATCTCTAAAATTTTTATTCAGGATTCAATTCTTGAGAGAATCACTTTTTGATAAAATGTTACCATATTTTGCTGCAATGCCGAAAAAAATGTCAATTCTTTTGCATCACTCAGATACATACATAATATAGACATGTTTAATTGGCAAGCTATGAATTTCATACCCGAGTACGTACACGATATTGACATGTTTAATTAATAAGCTATGACTTCCATACGTTCCAGTTAATCCCCCCCACCACCCAATGTCAAAATACCGTTCCTCACAAATATTTACAAAAACCCGTCTAAGTCGTTCATGCAAAGATCTCCGCACAAAAATCCTTTCTAAAAACCAACTCATCATACAATGTTTTATGGGTAGCTGCTCTCATTATCTTATCAAATTAAGTCAAATTGTACAGAGGTGATAATTTCATTCTCGTAAATGTTGTAAGTTCACAAAAAGTTGATAAATAAATAAAGATCTACTAAAGTATATGTGGCCAAGTACGTGGGATATTATTATGTTTATAAAATCTCCAATTATGTTCATATGCCATTTCTTTAATTAATGCTTTATTACAGCGAATTATTATCCTATAACTTGGAACTACAAGGGCTTTAAAAAAAATCAGAATTGTATTAGCCTGCGTGAGCTTGAACGCTGCCACACTCTCATTTGTAATATTTGTAGTACAGTTTTATTGGTAACAAATTGATACAAGTTTACTATCGTACGTAGAGCGGATACGCACAGAGTACTTGTCCGGCCCGAAAATTTTTCATACAATTTGTCACATAAGTCAACATTAATCTATATTTTGGCCTTAAGAGTATGGATCAGTCGGTATCTCGCCACCGTAAGTGCGAGAGAGATAGCTGCAAATTTCGAAAGTGGAGTTCTTCGACACGGTTTCACCGATTACAAAAAGGCCCTGTCAGCGGATTTTTGCCATCGTCCCGCGTCCGCTAACAGAGCTTTTTTGTATTCGGTCAAATGGTGTCGAAGAATTTCAATTTCCAAAATTCGAGGTGAGGTTAGGTGACTGATCCATACTCTTAACTAGTAAAATAAGCTCAGCTAATTTGGAATCACAATATGCGGATTGTTTTGTATCCCAAATTATTCTCCTTTCCTTTAACCAATTGTTATCGATGAATTGATGTTCGTGTGGAGCATATCTCACGTTATTACACGGCATGTTTATTCAGGTTTTGTAACATCCGGGGGAAAACTAGAGTTACAGAGCATCTAAACGGTACTGCACACCCAGAATAAGTAATCCGGTACCATTTACACACACTTTTACAACAGGTTTTACAAAACGGAATAAGCCTGCCATGTAAGAGCGGTCATCAATTGAATGCATTCCAAGGCGGGTAAAATTCGAAACTACATCAGGAGACCCGAATGTTCGGAGTGGTTAAAAAATTTGCCGTAAACAAAAAAGCATATTTTTAGCTAACTAGTTGAAAAATTTTCGGGCCAGACAAGTACTCTGTGCGTATTCGCTCTACGTACGATAGTAAACTTTTATCAATTTGTTGCCAATAAAACTATACTACAAATATTACCAATGAGAGTATGGCAGCGTTCAAGCTCACGCAGGCTAATGCAATTCTGTATTTTTTTTTGAAAGCCTTTGCAGTTCCAAATCATATGATAATAATTCGTTGTAATAAAGCATTAATTAGAGAAATGGCATATGAACATAATTGGAGATTTTATAAACATAATAAAATCCCATGTACTTGGCCACATATACTTTAGTAGATCTCTATTTATTTATCAACTTTTTGTGAACTCACAACATTTACGAGAATGAAATTATGTCCTCTGTACAATTTGATTTAATTTGATCATAATGAGAGCGGTTCTGAGATCTTTGCATAAACGACTTAGACGGGTTTTTGTAAATTTTTGTCGGAATCGGTATTTTGGTGTTGGGCGGTGGGGGGGATTAACTGGAACGACTATTTGGGGGGGGGGGGGCGTAAATGTACTTGTCTCAGCTTTTTTCACAGCATTTATGCTGTTTTTGGCTAGTCACTCATTACTCATAGTGGTATCGACGGGAAGAATCCATATGTTTTTGATAATGAATCATGCGACATGAAGAAATGTGAAAAAACATGTTTTAAACATTTCTTATTTAACCTTTCGACACAAAATTGAAACGGAATTAATACTTCAGCTTCCCACGTTTTCCTGCAGTCGAAGGTACCCTTTAGTAGTGTACTTTAGATCGTTGTGTATTATCCAATTTTTCCAGGAATCCCTAAAAAGTATAAATTGAGGGGCGAATGCGAGGGGTTCTCCAGCAAAGAGAGAAATTGAAAAAAATGTTTAAAAGTTCCTCTTATAGATCACAATATTCGTTTTTGGGTCATTTTTAGTGTAAAACGAATAGACCAGGAAACAAAGCATTTGATTTTGACAAAAATGCTACTCGATAACCGCGAGTGTCTACCACACGCGGTGAGGTCCCCTGATGTTAAGTGTACGTTTTGCGTTTTCTCCTTTTATTAACAAATTAGTGAGAAAATGCACTTTTTTTGCTTGGGAGTCGAACAGCAGTCGCGGAGAAGGCGCTCACCACGCTTGTATTATAGTTTGCCTTCCCACGGCTGCTGTTCGATCCCCACCACTCGACCACTTTTGTGCGCTCGGCAGTTTTTGCTCATGTGTGGGCCTAATTCTTGCCAATTTTTCAACATTGAAACGAAAAACGAAGATTGACGTTTTTTAGCTGAACACTCTTACTTCAAAAATCGGTTTGATAAATTGAAATCAGACGACTTCCAGAGTCCCCAGCCTCGCTGAAAAATATGGCACTCAAAATGTCTGGGTGCAATTAATAAAAAACGAATTATCCGACAGCGCCTGAATTTTGCACACAGGAAGTATCCATCAGTACCTACTATCGTGTAAAGAAACGCCGTTCGGATCTTCATAAATGGCGACGATAAGAATTGATTAAAAAACACGATTTTTTCGTTTTTCTTTGGGTAGTTTTCGCCTTTAATTATAAATCGATCGGGTCGTTTCAGAGTTCATTCTCTTCGCATTTTTATTCTCTACATTTCGCCTTTTGATTTAATTTTCATAGCTCCATCAATTTTTATTTGATAAGCGAAAAACCAAAAAAAAGTGCTTTTTTTCACGAATTTGCAAATAAAAAGGAAGATAAGACGAATCTCATGTCCCAAACTATTAACTAATCAAGGAACCTTCCTGCGTGTGATGAGACGTTATCGAGTGGTATGTTTGTCAAAATCTGATGATTTTAGAGTTTCGTTTCCTGGTCTAAAACTATACAATACGAGGATCTCAAGAATGTAAGATTAAATTTGTACAAAAAGTTGTAAACTTGTTCTTCCCAAACATTTCGAACAAAACATTGTCCAACGCAGGAGCGTTTCATATCTAGAGGCTTAAGAGAATAAGAAAGGATGAGAGAGAGAGAGAGAGCCAGGGTCTTAGCTCGTCACCGGGCAGTCGGACCCCGCATTGTTCGCGTATATATATATATCCAAACAATGCGGGGTCCAACTACTCGGTGACGAGCTGACACCTTGTCTCCTAAGACATAGCGAGAGTGAGAGAGAGAGAGAGAGAGAGAGAGAGAGAGAGAGAGAGAGGAGAGAAATAGAGAGACAGAAACTTGAAGAGGGAATCCAAAATGGACACAAAACATATGCAAAGTACATGTGCTAGTGAGATGAAAAAAAACGTCTGCAGCGGAATTAAAAAGTTCGTTTCTTATACCTTCATTTCGCATTTATCGAAAATCCTAAAAGCGTTTTCACTCCCATCCCACGTCGATAGAGATGAAATTCGAAACTCGTTGAGGATTTTCCGTAATTCATTGGATCAAATTGAAGATAAAATATTCCATTGTTTATGAAAATTAATATTGAACCGTGGGCAAAATGTGAACAGAAGGGAAAAATTTAGAACTGATGAAAGAAAAATTGAAAATTGAAATTGATGAAAAAAGGTCGAGGTTTTGTAGCACAAGCGTGTATCCACAGAGCTGCTACGAGTGATACAAAGGGGGCGGCTAGGATGTTCTTCCACTCGTGTGCAGTATTGAATGGCGACGAATGTCACTTATTTTTGATGGATTGAAACTTCGTAATTATATAGTGTAACGACTTTTTCCTTTAGCCGAACAAAATATATTTATTCTCGATACTCCTGGACGCCAGTTTAAGAAATAACTTAAACAAATTTTATTTAGAGATATCGAGAACAAATAAAGGTGGTTACCCGGTCGTAGCCGTATTATTTAACGATTTGGCAGAGGGGCGGAGTTAAACAAAACAAAATAAATTATAAACCAAAAGAAACCAATTCGGAATAACAAAAGTTATTTATTAAATAAAATAATCAGGATTAAGATTGAAAGATTAAAGTTCCGAAAAAATAGGATATATAATAGCTCGTCTGTCTCGAAATTTGCGGATTTAACAATGTTGTTTTTAATCAAATTACAATAATAAATTATAGACAATACAGTATTACAAGTCTTCGTCGTTAATTAACCGTCTCGATATTTACACAATAATTCTTAAACTAAGGACTCTCGTCGACTAAAATCAAGGTCGAATTCCTCTCGGCAATTCTATAATTAAGACAACGGAAAACGCGGTCGATATTATACCGCGATCAAACGTTAAATAAAAAATCCTACTCAAAAGCGAACGTACCCCGAAACAATATCGCTCTTTAATTCGATAAACCCGATAGATCGTCACACGATCACGACAATTTTTAAAGCGCTTTTCCAAAATTAACAAAATTCAACAAAACAATAATGAAAGCGAAACGACGGCTCACCGCTACGGTTTCAGAAGAAGATAATCCGGAAAAAGACCACGGATAATATTTTCTCTCGATAATTCCGGTTACGTCGGATTCTTGTTAAGGGTTGACGACGGCTCGGTAGAAAACGTCAGGTTCCGTTGAGATCGATACGAAAAGTCCCCGATAAATTACGGTAACGCGTTTTTCTACTTTTGGGTCCTAGCCCCCCACCCTTCGCCTACTCGCGGAGTCTAGATTCTTCTCGAACATTCTCGCAAATTCGAATTTCGGCAGAACGTTTCGATGACGGGCGATGATCCTTGATAACCGAGATTTTCCGAAGACTCCCGATGCTGTAGGACGCACCTCTCGAGATTAGACAGCACCGGGTGAGGGCTTCGAGCTAGCGACCACTCTCAATACAATTCGAGCGTTCCGTCGATGAAGATTCCGGCTGACCTTGACGACCTATGCCTTCCCTTATAACGATAATATTTGCCAGCGACTATATTTTGGCTTCCTTCTCTCTCTGTGATTCTCGCCATAAACCGCCGTTCGCTCGTACAAAATAAAAATGAAACAAAAATAAATTAAAATACGGAAATACGCTCGCATTTGTCTCCTTAACATGTTCTCGAGAGGAATTCGTCCTTGAATCCTGACGTTTCCTCCCGTGCCGTGCCAATATTCAACTTTTAGTGACGTGAACAAAATCGCCACGTCACAATAGCAACAGGTGAATCTCGATACTGTGTGATTGCATCGGTACAAAACGTTCTAAAAATATTGTCCCCAGACATTTTGAACAAAAAACTTTGTTCAACATTAAGGATCGCTGAAAGAGAGAGAAAGAAAGAGAGAGAGAGAGAGAGAGAGAGAGAGAGAGAGAGAGAGACTGACTAAGCAGGCAAAGTACGTGTGCTAGCAAGATGCAATGAAACGTCTACTACGGCGACATCCAACAGCTCCTCTCCTACCGTCGTTTCGCATGTTTTGAAAATCCTGAACGAGTTCTTTCCCCAATTGCACCCAGAAGTTTTGAGTGCCATATTTTTCAGCGAGGCTGGATGTTTTGGAAGTCGTCTGATTTCAATTTATCGAACAGATTTTTGAAGTAACAGTGTTCAGCTAAGAAATGTCAATCTTCGTTTTTCGTTTCAATGTTGAAAAATTGGCAAGAATTAGGCCCACACATGAGCAAAAACGGCCGAGCCCGCAAAAGTGGTCGAGTGGTGGGGATCAAACAGCAGCCGCGGGGAAGGCGGTGGTGAGGGCCTTCCCCGCAAAGCGAAAAAACTCAAACAATTCACTAAAATGTCTAAAGAAAAATTTTTAGAAAAAAATTTAGAAAAAAATGAAGAGATTCTTGAGAGTAATGAGAGAATTGAGAGAATTTTTGAAGTTATAATTTTCGACACAGTTTTTCCAATGACAAAAAACTGTGATGCTTTGAAATGGATTAAAAAGTACAGATTATTTAAAAAATCCGGATACAAAAATGTTAGTACGGAAATTTATCACTTGATGATCGCGAAAATCCATGTTTATCAATGTTGTTTTAAAGCTAATAAAACATGCTTCTTGCAAATTAACCGTGACGATATATAATTAGTCCATTCAAGTGGGCATAAAAACATTGTGAAAATTTTGCACTGATTTGACTGCAATGCAGTACAGTAGTAACCTTTTTTTTTTTAGAAGAGTGGTAAATTAGAATATATTGGTATGTACCCCAAACATACTAACGATATCCAGACCGAAAAATGTATTCCCAAATTCATTCCCAAAAAATATGCTAAAATAGTTCTCCATATTATTGATTCGTATTTTCGACATTTACAATTATTATACGCACAGTAGGTATAACGTACACGGACGCAAAGAATTTGTCGATCTAACGGAATCTTGGTTGAATCAAAAAGTTCTTTTCCCAATAAAATAAACCAATTATGATGATTGTTTATAGTAAAGCGAATAAAAAGTTCTGACGAAGAAAAAACTAATGAGCTATGAGTGATGTCAATTGCGAATAATTTTTTTCATCATGGCGACGCGGGAAAAATTCAAAAATTTCCTCTGTGGATCGACTTGGAATAATACAAGCTATAAAAATGCACTTTCTGATGAGCACGCTATAAATTATGGGCCTCTTTAACGTGGAGTTTAAATGGCGCGAAAAATGTTTTGAATTTCAACATTTTTATACATCCCATACAGTCGCGATGGTGCGCGTCGGCGTACGCGCTGCTTACTCGCTGTTACTCGCTGGTACGCGTTCGCACTCGCTTGCGCGCTCGCTGGCTGATTGCTTTGTTATGGTTCTTCATTTTGTGTTGACACATCCTTCTGAGCGCATCGTACTGATCAAAAAATTTTCCGCAGTGTTTCTTCTTTTTCATTTTTCTTTGTTACTGCCATTATTAAGTTGCCTTTTGATAGCTATTAGTTTAAATAGTACTTTTTAAATTATTTTCTAATCGTGTTTATTTTTTCTAATAGTGTTTTTTAAGATCTTAGTGTACATTTTTTAGTCGTTAGTCTTGTACATTTCTTTTTTATATTTTTTGTGTACTGTGTATTGCATTGTATTGTGTCGGACATTCAAAACCCTCCCGGGGAAAAAAAAACCTGGACAAGTACATTGGTGGTCCCTCGTTTCCCTATGATATCACAAAAAAACAAAAACCCCACTTAAATTTTTTTTTTTGAAATGTTTACTAATTTTATTCATATCCCGGAGGGAAACCAACCATACAGATCACGAAATATCCGGCCATAGAACCAGACTTCACAATAAATGTTACTTTGAATTTATGTCCACAGAACAAAACAGGAAAAAAAACATTAAAAAATCAGCGTTATCAAGATGAGAAAAATACCACTTCTAATTGGTGTGTAAGAAGTATCAATAGTCTAGAAAAAAAATGAAAAAAGGTCACCATCTAAGTTACGTGCAGCAGTAAAATTTATGATATCAGTACTAGGACAAGCATTTCTTTGGTGACTGAGAAGATATCAATATGGACGTACCGGCAACGTAGAGCATGCAGTTGGTGCATTGCTTCTGGGATCTCCTAAGTCGAGTAGCTACGTTTGTTTTGGCTATGGCGCGACCAATGTTGCCAAATAGTATTTACTTATATGACCTAATGAAACAACATTGCCCGCGCCGTGGCTAAAATAACGAAAAACTAGCAGGAACAGGAAGATTCGCATAAGATCCCGTGCTTTTGTAATGTTAAAAAAAAACTTTAATTTATGTCCGTACATGATAGCACAGTTTTGTTTGATTGGTAATAATTTGATGAACGTTCACTACCGTACGTTGAGCGTATACGCACAGAGTACTTGTCCGGCCCATAACTTTTTATTAAAATTGCTCATTCCAGTAAAAATCAGGGGTCTCTCTCAAAAGTCAAGGGTCATAAATACGCACTTTTTCATTATTGGTATGGTTGTATTTAATTTTTATTTTCTTATGATTAATCCCGCATAACGGTTCAAATTCTCTTTTTCAAAACATAAAGGGCTATTTTGATAGCTGGCGCCCAAGAACGTCAAAGTGAAGCGAACGGAGGGGGATTATTTTGTGTGAAAGTTGCGTGATCTTGAAACTTTGGATACAAATTTGACGGTGCATTCATAGCCTGCATTGATCTTTTGACCAGTGGTTATTTAGATCTTCTACTAATAAATAGTAGCTTTCCAAAGTATAATAACTTTCATTGCTGGCAATAGTAGTTTTCGAAAGTATGATACGCTACATTGCTGGCAATGGTTTACTGAGTCGCAGACTTTCGCAGACTTCAGAAATTTCATAACTGACTGCACCTTATGTTAATGTAATTTTATGATGACTACGAACACCATTTTATTCCGATTGAATCGACGTCGAATGTTGTGTGTGATACAAGGCCATTTTGAAATTCGCAGAAGAATTGATTTTCTTATAAATTTCTGACGGCGAAAAGCAACGCATGCAACAAAAAGCACCTCCAATTTGATTTTTACTTGAATGAGCAATTTTAATAAAAAGTTATGGGCCGGACAAGTACTCTGTGCGTATACGCTCAACGTACGGTAGTGAACGTTCATCAAATTATTACCAATCAAACAAAACTGTGCTATCATGTACGGACATAAATTAAAGTTTTTTTTTAACATTACAAAAGCACGGGATCTTATGCGAATCTTCCTGTTCCTGTTAGTTTTTCGTTATTTTAGCCACGGCGCGGGCAATGTTGTTTCATTAGGTCATATAAGTAAATACTATTTGGCAACATTGGTCGCGCCATAGCCAAAACAAACGTAGCTACTCGACTTAGGAGATCCCAGAAGCAATGCACCAACTGCATGCTCTACGTTGCCGGTACGTCCATATTGATATCTTCTCAGTCACCAAAGAAATACTTGTCCTAGTACTGATATCATAAATTTTACTGCTGCACGTAACTTAGATGGTGACCTTTTTTCATTTTTTTTCTAGACTATTGATACTTCTTACACACCAATTAGAAGTGGTATTTTTCTCATCTTGATAACGCTGATTTTTTAATGTTTTTTTTCCTGTTTTGTTCTGTGGAAATAAATTCAAAGTAACATTTATTGTGAAGTCTGGTTCTATGGCCGGATATTTCGTGATCTATATGGTTGGTTTCCCTCCGGGATATGAATACAATTAGTAAACATTTCAAAAAAAAATTTAAGTGGGGTTTTTGTTTTTTTGTGATATCATAGGGAAACGAGGGACCACCAATGTACTTGTCCAGGTTTTTTTTCCCCGGGAGGGGATTTTTGCTATTTGTTCCATTTCTCTAATTAATGCAGCGGATTAATTAATGAGCGGATACGTACAGAGTACTTGTCCGGCCCGAACATTTTTCGACTAGTCAGCTAAAAATATGCTTTTTTGTTGACGGCAAATTTTTCAACCACTCCGAACATTCGGATCTCCTGACGCAGATTTGCATCTTACCCGCCTTGGAATGCAATCAATTGATGACCGCTCTTATATGGCAGGCTTATTCCATTTTGTAAAACGGTAGGGTGGAGATTGTCAGAATAATCAACTTCAGACCGTACGAAAGTGACTAGGGCTCAGAGCAGTTCTGTATAGTTAACAGACGAATTTGACAATATTAATTTTTTATTATTGCTGTATTTTGGGAATTATTTATGCCATTTATTGACATTAATATCATAATTTTCGAAATAATAGTTTATTGATAATAAATAAAAATGTATTGGGCGTATAGTTAGCAGATAGTAATGCAAAGTTCTTTTTTTTTTAACAATCAACTAGAAATCATTTGGGAAACATTAGTAATGCTACAATAATGTGCGAAGTAATTATTTTATCACGATAACGCAAAACCTAAGTCAATCAATTATTCCAAGAGAAATCCGCCGCTTTCCTAGGGATTTTCTGGTATACCCCAGGTACGTTCGGCTTGCACGCTTTCAGCGCTGTAAGCGCTCAAAGTGCGTTCGACTTGGCACTGTAAACGCTCACGAGCATTGAGACGGTTGCGTTTACCGCCATGTTCGTCCAAGTCGAACGCGCACAAACACTTTCAACGCTTCAAACGCTTTGAACGCTGTGAGCGTGCAAGCCGAACGTACCCCCCGTCTCTCATCTCTCATTGGATATCGCTGCTGAGTGCGTGTAGAAGTGTGCTGTGGCTATAACCCGTCAATTAAGGCGTCTTCTCACTTTGGAAATTTAAAAAAATCGATTTTTTTTTTTTTTTAAATTTTGAAAGTACATATCTTCAAAAATGTCATCTCGAAATTTCATAAAGATCGGACGAGTCTAACTACATTTTTTGGCGACCGTTAGGTGACTACCTGAGAGTACCCGGCGATCCCTCCAAAACTTTAAACGCAGTTATCTCAAAACAAGGTTTTTCGGTGCTTTGTTGATGAAATTTCGGAAACTATCCGGCCGATTGTCATGAAATTTGAATGACATATGCTTCATAGTTATGGCTATAGCGCATATCATCAGATTTTTTAAATTTTGATTTTAAGAATTTTTTTTTTACAAAAAACTGCAAAAAAATCGTGGTTTTTTTTTACTTTTTCGAAAAACGTGCGCCATTTTGTTATTTTCGCGAATATCAAAAATCTGATGATATGCGCTATAGCCACTGACATACTGAATCTAAAACAGTTTTATTTTTTTGTTTCAGACGACCCGTCTCGGAGATACCATCAACAAGCCACGACCATAACATTTTTACACGGGTTTTTCAATGCTACTGATGTATTATAATAATTGTTTAAAAAAATAAAATAAAAATTTTTTCATGTACTTGAAAGATGTGTTTATTACATAGGATCCGTTTTATCCCATAATTTTAAGCAAAAATCCTCGAAAAAAAATCGCAAAAACAGCCTATTTTTGAGGCGCTTAAAGTGAGAAGATGCCTTAATAATTGTAGTTATATCAACCATATCAACAATGAACAATATCAATTTGGTGCGAAATCGTCATCATGTGTTATTCAACCTCTTGAAAAATAAGTATGGATGAGTGGAAAACGTACAGTGGAAACGTATACCGGTAACGTAAAAGTCGATAACGAAATAGAACACGTAATGTTTAATCTGATCGACGAAGCTGCTTTCCTTCAACCTTACCTAATCATTATTTATCATTAATTATAGTTAATATATATATATATATATATATATATATGTAAGAAATGTATATATATATTATATGTAAGGGAATCGAGTAATTTGATAACTATCTTGCGGTTGTTTTTTGAATAGTTGGACATGTGGAAATAGTATTTTTACATGACCAACTATTCAAAAAACAACCGCAAGATGACCCAAACCCACCCTACTATTTTTACAGTTATCAAATTATTCGATTCTCTTACATATAATATATATACATCTCCTATATATATATATTAACTATAATTAATGATTAGGTAAGGTTGAAGGAAAGCAGCTTCGTCAATCAGATTAAATATTACGTGTTCTATTTGGTTATCGACTTTTACGTTACCCGTATACGTTTCTACTGTACATTTTCCACTCATCCATACTTATTTTTGAAGAGGTTGAATAACACATGACGTTTTCGCACCAAATTGATATTGTTTATTGTTGATATGGTTGATATAACTACAATTAATTGACGGGTTATACACTTCTACTCGCACTCAGCAGCGGTAGCCAATGAGAGATGAGAGCCAGGGTATACCAGAAAATACCTAGGAAAGCGGATTTCTCTTGAAATAATTGATTGATTTAGGTTTCGTGATCGTGATAAAATAATTACTTCGCAAATTATTCTAGCATTGCTAATGTGTTTCCCAAATGATTTCTAGTTGATTGCGAAAAAGAAAGAACTTTGCATTACGTTCTGCTAACTATACGGCCAATACATTTTTATTTATTATCAATGATCTATTATTTCGAAAATTATGATATTAGTGTCAATAAATGGCATAAATAATTCCCAAGATATAGCAACAATAAAAAATTAGTATTATGAAATTCATCTGCTAACTATACAGAACTCTCAAGAGCCCAGCTTAACGTGAGAGAATGCTTATAGATGCGGAGCACTGATGTCGCAACGGTTACTTTCGTCGATAATTCGCTGTTTACAGATTTGGTGACAGTGGTTCTCAACTAATTAGAGATATCCGAATACGAGACTGGTTTTTAATGTAAGCGACGTTATTCCTTCGCAAATGATCATTTTGGAGGGCTTGTTCTTAATTTTTATTGTTAAAAGGGTTAGACATAGCAATAATCAGGAGCGATTAGCTTACTTTGACAATAATTAATAAATATTAATAAGTAAATGAACAGAATAAGAAAAAATGGAGCTATAATTAAGAATAATAATAATAATAATAATAATAATAATAATAATAATAATAATAATAATAATAATAATAATAATAATAATAATAATAATAATAATAATAATCATCATCATCATCATCATCATCATCATCATCATCATCATCATCATCATCATCATCATCATCATCATTTTACTATTATTCAATATCAATAATTATAATAATTGTTCTTATAAATGTTTTTTTTCTTTATTTATTATATTTGATACTATATTTTTGTTCGTGCGTATAACGGAACAAATGAGGTGAGAGGGAAGGGTGCACGGAATACTCAAGTATTATGTATATGTATATATTTGTGAGATTCTTAGATCAATTTTTCAATGAATAAATAATAGCAAATTGTAGCGACATCTGAATTTTACTATTTTGTTTCAACATACTTTATCAGAACAATGACTGCTGGGTTTCAGCTTTCAATATCTAATAATAAAAAGATAATTATTTATTTAAAATAAAGCTGGAAAGTTGAAAAACATATATTAATATATAGATAGGGTAAAACACCCAGTCGCCAGCCGTGTACCAGTAGTCGGCCTTGTATGAGTGGGAAGAGTGTGGAAGATGTCTTCAGCACTCTTCCCACTCATGCAAAGTATGGACAGAGACCGAATACTGGTACATGGCAGGCGACTGAGTATTTTTCCCTGCACAAAGTTGCTTACCCGAAGCGGTACATTATATAAATTTCGTGGATGACTGTTTTAATTTTGATAGCAACGAGGCTATTGTTGTTAAATATTAAGAAAAACTTTAAACCACAGTTTTCTACTCCGTATAACTTCAAATAAAATATCAAGCGGCCCTGATAAGCATGTACCATTTTCCACCAATAATTTTCAAATACATCTGCAACAGAATGAGTAAGAGCTAGACTCATGTCCCGAAGGTGGAGAGATCGATTCCACCCTCAGGCAGCTTTTTTTTTTATAATGTAACAAATGTGAACAAATAGTAATGTGCGAATAATTATTTTTCTTTAATAATTAAATAAATTAATTATTATTTCTAATTATTATTTTCTGGTATTTCTTTCATATAGTTAGATATGTGAATAATTGATTCTATTCAATTATTCGAATTAAACGATTATATTGTTGTTAAATTGTAAGAAAAATTTCACTATTTAACTAATAGACTAATAGACTAAAGTAGATTAATAGAAACTAAAAAACGTATTAGATTTATAATATGCGTACCGACGTATTAAACACCTTAAAATGATCTTGATTGTACTAAATCTATGAGTCTAGCCTAGTCTACTAATCTAGCGTATTAGTCTAGAATTAGTCTATAGTAGTCTATTAGTTAAATTTTTCTGAATATTCAACAACAATATAAGTATTTATTTAAACACATACTAGATTGTACTTCTATCTAATACGGTTTTAAAGTATTTAGTACGTTAGTACGCTTTTTGTAAATTTAATACGTTTTTCAATTTTTGTTGGTCTAGTCTAGTCTGTATATTAGTCTAACTAAAATTAATTTAGTAGTCTAGACGTGGAATTTTTCTGAATATTTAATAACAATATAATCATTTATTAGTACAATGTAAAATAGGCACATATTCATTTTCGCTCTGCGTTATATTGTATTTCATGTTAGTTATGCGAATATTTAGATTTGTCAAAAAATTGAATACAGAATCAATTATTCGCATATCTAACTACATGAAAGGAGCATAAAAAAATCAACAATTAATAATAATCAGTTAATAATAATTCATTTCTTTAATAATTAAAGAAAAATAATTATTCGCATATTACTATTTATTCGAATTCGTTACATTATAAAAAAAAGTTGCCCGAGGGTGGAATCGATCTCACCACCTTCGGGATGTGAATCTAGTTCTTACTCATTCTGCTACGGATGTATCTGAGAATTACTAGCGAAAAATGGTACATGCTGATCAGGGCCGCTTGACATTTTGCTTGAAGGGGACCGTATGGTCTAGAAATTTGAAAAAATCGATTTTTTTTTTTTTCGATATGTCGAAAGTATAGTATCTCAAGAATATACTGTGAAATTTTCATGCGGAAATTCTCAATATTACAGCTTCTACAGCCCATAACGCAGGTAGAGAGCGGTCCGCGACACGAAAACGTTCAAAGCCTTATTGGACACAAAGCCTTACGGGGATGATTTTTTAGTTTGCAAAAAAGAATGTGTTTTGCATGTTAAAAAACGTTTGTACAAACGTGCTGTTGATGCGAAAAAAAAACATGCACAAATAAAGAAAGCAACAAAGAAATTGACAGAAAAAGAAGAGGGAAAAAAGACACAGCGGAAATCGATAAATAAAACACCGAAGCGTCAACAATTGACGAATAAATTATTGCAAGAGCTGTCAACTTATTACGGTCTAGCAATTAGACGTAATTCAGATTCGACTGAAGGGATGAGAAGTGAAATATGGGCAGCATATTATCACAAAATTTCAACAGATGAAAATCCGCAACACTCGTACTGTCCTCCAGGTTCCGAATCGTGGTGCAAGTGGCGTCAAAGTGAGGCTGCAGGTACTTTAGACACCTACGAGCACCCACCTGCTCTGTGCGATGAAGCACAAGAGATATTAAAACCAATTTATGAAGAATTGACAGCAGAGACTTTATTGGAAAGGTGTATTGGCAGTAATACGCAGAACAATAACGAAAGTTTCAATGCTTGCGTGTGGCACCTTGCGCCGAAACATCTGTTTGCCGGAAAAAAAATCATTGATATTGCCACTCACATTTCCGCTTGCATATTCAATGAAGGATTTGCATCCCTATTGAAAATAATGAAGACCATGGGCATAACAATCGGGCCACAAGCGGAGCAACTAGCGCAAAACCGAGACGAGCTGCGAGTATCGAGCGCCAACCGTAGGAGCACGGACAACTCCAAAGAGGCTCGGACAGCTCGAAGAAATGAAAGGAGTGAGGAAATCTTGAATTATGAACGTTCCGAAGGTATCCTATATGGTGCCGGAATCGCGGATTAACTGTAAGTATTCAAAATTTGCTCAATTTTTGAAAATATCTGTACCTCAAACTTTAAACTCATTTATCTCGAAACGACTTTTTTCGGCACTGCGCAGGTGAAAACAAAAAAACTATTCAACCGAATCACTTGAAATTTGGATATGTTGTTCACAACATGTATGGCTATCGTCGGAACTACAATCATAATTTTATTTAAATAATTTCTTATTGTTTATACTAAAAAACTAGTGAAAAAAAAACCCGATTTTACGAATTTTTTTTCAAAAGCGCGCCATTTTGTCAATTTTTAATTTTTTCGATTTGTTCTAGTCCCGACCATAACTGCACTCTTTCTGATTAAGAATCTTCTTGAATTTTGTGTTTCAGATGAGTAGAAGTCTCGGATCGATCTTCACCGTCCGGGTCGGATTTTTCGAGAGGGTTATCTTCAATGCCAATTATATGATAATAAACACTGTTTTTAAAATTAAAAAAAAATTTTTTTGTATACTTAATAAAGGTAGTAATAAACCCGAAAAGTTAAAACATCGATTTTTAAATTTTTTAAGGCAAAAAAAAAATCGTGAAAATAGGTGAAATTTTCGTGCTCTAGACCATACGGTCCCCTGAAGTTTTACAGAGTAGAAAACTATGATTTAAAATTTTTCTTAATATTCAACAATAGCCGCGTTGCTATCAAAATTAAAACAGATATCCACGAAATTTCTATAATGATCCGCTTTGGGTAAGCAGCTTTGCATAGCTATATATTAATATATGTTTTCAACTTTCCAGCTTTATTTTAAATAAATAATTATCTTTTTATTATTAGATATCGAGAGCTGAAAACCAGCAGCCATTGTTTTGATAAAGTATGTTGAAACAAAATAGCAAAAGCCAGATGTCAGTACAATTTGTTGTTATTTATTCATTGAAAAATTGATCTAAGAATCTTACAAATGTATACATGCACATAATACTTGAGTATTCCGTGCACCCTTCCCCCTCTCCTCATTTGTTCCGTCATACGCACGAACAAAAATATAGTATTAAATATAATAAATAAAGAAATAAAATATTTATAACAACAATTATTAATTGTTGATATTGAATAATAGTAACAATGATTATTATTATTATTATTATTATTATTATTATTATTATTATTATTATTATTATTATTAATTATAGCTTCATTTTTTCTTATTCTGTTCATTTACTTATTAATATTTATTAATTGTTGTTAAAGTAAGCCAATCGCTCCAGATTATTGCTATGTATAACCCTTTTAATAATAAAAATTAAGAACAAGCTCTCTAAAATGATCATTTGCGAAGGAATAACATCGCTTACATTAAAAACAAGTCTCGTATTCGGATATCTCTAATTAGTTGAGAACCACTGTCACCAAATCTGTAAACGGCGAATTATCGACGAAAGTAACCGTTGCGACATCTGTGCTCCGCATCTATAAGCAGTCTCTCACGTTAGGCTGGGCTCTTGAGCCCTAGTCACTTTCGTACGGTCTGAAGTTGATTATTCTGACAATCTCCGCCCTACCTGTAAAACCTGTTGTAGTAAAAACGGCACCTTTACAAGCCTACCAAAAAAAAGCCTACCCGTAAGAATCTCTACCGCTCGATCTCTATCAAAGAAATGTCAACCAACAAAAAAACACTATCAAAGCCTGAAACTACCAAGATTTGTTCACTACCATTGTCATACTCTACCAACGAAGAATTACTAATGTAATATAACTATATATTACACTGTATATAGATATATACGCTAGTAATTCTTCGTTAGTAGAGTATGACCATGGGAGTGAACAAATCTTGGTAGTTTTAGGCTTTGATAGTGTTTTTTTGTTGGTTGACATTTCTTTGATAGAGATCGAGCGGTAGAGATTCTTACGGGTAGGCTTTTTTTTGGTAAGCTTGTAAAGGTGCCGTAAAAACCGGTGTAAAAGTGCGTGTAAATGGTACCGGATTACTTATTTCGGGTGTACAGTACCGTTTAGATGTTCTGTAGCTCCAGTCTTCTCCCAGGTGTTACAAAACCGGAATAAACATGCCGTGTAATAACGTGAGATATGCTCCACATGAGCATCGATTCATCGATAACAATTGGTTAAAGGAAAGGAGGGTAATTTGGGATACAAAACAATCCGCATATTGTGATTCCAAATTAGCTGTGCTTACTTTAATAGTTAAGAGTATAGATCAATCATCTAACCTCACCTCAAATTTTCGAAATTGAAATTCTTTGACACGGTTTGACCGAATACAAAAAAGCTCTGTCAGCGGACGTGGAACGATGGCAAAAATCCGCTGTTAGGGCCTTTTTGTAATCGGTGAAACCGTGTCGAAGAATTTCACTTTCGAAATTTGCAGCTATCTCTCTCACACTCACGGTGGCGAGATACCGACTGACCCATACTCTTAAGGCCAAAATGTATGGTAGATTAATGTTGACTTATGTGACAAATTGTATGAAAAATTTTCGGGCCGGACAAGTACTCTGTGCGTATCCGCTCTACGTACGATAGTAAACTTTTATCAATTTGTTACCAATAAAACTATACTACAAATGTTACAAATGAGAGTGTGGCAGCGTTCAGGCTCACGCAGGCTAATGCAATTCTGTATTTTTTTTTAAAGCCCTTGTAATTCCAAGTCATAGGATAATAATTCGTTGTAATAAAGCATTAATTAGAGAAATGGCATATGAACATAATTGATTTTATAAACATAATAAAATCCCACGTACTTGGCCACATATACTTTAGTAGATCTTTATTTATTTATCAACTTTTTATGAACTTACAACATTTACAGGAATGAAATTGTCACCTCTATACAATTTGACTTAATTTGATAAGATAATGAGAGCGGTTACCCATAAAACTTTGTATGATGAGTTGGTTTTTAGAAAGGATTTTTGTGCGGAGATCTTTGCATGAACGACTTAGACGGGTTTTTGTAAATTTTTGTGGGGATCGGTATTTTGGCGCTGGGTGGTGGGGGGGATTAACTGGAACGGCTATTTGGGGAGTATAAATGTACTTGTCTCAGCTTTTTTCACAGCATTTATGCTGTTTTTGGCTAAGATTTGTCGACTTTTTGTATGGAATTCATAGCTTGTTAATTAATTTACATAATGTATCGGTCATGGTGACAACCTCGCCAAGTACTTCGTCCGAAATTCTTTTTCATCTAATTTTTTTTCGTTTGCAATCTTTTTTTGCTTCAGACTCTTATTAATACAGAGTTGTTATTTTCATTCTGGTAGGTAAAACAACTGCATAGTAGTGAAACTATGCTGGTTCCCCCCTCCCCCATGTAGGAATCTACCTTACCGACCGTCGGTAATGCAGATTTCCCACTAAACCCAAACAACCAAAGCCAAACAAACCCAAACGGTCGGTAATGCATATTTCCACTAAACCCAACCAAATCTACCTTACCGACCGTCGGTAATACATATTTCCCACTAAACCCAAACAAACCCAAACAAACAAACCCAAACAATCCCAAACAAACCCAAACAAACAAACCCAAACAAACCCAAATAAACAAACCCAAACAAACCCAAACAAACCCAAACAAACCCAAACAAACCCAAACCCAAACCCAAACAAATCCAAACAAACCCAAACAAACCCAAACCCAAACAAACAAACCCAAACAAACCCAAACAAACCCAAACAAACCCAAACAAACCCAAACCCAAACCCAAACCCAAACCCAAACAAACCCAAACGTGCGGGGATTCAAAGTGCACGCCTCAGGATGGTTAGATATCAGGATAGTCGACTATCGGAATAGCCAACAGCAGAGACGCTCAGGCGGGAGATTCGAACGCTATGGCGGGAGATTCAAACGTTCCAGTTGGGAACGCGTGGGATAGCCGACTCAGCTAAGAGCTTCTACTTTACCGACTGAACCCAGCGTAGAATCCTTATTGATAGCGGAGACTCATCCTCGGAATAGTTAACTATTGGAATAGTTGAAGTTAACTATTGGAATAGTTGAAGTTAACTATCGGGATAGTTGAAGTTAGCTTTCGGAATAGTTGAAGTTAACTATCGGGATAGTTGAAATTAACTATTGGGATAGTTGAAGTTAACTATTGGAATAGTTGAAGTTAACTATTGGGATAGTTGAAGTCAATGATTGGGATACACGGTTAATTATAACGGATTTTTATTAACATTCTGTGTGATTTTTTTTTTACATTCTGAGTGATTTTTATTTACAATGTTTACATTCTCTCTTGAGTGGCGCGAATAATTTTCCCGTTGCGTGCTCTCGGCATCGCCGACACTCGGCAACTTCAGGGTCATTTCTCAGGGACTCGGGTAATTTATCCCAGGCGGCGTCTACGCTGTACGCAGCGAAGGTAATGACGAATTCCTTCGGCAGCTGAGCAATGTCGGTGGGTTCCATGGCTGAGAGAAGTCCACCGTGATGATGGTACAGCTTCAACGACCTTCCCACAGACGGGAAGGTCTTGCGAAGAAAGTTCCGCAACAGCAGGACGTTTCGAAGCGCGCAATGGGGCGAATCGTGGTGCGGGCAGTATGTCGTCTGCTTGTTCGGTGTCCTGAGCGACGGGCACGCCACCACATCACGCGCATCGAACCCGAATCCTTTCAGCCACTGCTGCTTCTGTTCACGTAGATGGCGCTCGCGTCGTGTAGAACCGATCGAAGCACGTCCCCCCACCTCGTTGTAGGGTACGTCACCAGCGCTCCAGCACAGACAGTGATAGTTGCGTTCGAGCCAGAGATTCACGCTCTTGTACGTTGCTGGAAGCTCGTTCCACGGTATCGGCGGTTGGAACAGGAAGACCAGCGGCTGATCGTCCGAATTAAGCGGAGTTCTTTCACTACAAACTCGTTGTTGTCGCGATGGAAGCCTCGTGTGTCCGCCACGTACTCCATCGCGATTGACGAACGCGCCGCTCGCGGACTTTATAGGCGGATTTTGTATCCCCTCCGTCGCTCACCCCCCCACCCCCCACCCCCCCCACTCTCCAGGAATCCCCACTCTATAGACATCCCCACTTATGGGATTGCAGTCGACAAATCGATCATGCAAGATCAGACCCGTAGTTCCCGCGGGGAAATTTGATTCGGCCTCGAGTTCGAAACGAACGTCGACCGGTGCCTGCTTGAGCGCATCGTTCTGTCTCGAGCAGAAAGCAATATTACGAAACCCATTGCGGTGACACAAACCTAACGGCGGAAAATGCGGTAACCAAACCCAACGGCGGGAAATTCAAATGCCGTGGCATAAACCCAATGGCGAGAAATATGGTGACACAAACCCAGCGGCGGGAAATACGGTGACACAAACCCAATGGCGGGAAATTCAAATGTGGTGGCATAAACCCAATGGCTGAAATTCAAACCCAATGGCGGGAAATTCAACAGCAGTGGCACAAACCCATTAGCGAGAAATTCAAACCCACCGACGGGAAATATGGTGTCCCAACCAACCCCCCATGGCTGGAAATTCAAATGCCGTGGCATAAACCCAATGGCGGGAAATGTGGTGACACAAACCCAACGGCGGGAAATGCGATGACACAAACCCAATGGCGGGAAATGTGGTGGCATAAACCCAATGGCTAAAAATTCAAACCCAACGGCGGGAAATTCAAAAGCAGTGGCACAAACCCACCGACGAGAAATGCGGTGACGCAAACCTAACGGCGGGAAATGCGGTAACCAAACCCAACTTCGGGAAATTCAAATGCCGTGGCATAAACCCAATGGCGGGAAATTCAAATGTGGTGACACTGACTCAACGGTGGGAAATGCGGTGACGTTCAAACTCAACGGCGGGTAATTCGAAAGCAGTGGCACAAACCCATTGGCAGGAAATTCAAACCCACCGACGGGAACTGCGGTGCCACGAATCCACCGGTGAGGAACGCAAACACATCGTGAAGAAATGCGGGGACACGAACCCACCGGCGGGAAATTTGAAAGCCAACCCATCGGCAGGAAATTTGGAGCCACCGGTGAGAAAAGCGGAGACACGAACCCATCGGCGGGAAATTCAAATGCAGATATACGAAGTCCGCGATACCCGCAGTCAGCGATCACGAAAACAGCGATCGGGATAGTCGGGAAATCCGAAGCGGAGACACGAACCCATCGGCGGGAACACAGAGACGCGAACCCAATGGCGGGGAAAATCGAATACGAAGTGCGCAGTTAATTATCGGGATGGTTGAAGTTAGCTATCGGCATAGTTGAAGTTAACTACCCGGATAGTCAAAGTTAACGATAAGGATTATTGAGGTTAGGATACTCAGTGACACTCGGTTGATTACAATTTGGCTCTATTGCGAATTCAAGATACATTCTCTTCCGAGTGGTGCAAGCAAACTCTTCCCATCAGGAACGTGTTCTCGGCATCCTGGATGAAACCTTGACAAATTCAGTCCAACCTAAGCAGACCCTACCTAATCTAGAATCATTTAAAAGCTGAGACACGAACCCCTCCCGCTGGTAGTAAAATTCATAAACTGAGACGAGAACCCTCTGACAGCATAA
Source organism: Rhimphoctona megacephalus (assembly GCA_963989365.1). Lineage (NCBI taxonomy): Eukaryota > Metazoa > Arthropoda > Insecta > Hymenoptera > Ichneumonidae > Rhimphoctona > Rhimphoctona megacephalus. The sequence goes on along the minus strand of OZ022416.1, from coordinate 2,942,908 downwards.
TTCAAAAGCTGAGGCTCAAACTCCCCTGGCGGCAAAATTCAAAAGCTCAGGTATGATCTCCCCCCACCCTGGTGTCAAAATTCAAAAGCTACGACAGGACCCCCACCCCTCCTCTGGTGACAAAATCCAAATGAAGAGACACCCTGGCGATTCAATTAGAGATTAGCAATATAGCCTTGCAGCAAAATTCTGAAGCGGGATTGTAAGTGACAAAATCAAGACACGGAAATACAAATTCTGCGATACCTGCAGTCGACAATCAAGATAGTCAGCGATCGGGATTCTCGAAGTGTACAATAGTGATAGTCAAAGTCAGCGATCGTGATAGTCGAAGTCAACGATCAGGATAGTCAAGGTCAGTGATCCAGGTAGTCGGAGTAAACAATCAGGCCAGTGAATGAGCGAGAAAGATAAAGTCGGTGATTCGAATAGTTACAGTCAATAATCAAGGTGGTGGACGAAGCCGGTGATCAGAATAGTCGGCGTCAACGATCATTCACAGTCAGTGGTCCAGGTAGTCGGAGTCAACCATTAGGCTAAGTCAGGCGAAGTCAACGATCAAGATAGTCGAAATCGACGATCATGATAGTTGTAGTCTGCGATCGGGATACTCAAATTCAACGATCAGAACAGTCACAGTTAACAATCAAGATAGTCGAAGTCAGTAACCAGTATAGACAAAGCCGACGATCAAAATAATCAAAGTCAGTGATCGAGGTAGTTGAAGTCAGTGGTCAAGATGGTGGAAATTAGTCATCAGGATAGTTGAAGTCAACAATCAAGATAATCGAAGTGGGTGATCAGGATAGTCGAAGTCAACAATCCAGATAGTCGAAGTGGGTGAGCAGGATAGTCAACAATCAAGATAACGGAAGTCCACGATCAGAGTAGTCGAACAATCAACACAGTCGAAGTCGGTGATCAGGATTGTCAAAGAACAATTAGAATAGTCAACGTTAATGATCACGACAGTCGTTGTCAGTGATCGAGATAGTCAACGATCAGAATAGTCTCAGTTAACAATCAAGATGATCGAAATCGATGATTAGGATGGTCAAAGTCAGTAATCTAGGTAGACGAATCAGTAATCGAGATAGTTCAAGTCAACGATTAGGACAGTCAAAGCCAGTGATCAAAGTAGTTGAATTCAACAAACAGGCTCGTCGAAGTCAACAATCTAGTTAATCGAAGTCAGCGATCGAGATAGTCGAAGTCAGTGATCGAGATGGTCGAAGTTGACAATCTAGACAGTTGAAGTCGGTGATCAGGATCGTCAAAGTCAATGATCAGATTAGTTGAAGTTAACAATCAATATGGCCATAGTAAATGATCAAGATAGTTGAAGTCGGCGATTAGGATAGTCAGTCAGCGTTCGAACTAGTCGAAGTCAACGATCAGCCTAGTCGAAGTCAACGGTCAGGTTAGGCAAAGTGAACATACACGATAGTCGATATCAACAATCGAGACAGCCGAAGTCGGTGATCCGAATAATCGAAGTCGGTGATCAGGATAGGACGAGTCAACGATTAGAGTAGTCAAAATCGGTGATCAGAACAGACGGAGTCAACGATCAATGTGGTCGCAGACAACAATCAGGCTAGTCGAAGTCAACGATTTGGATAGTTGAAGTCAACAATCAAAATAGTTGAAGGCAACAATGAGGATGATCAAAATAGTCGAAGTTAGCGATCAAGATAGTCGAAGTCAACAATTTAAATATTCAAAGTTCACGATTAGGATAGTCGAAGTCAGCAATAAGGATAGTCGTTGGCCATAAGCAAGTTGGTCAAAGTCAACAATCAGGATAATCAAAATCAACAATCAAGTTGGTTAAAGTCAACATTTAAAATAGTCGAAGACAACAACAATCAAGATGGTTAAAGTCGACAATCAGAAATATTCGAAGTTTACGCTTACAATAGTCGAAGTAGGCGATCGAGACAGTCGAAGTCAACAATCAAGATAGTTAAAGTGAATAGTCAAAAATAGTGGAAGTTGAAGATTTGGATGGTCGAAGTTAACGATTGAGACACGTGAAGAAAACGATCAGAATAGTCGAAATCGGCTACCCGACTGTAGAGATATTAGATTTAACCGCAGTCATCAAGGTGTCATTCCTCATGGCAAATAAACTTTCTAGCCCAAATAATCCAAGTCAAGCAATCAATCCCCAAATCCTGACGGAAAACTCAAAAACGAAGACATGAACTCCGGATGGACAATTTTAACGTCGAGACATGGACTCGTGGCATGAAATTTAGAAACGAAGATGCGAAGCACGGTAAGAAATCCGAAGGCGGAGATAAGAGTCCCCAGTCGATAAGTATGCCCGTTTCTGGATAGAGATTCCTATGACCGACTCTTAATTCGAACCTCATCAAAAAGCCCCGAGATTCTTCTCGATGGTTCGACGACGACGATGTCATGCGTGCTTTCTCGAAGATTCAACGATGACGCTACAGGTACAAGTGAAACGGGGGCTGGGAAAATCACAAGATGGCAGCCTTTAGGTTCGATGACGATATCAGAGGTGGGAGTAATGAGGGCTACAGGATGGCGGCCTACAGGTTCATCGATGACGTCGGAGTTAGGGGAACGGGGGGTAATGGGAGTCACAAGATGGCAGCCTTAAGTATCGACGATGACGTCATAGGATTCTTCTTGAATGTTCGACGTCAGGAGGTTATGAGTGGGGTCATAACATAATCACGTGAAATATTTTATTGGGGGCCTGGCACTCGTGATATGCGCATTGTAACTATTCGAGGTCAAAGATTTGTGCACGATCTCGAGATGTCCATAGCAGTGGGGATGTATAAATTTTAAACAAACACAGGTTGTGCGCCCGTCCAACAAGATTTATCAACAAAATATTCCAGAACTTTCAACGAACGGGATAGTCGAGTCAAAATCAAGATAGTCGAAGTCGGCGATCGACTTACTCGAAGTCGGTGATCAGAATAGTCTCAGTCAATAATCAAGGTGGTATTCAAAGTCGATGATCAGAATAGTCGACGTCAACGATCAGGATATTCAAAGCCGGGGATCAGAATTATCGACGACAACGATTAGGATGGTCAAACGCAGTGATCAAGGTATTGGGAGACAACAATCCGACTAACCGAAGTCAACAATCAAGATAGTCGACGATCAGTATAGGCGAAGTGAGTGATCAAGACAGTCAAAGTCAACGAAACAGTGGAGGTCAACGATCATGATAGTCGAAGTCAGCCATCGAGATAGTCGAATTCAATGATCGGGTTAATTGAAGCCCACAATAACGATAGTTGAAGTCAGCGATCGGAATATTCGTAGTCAATGATCAAGATAGTCGAGCCAATAATTGGGATAACCGAAGTCAACAATCACAATAGTCGAAGTCAATGATCGAAATAGTCAAAATCAACGACGAGAACAATCACAGTTAACAATCAAGATGGTCGAAGTCAGTGATCAGGATAGTCGAAGCCGACCATCAAGATAATCAAAGTCAGTGACCGAGGTAGTCACGGTTACCGATCGAGATAGTCGAAGTCAACGGTCAGCATAGTCGAAGTTAACAATCAAGATAGTCGAAGTCGGCGATCAGGATAGTAGAAGTCAACGATCAAGATAGTTGAACTCAGCGATCGAAATAGCCGAAGTCAATGATCGAAATAGTTAACGTCAACGATCAGAACGATCAACAGTAGTCGAAACCGACCATCAGTATGATCAAAGTCAGTGATCGAGATAGTCAACGATCAGAATAGTCACAATTAACAATGAAGATGATCGAAATCGGTGATCAGGATATTCAGAGTCAGCAATCTAGGTAGACGAATGAGTAATCGAGTGGCTCAAGTCGACGATCAGGAAGGTCAAATTCAGTGTTCGAGGTAGTCGAAGACAACAATTGGGCTTGTCCAATTCAACAATTAGGCTAGTCGTAGTCAGCGATCAGAATAGTCAAAATCAACGCAGACTAGTTGAAGTCAGCGCGCTGACTTCAACTAGTCAAATCTATTGCGTTCCGAGGATAGAAATTTTAATCCCATCCAAAAATGAGCAGCAGAAGACTTTTGGTAATAAATATTTCAATTCACAATGTCACAATCAGAGGCAGAAAGTGGAAATACTTGGCGCACATGTTGCTTCACAAAATGTTAAAAGTTTGTAGGTATCGGCTACATTCCCATGATACATATTTTGATACAAATTTTGATATTTATAACAATAATGGCCGTGAAAGCCTCAAAACTAGAACTTACAGATATTTTAATATTATCTTTAAATATTGAAAAGTTCAGAAAGTATGTTATGGATATTTTAAAACAATAAATTCAACAAAGCGGTCAAACTTAGATCAGTACTGTGCCCAAGAAAATGGATCGAGTTGAGTTGTACCAGTTGCATTATGTTCGTGCAAATTTTCGTACCATCACAACCAGAGCATCCGTAGAGCAAATCTTTTTGAAAATATTTTTCAATTCGTTATGCCACAAGAGGAGCCAAAAAGTAAAAATACTGAGCACACATGTTGCTTCAGGAAATTTCCAAAGATTGTAAGTATACGTTGCGTTCCAATGAAACAAATTTTTATACTTCCAGAAAAAAAGGAACCAAAGTCTTTTTAATTTTTTGAATTAATCATGCCACAACTGAAGCATACCACACATTGGGCTCAATAAAGTTTATGAATTTTGCATGTAGCCATAACTTTTCGAAGCCAAATTTTAATCCCATCCAAAAATGAGCAACCGAAGAATTTTCATAATAAAATGTTCAAGTCCTAATAATGTCACTATTCGAGCCAAAAAGTGGAAATATTGGGCACACTTGTCACTTCACAGATATTTCAAAGTCCGTACGTATCTGTTGCAATTCAATGATACAAATTTTGATATTATCAGTAAAAACACATCCTTCCTGAAAATTCCTGAAACAATTTTTCAAAATTTATTATGCTGCAACTAAAGTGGGGAAGTGATAAAATATAGCTCAATAGAGCCAAATGAAATTCTGAAATTTTGCATATATTCATGGCGTTCCGAAGACAATAATTTTGATCCCATTGACAAATGAGCAACCGCAGAATTTTCATAACAAAATTTTTAATTCATAATCCAACAATCGGAGCCAAAATGTGGAAATACTTGGTACATTTGTTACTTTACAGAATTTTCAAAATCTGTAGGTATCTGTTGCAATCCAATGATATAAATTTTGATAATATCAGTAAAAAAACATCAGAAGACTTCCTGAAACAATTTTTCAAAATTCATTATGCTACAACTAAATTAGGGAATTGAAAAAATGTAGCGCACATTGGGCCCAACAAAATTCTGAAATTTTGCATGTATGCGTGGCATTCTGAAGCCAGCAATTCTTAACCCATCGACAAATGAGTAGTCGAAGAATTTTCATAACAAAATTTTCAATTCCTAATGCCATAATCGAAATCAAAAAGGGAAAATACTTGGCACATCTGTCGCTTCACAGAATTTTCAAAGTCTGTAGGTATTCATTACAATTCATTTATACAAATTTTGATAATATCAGTAAAAACACATCGGAAGACTTCCTGACATTTTTTTTCAAAATTCATAATACAACTAAAGTGGGGAAGTGAAAAAATAGAGCGCAAATTGAGCCAAACAAAATTCTGAAATTTTGCATATATTCTGGCATTCCAAAAACAATAATTTTGATCCCATCGACAAATGAGCAGCGGAAGAATTTTCGTAACAAAATTTTCAATTCATAATGCTAAAATCGGAGGCAAAATGTAGAAATACTTGATACATTTGTCGCTTCACACAATTTCCAAAGTCTGTAGTCATTCGTTGCAATTCAAAGATATAAATTTTGATAATGTCAGAAAAAACACATCTGAAGACTTTCTGAAATAATTTTTTTAAATTCATTATGCTACAACTAAAGCGGGGATGTGAACAAATATAGAGCATATGGAGCCAAACAAAATTCTGAAATATTGCATATATCCATGGTGTTCCAAAGACAATATTTTTGATGCCATTGACAAATGAGCAACCGACGAATTTTCATAACAAAATGTTCAATTCATAATGCTACAATTGGAGCCAAGAAGTGGAAATACTTGGTACATTTGTCGCTTCACAGAATTTTTAGAGTCTATAGGTATTCGTTGCAATCCGAAGATACAAATTTTGATAATACCAGGATATGGACTATATACCGCCGTAGTCTTTTGACATAAGGATATATTATACAAGCCATATTCACATAAAGATATATCATTACTTACTACGGTTATCATCCAGAGGCATCCATATATATCCAGATGCAGGTTGACAGTGTATTTGTCTATTAATTCATCAAACGCGAGATAATTCTACACCATATTTTGGATAGAAAAGCGACGTCGAAAATCTTTTGAAATGGACCAACAATTATCATGCAAGGAACATTTTATGATGTACAAATCTTTATTATGGCAAGCGAGGAACATTTTATAATAAAGAGGAAAGGGACCAATAAAATAAATTGTCAACGGTGTAGAGTTAAAAAAAATATTCATTAGACACTGCTCAAAACTCGGCATGAGAATAACAAATTTTGCCATATACATTTTTTTGATACTCATTATTAGTTTTATAGTTTCTTTTCCAAATTTACATCGATTCACACCAATCATGACTAACAGTTCAACGTACACCATTTCATAGTTATCAAAGAAACGAAAAGAATGATTTCTTAAGAAATCTCATACAAGGAACATTTAATCGCGAAAGAGAAAAGAGATCGCTTTCTTTTCCGTCGTAGAGTTAAGTGTGGAAAATAAAAACTGTAGATCTAACGAGAAAGATCTAACGGAATGGCCAATCACAAGCTCGGAAGGCGTCAACAAGCCTTTCATTGCGTCGTATACAGACATGTCAATACTTCGATGTTAGCGTAATCTTGAGCCTGTGCAAAGTTTTTTCTCAGCAAATACGGCATCAATCGTGCTGATTTAGTGCTCAATCGAAGTATTTTTTCGTAATAAATCTCCAGTTCAATTTTCAAATCATCATATGCCTCCTGAGCTTCGTAATTAAAGAAAATGAATTTCAGTTTTTACCCCCACCACGGCAAATCGTTTTATTCAGAGATAATATACTCGGGCGAGCCTCGGGCCAGCAGACGACAGAGCTGTCAATGTATTTGTCCCGAGACTCTACGGAGTCTCTTGATAAAAGAACTACAAACAAGTATCAAAACTTTAATGTTTTTTGATTTTGTAAAAAAATTTGAAAAAATATTACACTGAAACATCCATTCCAACAGATCAACGGATAGGAAAGTATTTGATAAAAAATGACACCGAGAAATTACTCCAATTTCATCAGAATGCACCGAAAGTTTTTCAATAAAAGTAATCATAACGAAACGAGATTTTGAAACAAAAAAAAACCGGCCAAGTGCAAGTCGGACTCGCGCACGAAGGGTTCCGTGCCATTATCTAAAAAACGGCAAAAAATCACGTTTGTTGTATGGGAGCCCCCTTAAATATTTATTTTATTCTGTTTGTTAGTATTTGTTGTTATAGCGGCAACTGAAATACATCGTCTGTGAAAATTTCAAGTGTCTAACTATCACGGTTCATGAGATACAGCCTGGTGACAGACGGACAGACAGACAGACGGACGGACAGCAGAGTCTTAGTAATAGGGTCCCGTTTTACCCTTTGGGTACGGAACCCTAAAACGTATGCGCACCAAATTTCGAGAGCAAAAGTGTGATTGGAAAAAAGAATTTCGGTCGAAGTGCCACATGAATTTTTCTTTTATAACGTTTATTGATCACAAATTATATCTCATGAGCAGGGAAAACAAAATTGGTAAAATACTTATGAATTTTTTTTTCTCGAATCAAATATCGTTTCGCTCAAAATTATTTCGCGTCACTTGATTCCATTTTGGGTTGCGAGTGCAAATAGTATTTTCATGTACTTAACCACTCTAGGGTGGTTTAAAACTATGTATAATTCAAACCTAGAGTGGTATCATACACCATTCTCTCGGTTATATAAAAAACGTAGAGAATAGTTTCCATATAAACCTTGTTATTGCATGCAAGGGACATTTTATGGTAATACAGAAGAGGCACCGTTTTTGACTCCATTGTAGAGTTTACATTCGGAAAATTGGAATATTAAGGCTAGGGTTAAAAAAAATTATGTATTTAGGCACTGTTCTAAAGTTTATTTATTGAATTACACTTTATTTTTGCACTCTATCACTCTTCTATCTACATATTCAAATAACGTTAACCTAAAGTTTCACTTTAACCAAATAAAACTGACCGCGATCTTCATAACCTAACGACTGTTCAAAGATATTAATTATTCACCGAATATGAGTTTATCATACACCATTCCCTTATATAGTTATAAAAAAAAAGAGAATGGTTTCTAAATAAACCTTGTTATTGCATCCGAGGAACATTTTATGGTAAAAGAGAAGAGGCACCGTTTTCAACTCCGTTCTAGAGTTTACGTTCGGAAAAATGAATTGTTGGGACTTGTGTTAATAAAAAAAAATATTTATTTAGACACCCTTCAAAATTTTATTTATTGAATCACACTTCATTTTTGCACTATTACTCATCCATCGGTAATATGATAAAAGTCATTTTAATCAAAAGTTGAAACTGATCGCGATCTATATAACCTCATAACAAAGATATTACGTATTCACCGAATACGCGTTTATCATACACCTTTCTCTTAGTTATCAAAAAAAAAAACAAAGAGAATGGTTTCTAAATAAACCTTATTTTTGCATCCGAGGAACATTTTATGGTAAAAGTAAACAGACACCGTTTTCGACTCCGTTCTAGAGTTTACGTTCAGAAAAATGGATTGTTGGGTCTAGGGTTAATAAAAAAATATATTTATTTAGACACTATCCAATCACACTTTATTTTTGCACTATCACTCTTCTATCTATAATAAAAGTCTCTTTAAGCAAAAGTTGAAACTGGCCACGATCTTTATAACCTCACGACAAAGATATTAAATATTCACCGAATACGAGTTTATCATACACCATTCTCTTGGTTAATAGAAAAAATGAAGAGAATGGTTTCTAAATAAACCTTGTTATTGCATTCGAGAAACATTTTGATGGTAAAAGAGAAAAGGGATCATTTTCGATTCCGTTGTAGCAGAGTTTACGTTTGGAAAAAAATTGTAGGGGCTAGGTATAATTAAAAAATATTTATTTAGACACTGTTCAATATTTTATTATTACACTTTATTTTCCCACCATCACTATTCTATCTATATAAAAGTCACTCTTTACTCGTCTATCTATAAACACCACTCTAACCAAAAGTTGAAATTGACCACGATCTTTATAACCTCATGACTGTTATAAAAAAGATATTGGTCAGCTGTCATATGGACGATCGATCGAATATCACCACACTGAACCATGAAATGATTTTTTTTATAAATTTATCGATATAATTGCTCACACGTCCCGCACTTCGTTATGTCAAAACAACGTTCAAACTTTATGTTGGCTCCGTACAGAGGAAAGACGAGTCGTCGTGACCAATCGCAAGTCGTTGCTTCCGTTGCCGGAGACCGGCTTTTATGGAAATGGGTTTTGATGGGCATCAAAACGCCTTTGATTGTATCGTTCCTTCTAAAGGTCGGTATTTTATTGAATCCCGTAGCTGTAAGCCTAAGGAAGGCTATCGAATTTGATTTTTGCAAAAATCTCAATTACAACAAAAGAATATTGGAAAAACGTTAAAATATTCATATCTCGGTGTGTAATCAAGATATTCGGACTTTTTTTTTTTTAATTGTTCGTTTTTCAAAAACGCATCGAATGGTGAAAAAATTTTCAGCTATTTTCGTAACTTTGGTCAGAATTGCTATTTGTTCATAAGCAAAAAACGAAAATTATCACAAAACAGTATTTATTATCAACGAAAACGATTTCTTCTTTCCGTATATTTTGTGCATGATGACACGAAGCTCCTCGATTTTTTTCGACACTGTGGGCCTTCATCGACAAATTCTATTGAAGGTCAAAGTTTTTTCGAAGATCGCGAATTGTTGCTAAACTATAACTCGTAGATCGATAAATCTTGGACCATTCTCTTGGGGTTTCCCTTCCCTACATCATATATGGACTTCAAACCGATATCATAACAAACAATTGATTGCGGTTGCAAATAACAAATTGTGAATTTTTTGGTTCATTTGCAATTAACCGCTTAAATAACAATGCTAGCGCATTTTTTTATAGGACCTTTTTCATAGAGGACATTATGATGAACAACTTTTATTTAAAACTTTTTTCGATAGGGCGCGTTCCCAAAGTGTTGACTCAAAAAAACCGATTTTTTTTTCAATAATTTTTTATTGCTAAAATGCAGGATGGATTTTTACGCAAACTCAGGGCTATATTCCTATGAGTCCAAATAACCTACAAAAAAATTTGCTAATCTCTGCACCTCTTGAATAAAACTTTGTGAAATATGGCTTAAGGTGACTGGACTATTGTGTAACTCCAACCGTAGTAAGTCTGCCCTGTTAAAAGTCCTCAACCATGTAAACTGGACCTAGCGCGAGCTCTAACCCGTAGTATTTTGATATTTCCCCGACGCTCGCGTATCCCCACTTTCACCGCCTTTCTTAGGTACACGCCGGGCAAGTCTCCACCGTGTCCACCGGACCGCGCGGCATGCCATCGTTGAAACTCTCCAACTGTAGCAACTCTACCCTGTGCCCAAGGGCTCAACTGTGTTATCTGGCCCCGGCGCACCAACCCTCATACGTAGCAGCTCGACATTTCCCCGACGCTCGCGTACCCCCATTTTTTAGCGCCTGTCTCAGATACACACCGGAAAAGTGGCCACCGGGTCAACTGGACCCTGTACGAAGTCTTATACATAGCATCTTTACTTTTCCCCGCCGCTCGTATATCCCCACTTTTGTCTCGGCTGTACATTTCGAGTAGAATCGCACGTACCCAATGATCAGCTTAGCAGCACGTAAATTTTCCCATCTACCGCCAACCTGCTACGTAAGTTTTCTACTATATCGATTGATTTCGAATTAAAATCTCACAAGCTGTATTTTATAAAGTTTTTACTACTTCACAATGCCACGCTCATGTTTTCGTACCATAAATTTTATCGCCTAAAATTTCTGGGCATTAACGATTTGCGAAAAAAGAAAATCGTCATCTTTCAGACGTTACGAATATTGATATGCAATAATAAGAGAATCAACAAGTTAACAAGTAAATAGGTTTTCATCGTCGTTAGAAATTAGTTTATTGGTTTTCAAAAATACGCTTGCTTTTTTTCGGAATTATGTTTTTCCGCTTCTCCACTTTTTCCGAAGTCGTTATTCCACCAGCTTTTCCTTAAATGCCTTAGCTATCCCCACAAACATGGTGTTCAAGCTTCTTATGAAAACATGTGCAAAATCCACAGTTTTTTATTCATTTTTCATAATTGACTAATAAAATTTTTAATCGGAAGAAATATTCTTTAAATATTCATATGCATTTACAAACAAATCATTTCATTCAGCGATGATAAAAACCATTTATCTTAATTTCATTAATGTATATTTGACTTGATCAATATGTTAAGGGTTCCATGGATTTATTGTCGTTGAAAATTAAATGTTTGTAGCTTCTCAAAAATAGTTAAATTTTTTAGAGATTTTTGTTGCGCTGGCTCTTATACAAAAAAATTTATTATAAAGTTTAATTTTCACTCATTTTCATTTTTTTATTTACGTAAAAAGGTTGAAATACATTGGTGCACGGTATTAAGGCCAAATGTCGTGCCGATCCAGCCACCGTGAGAACGACAGAGAGAGTAACAAATTTGTAAGGTAAAAATTTTCCACACCGTTCGTCCGATTGGAATAAAAAAAGTATTTGCGCATTTATGCCATTTATCTGCGTAGGCTGAAACTTTTTGTTATTTCGATCGGCCGTACGGGGTTGAAAATGTTGACTTCCGAAAAATCGAGAGACATGGGTTATTGCAAATACCCTTAAAGGACCACTAAAATGTACCGAAAATTTAGGTATTTTTTAGTGGCTGTACCTCGCGTAAAGCTGGTGGTAAAAATTTTGCAAGCATTCTAAGACGTGAATCTTCCAGTTTTTTTTGAAAATATCCTTATCTTCAAACCGTTTCTTTTTAATTACTGTACTATTTTCTGTACCCAATTACAGGCAACTAACGCGAAAAATGGATGTTTCACTTCGATTGGCTGTAACTAGGGAAACAAAAATCGTACAAAAAGTTTAGTGGTAGTTTTGGAAAGCTAAGTAACCGCCTTAACGTATCCGCTTTAACAGCTTCCAGGTGGTAATTTCATTTAAAAAATTGTTCATTATGTCAAATCTTTTTTACAAAAGAACCACACAGTAGCATATTTTTTTAATTTTTGTTGAACATAATCATCCTCAGTGAAAAAACACAAACCTATGTATTACCCCTGCCTTTTCTACAGATTCAACGTATTTTTACTAAGTGTGCATGATCCCACTGCATGACGCTCAGATTTTTTTTTTCAATAGACTTCCAATGATTAAATATGGCAATTCTGTTAAAATCATATACAATCACCTGTTTGGCCTCCACATTTTTTTCTTCCGTCGTAAAATATAAATAATTGCTCTATGATGTTTTCGGTTCGATTTGGCGTTTTTTTCCACGACAAGAAAGGTGATTCAAGAAAAGAAAAAAAATTATTGAAAAACAGTTACTAAAACAATTTATATATAAAAAAATGTAATCACGGACAAGAAAATGTCACGGAAACAAATGAACAAAAAATATTTAATCGGGGAAAAAATACAACAAAAAAATTTTGAAATTGTTGAAAAAAAACGATTCTGTTTTTTCTAATTTATGATATAAAAATATTTTCAAGAAATATCATATCCTCGCAACAAGTTAGAAAAAAAATTTTATGTTCATGCCACTTGAAATTTTCAAGTAATTATCAGTTTTATTGTAGTGTGAGAGAGTTTTATAGCGTGACCGCTGACGGGTTAAGACCATGTTTGAGCAGGGTATAACCACTCCAAACAGACCAAAAATTTCCGAAAATGTTAGTGATCCTCTGATTTGTCCACCAGTGCATGCTCACATTTTATACAATGCAGTATTTAAATTATATTGAACAGTATATCTATCTCTGAAAAAATTCGTGGAACTTCTGGAAACAATAAGGCAGCCGCTAAAATGAATTAATTTCGAAAATTCCCATTTCAATTCCAACTATTCTATTGAAGCATCTCGGTTTTGCAAGCTTTTTCTAATATTTTTCGATTGGACATTTTTTTGACAAAAAAAATTGAGAAATTTGAGAATACCATCCAAAATATGCACAATAACAGATTTTATACGTTACGGCGCTTCCGCTTTCCTATATGAAGGCTTTATTTTAATTAGCCAATCGCGGAACCAGTGCTGCACAGAAAAATAATTTTATTCTAGTCAGCTAATCGATGGTAAAAATCGATTTTACAGAATAAATTCACTGCATCGGCTAGTTGTTTAAAGATGTCTTTTGGGTTGACTCATAATGTCCAAATATTACGCAGTAATATATAAATCCTTTCAAAGGCTGGCTAGTTATTTCGAAAGAGAGGGCAACTAAAACCGTTTTGATTCAACTGTTAGCTACCTGCAATAACAATTTGAGTTACTGGAGCGAAGTGGCTACGCGAAGTCAAGTTTTCATTGCGCACAAACAACCGATGAGCATTTTTGTTTGCAGACTTCTCTTTATAAAATTTTTTGTCAAGAGACGAAATAATTTGTCGTGATTAGCAGGGGTAATACATAGGTTTGTGTTTTTTCACTGAGGATGATTATGTTCAACAAAAATTAAAAAATATGCTACTGTGTGGTTCTTTTGTAAAAAAGATTTGACATAATGAACAATTTTTAAATGAAATTACAGTACAGTAATTAAAAAGAAATGATTTGAAGGTAAGGATATTTTCAAAAAAAACTGGAAGATTCACGTCTTAGAATACTTGCAAAATTTTTACCACCAGTTTTACGCGAGGTACAGCTACCAAAAAAAGACCTCAATTTTCGGTACATTTCAGTGGTCCTTTAAGGGTGTTTGCAATAACCCACGTCTCTCGATTTTTCGAAAGTCAACATTTTCAACCCCGTACGACCGATCGAAATAACAAAAAGTTTCAGCCTACGCAGACAAATGGCATAAATGCGCAAATACTTTTTTATTCCAATCGGACGAACGGTGTGGAAAATTTTTACCTTACAAATTTGTTACTCTCTCTGTCGTTCTCACGGTGGCTGGATCGGCACGACATTTGGCCTTAATACCGTGCACCAATGCATTTCAACCTTTTTACGTAAATAAAAAAATGAAAACGAGTGAAAATGAAACTTTATAATAATTTTTTTGTATAAGAGTCGGCGCAACAAAAATCTCTAAAAAATTCAACTATTTTTGAGAAGTTACAAACATTTAATTTTCAACGGCAATAAATCCATGGAGCCCTTAACATATTGATCAAGTCAAATATACATTAATGAAATTGAGATAAATGGTTTTTATCATCGCTGAATGAAATGATTTGTTTGTAAATGCATATGAATATTTAAAGAATATTTCTTCCGATTAAAAATTTTATTAGTCAATTGTGAAAAATGAATAAAAAACTGTGGATTTTGCACATGTTTTCATAAGAAGCTTGAACACCATGTTTATGGGGATAGCTAAGGCATTTAACGAAAAGCTGGTGGAATAACGACTTCGGAAAAAGTGGAGAAGCGGAAAAACATAATTCCGAAAAAAAGCAAGCGTATTTTTGAAAACCAATAAACTAATTTCTAACGACGATGAAAACCTATTTACTTGTTAACTTGTTGATTCTTTTATTATTGCATATCAATATTCGTAACGTCTGAAAGATGACGATTTTCTTTTTTCGCAAATCGTTAATGCCCAGAAATTTTAGGCGATAAAATTTATGGTACGAAAACATGAGCGTGGCATTGTGAAGTAGTAAAAACTTTATAAAATACAGCTTGTGAGATTTTAATTCGAAATCAATCGATATAGTAGAAAACTTACGTAGCAGGTTGGCGGTAGATGGGAAAATTTACGTGCTGCTAAGCTGATCATTGGGTACGTGCGATTCTACTCGAAATGTACAGCCGAGACAAAAGTGGGGATATACGAGCGGCGGGGAAAAGTAAAGATGCTATGTATAAGACTTCGTACAGGGTCCAGTTGACCCGGTGGCCACTTTTCCGGTGTGTATCTGAGACAGGCGCTAAAAAATGGGGGTACGCGAGCGTCGGGGAAATGTCGAGCTGCTACGTATGAGGGTTGGCGCGCCGGGGCCAGATAACACAGTTGAGCACTTGGGCACAGGGTAGAGTTGCTACAGTTGAAGAGTTTCAACGATGGCATACCGCGCGGTCCGGTGGACACGGTGGGGACTTGCCCGGCATATACCTAAGAAAGGCGGTGAAAATGGGGATACGCGAGCGTCGGGGAAATATCAAAATACTACGGGTTAGAGCTCGCACTAGGTCCAGTTTACATGGTTGCAGACTTTCCACAGGGCAGACTTGCTACGGTTGGAGAGTTACACGATGGCGAGTTGCGCGGTCCAGTCGACACAGTAGACAGTAGGCCCGTGACGACTTGACACCCTGCCTTAAAAAACAACTGGGCTGCAATATATTCGGACAATAGTTTTTTCCTTCACTGAAGAAAAATTTGACTTTGATGTAATTGAAATTTTTTTTTCCCTGCCTCAAATAAGGGTTAGCTTGAACACATCCCAAATAACATTCCTTCCCTCCGCCAGAAAGAACCTTGATTTCCAAATCTTTGATCAATATCTTTTCCCTCCGCTGAAAATAAAAAAGTTGGCTCTATCGTGTTGATAAACAACATTTCTTTCCTTCGCTGGTAAAAATCAATATATTGAATGAGTTTTTTCTTTCTCGATGAAACTAAAAGCTGCCATATATTCAGAAAAACTTTTTTCCCTCTGCTGGGAAAAAACCTGGTTTCAATACCTTCGATTCATTTTTTTTTCCTTCGCTCCTTGAAAAATTTGACTAATGTACTCCGAACAATAGTTATCTTCTATTGAATAACAACTGGGCTTCAATATATTCGAACAATAGTTACATTGCATAACGTATGCACGTTGTATTCGTGCGTAAAACAATTTAGCATTTCCACAGAGCTCGTGCGAAGTCACTGAAAAAAATTAAATATTTTCAATCCTTCAATCGTATTGCATGGTGCATCCTATACTGAAATTTTCTGTTTAATAATTGAAACTAACTTTAGTTCGTTTTCATTTTATTTCATAGTTATTTACGCTGTAACCAAAAAACTGTTTGCCAGGGTACGGCAAAATTAATAAATAGACTTATAGAAGATGGACATCCTCATTCGCAATATTGCGTGCCAGATGATATGGTTGAGCATATCTGTCGCTTCAAAACTGCTCTATCGGAAGCTCTTTCTCAGCATTGGTACAAGTTGAAAGACTTGTACGATACGTATGCAGTTGTGTAAGTTTTTTCACGTAGTTTCATAGTTTTTCGTACTTTATTTTATGTGTTCTCTAAAGGAATAATCCTCTATGATATCGATTCATCGATGAATCGCGAAAACCGTATCTCTGCAGCGACTAGTGACACGTACTATTGCTTTTCGGCTTTTTGATCGGAGTTCTTACTTTTATTGTTATGTTTTGAATTGCCATATCAAGTCATGCAGAAGCAGCCAGTCGCGTTTCATTTCGATCTATCAGGACCTTCATGCAGCAATGCAGAAAAAAACAGTATCCCCCGAGTCCGCATACGATCCGTGAATTCGTGGATCGACTCGTTGATCCGGCGCATGCTCGAAATCTCGAATACAATAATGGTCGACTCTCAGTCTGTTTGATAACTGACAACAGCGGTGCACATCATGCACTTTTTTTTGACGAAGATTTCGTGCAGCAAGAGATGGGTGAGGTATCGAGGCTCCTCATTGATGGAACTTTTGGTTCAAGACCGCGGATCGAAGCAGTATACCAATTGCTAACTATCATGGGGATAAAATTGAACCACGTAAGAATTTGTTTACAATTCAAAGCATGCTAAATTATAAAACTGACTTAAATCCGATATCGTATGACAAAATAAAAGAGTATCAAGTATGTTCATTAAAGTTAAACGTGATTGCAAGTTTAATTATAAATCAAAACATACGAACGTACTGACGCGTTGGTTTGCATCTGATTTGAATGCACAACAAATGCATCAAACAGGTCGAAACAAATAACTTTCATTAAAAACAGGATGAATTAATCATTCATGATTTGATTGCACATTAGATTCTAATTATGTTAACTCTTATGTACTCTAGGGCTTTCCCTTTATATGGATCGTAATGACAACCAAAACCCAAGACGCTTATGCAGCTTGTCTGAGCTACGTAAAAACAAACATTCTACATACGAACAACATTATCCTCGTAATGAGCGACTTCGAACGTGCATTGCGAAATGCCGTTTCGGAGACTTTTCCAACTGCTCTGAGTACGGGTTGTAATACCCATCATGATCGTGTGAGTATTGTCAGATTATATGATATGGTTGTTCGAGAAAAAAATGAATGATAACATTTTCACAAAAAATCCTTTGCGTGAAGGAACGATATTTCAACCAACATATCGTTAAAAACCTGATAATCAATAAAAACAAAATCGATTTATCATTAACGTACGATCATAATATTAGAGTTTACGTTTTATCAAAAAAAAAAAAATCTAAATATCTGTAAGTAACAATAATAATGTACTGGGTTTTAGGCGATATATAGGAAAGCCAAGGCCCTTCATCTTGAAAATTTATTTCGAACGAACGCAGAGGCCAAAAGTTTTTTCAAAAAGCTTTTGGCTTTAGCGTATTTGCCTGCTGACCTCATCACCAACCAATTCCAGGCCATTAGGAATAATTTAACACCTTTGGTCCAAAGACAACTAAGCCCGTTATGCGATTATTACGCCCGGTATTGGCTACGAATTGTGAAACCAGAGGGCTTCAGCGTACATGGGCTTAGTCATCGCACCAACAATATCGTCGAATCATACCACAGTAGGCTTAAACACAGGATGGAAGCTCGCCCTGGCCCTTGGGACTTCGTTTGTGAGTTTTGTTTGCAGTCGAACGTAACCTCACGCAATTCTTATTTCCAATTAAGTATAAAATGGGATTAATATTGGTTACATTTTTTGCAACAGGCAAGCTACTGAAACTACAAGCCGACGTTCGATCGGACGTCGAACGCTTAAAAAATAATGTACCTATCGGCAGGCACGCACGTTACTCAACAATTTTCAAGCAGAAGCAATTAATTAAAGGTTAGATTGGATAAAGATAATTTTAATTCAGAATCACTAATAACTAAATGCATTAGAGATAGGTTGTTTAGTTCATGTTGGTTTACCGCGTGTGTCAGTTCGTAATTTGCAAATATATTCTTACATTATTTGATACATGACTTGAATACCTTCCTTCGAAAGGAAAAAACAAGGGCAAAGCTTACATAACAGTTAACCTATTTATATTCTATTCAGCGTGGCGTGAGCTGCACATGCTCGAAATAACAGTGAATGAGTTCATCGAAAAGGCAGCGGCTTTAAAGGGCAATATCGAAGTAATTATGGCTCATTACCAAAATGTGGAAGAGAACGAAGAGGCTCATGAACATAAGCTGCAGGACCTTCCACCAGTCAACGCGTTGGGTAAAATTGTTTGTTAACATTAATTCAGGCTTAGGAACCACCGCCTCAAAGTACAATCTTGTCGAAATCATTTCAGATCCAGATTTCGAGCGAGAGATATTCTCCGAGGAACCACCACGATGGCTCTTGGACAATGCCGTAACGTTCCAAGAAAATGGTAAATCATACCGATTGGTTTAATCCAAACTTTGTATTTTGTTTAGGCACACCACGATGCTTTCCTTTCCCAAAAATGTCAAGTAGCTTTCTCCATAATTTCAATTATATAATGAAACCGTACTAATTTTCAAAAATTACTACCATTTGCATCAACTTACATAATTCATATAAAAATTGCAAATTTCAAAAGAAATAATAGGGCCTTATGAAATTTTGATCCGTAGAAGATCAGCCACTTTCGATGGACGATGACTCGGACGCCGCTTCGTCACTTGTTTCTAACGGTAATTATTCATAAAACCATGCTTGGAATCTTTTTTGTTGTATTTTTTTACACTGCAATTATATACATTATTGCTTTTGTACACTTTCTCTTGGCAGCCAACAATGAAGATGAAGGAAACTTCAATTTCGATGTGGGAGAAAGGAGGGCATTCGCGCAACCCAACGTGATCGGTAACTACTTTTGATCCATTGCAAGCACGAAGCAGTACCTCAACTTACTCCCATTTTTATATTAAAAAAGTAGTTGTACAAAACAATCGCTCCAGTTGTTACATGTACATTTCAACACCCTGACATATTAAACTGTGAGGAAAAAAGTAGAAGCGCTTTCTCCATAATTTTCTATGTACAATCAAATCGTGCTAATACTTTCAATGATCAACATTCAGCATAACTTGCGTTGAATTTTTATTTAAACGCTTAAAAATATTGGACGTAAGGAAGAAGCCTCATGATTTTTTACTCCATAGAAGACCAGCCGATTTTGATCGACGATGACTCGGGCGCTCCGTCGCTTGTTTCTAACGGTAATTATTCATGAAACCATTTTCGTAATTATTATTATTTTATTTATTTATACCGCAACTAAATACGCAATTGCTTTCGCACATTTTTTCTTTGTAGCCAACGATGAAGACGAAGGAAATTTCAATTTCGACGTAGAAGGATGGAGGGCATTCGCGCAACCCAACGTGATCGGTAACTATTTTCGATCCATTGCAAGCACAAAGCAGTACATCAAATTGTTCCCTTTCCTATATTAAAGAAGTAGTAGTACATAGCAATAGAAAGCTCCAGTTGTTACATGTATATTTAAACACGCTGACATATTAACTGTGAGAAAAAAAGTAGAGGAGCTTTCTCCATAATTTTCTATGTACAATCGAATCGTGCTAATACTTTCAATGACCAACATTCAGAATAACTTGCGTTGAATTTGTATTTAATCGCTTAAAAATAATGGATGTAAGAAAGAAGCCTCATGATTTTTTGCTCCATAGAAGACCAGCCGATTTTAATCGACGATGACTCGGATGCTCCGTCACTTGATTCTAACGGTAATTATTCATGACACCATTTTCGTAATTATTATTATTTTATTTGTTTATACTGCAATCAAATACCTAATTGCTTTCGTATACGTTTTTCCCTCAGCCAACGATGAAGGCATGAGAAATTTTAATGAGGTAGGATTGAGAGCATCCCCGCAACGCAATAACATTGGTAATTATTATTGAACTGCTGCAAACATCTGTTCAAAATTTTCCGATGAATGTATAATTCTTTTAAATGTCATCATCTTGTTATCTTTTGTTTCATATTAGCAGACCCGCCTCCAAGGCAGGAAATCGCTCCAGACCCTCCAGCCCGTTTGACAGCACAGACGAATAAAAAACGCAACAAGCGTCGAAAAGGTTGGACATTGCATTGAGAAAAATGCATGGCTTCGGAAGTATATTAATGATTGTCCGAAATTACAGATATGAGAAGAAGAGCAATGCTACGACGACAAGATGCGTCAAATTTGGAAAATATCGAGCAGCAATTGAGAACGGCAGAAGACCGGCTCCGGAATATTCAGGATAATGGTAACAGAATCACATTGTTCATTCATTAGACGGAATATTATTTATTTTCACTTTTGTTTCGATACTCTATTGATTCTCGGCACCGCGATAGATGATTTTTTATTACAAAATTTGCATAAATGGGAAAGTAAAAATAACAGCAATTATATGTTAGCTTTCAATTTTTACCGGTATCAATGTAATTTTGTAACCATAAAATAAGGGTGATCTTGGTTTAATTTGTGCAGGATTCTGCTAATTCACTTTTCCTTGCAATGGTATTTTTTCACATGTTTTTTCACAACTCATTTCATTTCTGGTTCTTTTACGAGTCATTCTATGTCAATTGGAATAGTCCAGTATAAAATACCGATATGTACAATGATGTGATAGTTATCTTGATTTCGCGAGTATTAACCTTTGTATACCCTGGAGACGCTCTTTTTAGGAAACTGGTTCTTTAGCTCGAATGTGACAAAATCACTTTTGCTCAAAAGTATGGATTCACTGACCAAAAAAAACGAACCACTGTAAAAATTTCACAGCATTTCAAAGCTGTCTTTCTTGATACTTTAGCCATAGGGGAAAAAAGAAAAGGAAAAAACAAGTCTCGCAGGAAGTTTGGGAAAAATAAATTAGTCATCGTAGAAAAATAAAAGGATAAAAACGTCGGGAGCGATTAAAGAATTATAATGTGTGTTTATAAAAATGGCGATAGGTGAGAGTGGAAATACTTCGAATTATATTTGGAAATGAAGAAGGAAAATTGTACAAGGAAACACAGGGTGAAGGGGTGGGAATTATTCACTGGAATGGTATTCAGTCAAGTCAAGGATTGGAAGTTCGGGGCACCATAAAAAAATGGGGGGGAAGGTAGAATTAGTGTTTTCCGGAAAAGAATTTCAGAAGGGATGTTATAATGATCTTCGAAAGAAAAAAGAGAAAATGAAGAAACAAGATTCACAAGAGGTTTAGGAAAAACAAATTAGTCATCATAGAAAAATGAAGAGATGAAAAGATTGGAAGCGATTAAAGAATTATAACGCGTGTTTATAAAAATGGTGATAGGTGAGAGTGGAGACACTTCGAATTGTATTTGGAAATGAAGAAAAAAAATTGTTCAAGGGAAAACAAGGTGAAGAGGTGGGAATTATTTGCTGGAATGGTATTCAGGCAAGTCAAGGATTGGAAGTTTGGGGCACCATGAAAAAATGGGGGGAAGGTAGAATTAATGTTTTCCGGAAAAGAATTTCAGAAGGGATGTCATAATGATCTTCGAAAGAAAAAAGAGAAAATAAAGAAAAAAGATTCACAAGAGGTTGAAGAAAAACAAATTAGTCATCGTAGAAAAGCGGAGAGATGAAAAGATTGGGAGCGATGAAAGAATTATAATGTGTGTTTATAAAAATAGCGATAGGTGAGAGTGGAGATACTTCGAATTATATTTGGAAATGAAGAAGGAAAATTGTACAAGAGAAAACAAAGTGAAGGGGTGGAAATTAATCGCTGGAATGGTATTCAGTCAAGTCCAGGATTGGAAGTTCGGGGCACCATGAAAAAATAGGAGGGAGGGTAGAATTAGTGTTTTCCGGAAAAGAATTTCATTAGGGATGTCATAATGATCTTCGAAAGAAAAAAGAAAAAATAAAGAAACAAGATTCACAAGAGGTTGAGGAAAAACAAATCAGGCATCGTAGAAAAGCGGAGAGATAAAAAGATTGGGAGCGATGAAAGAATTATAATGTGTGTTTATAAAAATAGCGATAGGTGAGAGTGGAGATACTTCGAATTATATTTGGAAATGAAGAAGGAAAATTGTACAAGGGAAAACAAAGTGAAGGGGTGGGAATTATTCGCTCGAATGGTATTCAGTCAAGTCAAGGATTGGAAGTTCGGGACACCATGAAAAAATAGGAGGGAGGGCAAAATTAGTGTTTTCCGGAAAAGAATTTCAGAAGGGATGCCATAATGATCTTCGAAAGAAAAAAGAGGAAATGAAAAAACGAGATTCACAAGAGGTTGACGAAAAACAAATTAGTCATCATAGAAAAATGAAGAGATGAAAAGATTGGGAGCAACGAAAGAATTGTAACGCGTGTTTATAAAAATGGCGATAGGTGAGAGTGGAGACACTTCGAATTGTATTTGGAAATGAAGAAAAAAAATTGTTCAAGGGAAAACAAGGTGAAGGGGTGGGAATTATTCGCTGGAATGGTATTCAGTCAAGTCAAGGATTGGAAGTTCGGGGCACCATGAAAAAATGGGGGGGAGGGTAGAATTAGTATTTTCCGGAAAAGAATTTGAGAAGGGATATCATAATGATCTTCGAAAGAAAAAAGAGAAAATGAAGAAACAAGATTCACAAGAGATTGAGGAAGAACAAATTAGTCATCGTAGAAAAATGGAGAGATGAAAAGATTGGGAGCGATTAAAGAATTATAACGCGTGTTTATAAAAATGGCGATAGGTGAGAGTGGAGACACTTCGAATTATATTTGGAAATGAAGAAGGAAAATTGTACAAGGAATCACAGGGTAAAGGGGTGGGATTTATTTGCTGGAATGGTATTCAGTCAAGTCAAGGATTGGATGTTCGGGGCATCATGAAAAAATGGAGGGAGGGTAGAATTAGTTTTTTCGGGAAAAGAATTTCAGAAGGGATTTGATAATGATCCTCGAAAGAAAAAGGGGAGAATGAAGAAACAAGAATTGCAGGAGGTTTGGGGAAAAATAAATTAGTCATCGTAGAAAAATAAAAAGATGAAAATATCGGGAGCGATTAAAGAATTATAACGTGTGTTTATAAAAATAGCGATAGGTGAGAGTGAAAACACTTCGAATTATATTTGGAAATGAAGAAGGAAAATTGTTCAAGCAAAAATAAGGTGAAGGGATTCTGTTCCAATGTTACAATTGAACAGAAAAAGTTCGACAAAGTCATGCTGTGAAAAAAACAGCATTTTTTGAAAACGAAATGAAAGAATGCCTAAGCTTTTTTTTCAAAGTTTTTCATTAAAAATTGAGCGTGATAGCTTGCCACAAGTTGGGCATTAATTAGCAACAG
Source organism: Rhimphoctona megacephalus (assembly GCA_963989365.1). Taxonomy (NCBI): domain Eukaryota; kingdom Metazoa; phylum Arthropoda; class Insecta; order Hymenoptera; family Ichneumonidae; genus Rhimphoctona; species Rhimphoctona megacephalus. The sequence continues at coordinate 2,919,031 of OZ022416.1, read as the reverse complement.
TCAAAAAATCTTATTGACATGAAATGACTTGTTCCCAATGATATTGACGTTCCAAGAAAGGTTTCTACGGAATATTTGAAAAATTAGTCGAGAACAAGCTGTATGAATTGGAATTTCCAAAACCTATAGAAGTGTTCAGGAATGAGTGAATGATTTGTTGTAAATTTATTGCCGGGTGTTGAGGATCGTGACGATGATGGAAAGAATAAAATAGCTGACACGCGGACGTGGCTTGAGTGCACGGAAAACCGTTTGTCTTTATTCCTTATAAAAATTGTGGATAAAATACAGAGTGAGTTCGATGAGTTTGATGAGATCGATGAGTTAATAATGTTTAATTTACGCACTAAAAGCACTGTGAAGCTAACCGCCAGTATTATATTAATTACTGCGCGTGTTAGCGTCGTATGAGTTTGCCACTGAGTGTCTATGGAATCACGGGCTTGGCGTCACCTCGTGTTGAGCTGAGTTGAATAATGATGATGCACTCTTTTGTTGAGCAAATTGCGCCCCAATTGCAGCAATCGCTTATGAGTTCACTTTAATTGAGTTGTTTTATTTACATCGAATGAGAATGAGTAAACGCTATAGAAAATGAGTGATCCTTGTTTGTGAAAACTGAGAAGAGCCTGAGAACGACGTAGCGCGTGGCACAAAACGATTTATACTGATAGAAAGATGGCCGCTCTGACCGTTGGCCGACACGAGGCCCTCGCGTTCGTTGCCGAAGGCGTTGGCCTCGTGGCGCGGTGAGAGCGCCCAGGAGGTGCTGCCCCGGCGCGAGTCTCTCGAGAAGCTCGCCCCGCTTGTAAGGCGAGGCGGATTCCCGAACATTCTCCCGCCATCAGCGCAGAGTTGCTGATGTCCTAGCTGAGGTGATCCCCGAGGTGAGTTGGAAGCGGTGCGAGCTTAGCAATCGGTCTGGTGAGTGTGGTGATGGCTGTCTTCAGCGTCACCACTCGGGTGAGGCCGTCCTTCCCAGGATGGAGAGTAAGGACCCTGGCCAGGGGCCACTTGCTTGGCGGGAACCGTTCATCAGTGATGAGCACAAGTGTGCCCACTTTGATGTCATTTGCCGGATGATGCCACTTTGAGATCGATTGCAATCTCTGCAGGTAGTGAGTGCTCCATTGTTTCCAGAATGATTGGTATTTCTGTTGGATAAACTTCCATCTATCCAGATGACCGATGTTGAGGTCATTCACTGATGCTTCCGGCAGGGATGAGAGGGCACTTCCGGTCAAGAAGTGACCTGGTGTGAGTGCTGACACGTCGTCAGGATCATCGCTGAGAGGTTCGAGGGGTCGTGAGTTCAGAGTTGCCTCCACTTGAGTGAGCAGTGTTGTAAGTTCCTCGAACGTCAGCAAGGTGTCACCTACGGTGCGTCTGAGGTGAAATTTGAGTGACTTCACCACAGCTTCCCATTTGCCACCCATGTGTGGCGCCGCAGGTGGGTTAAATTGCCACTGAGTGTTGTCATTTGACAACATGGATGCAATAACATGGTGTTCATGAGAGCTTTGAGTGAACATCCTTCTCAGTGTTGAGTCCGCCCCGATGAGATTAGTGCCGCAGTCTGAGTAAATTGAGTGAGGAATGCCCCGGCGTGACACAAAGCGCCGGTAAGATGAGATGAACCCACTGGTTGAGTAGTCGCTGACAACCTCAAGGTGAACGGCTGAGGTGGTGAAACACACGAAAACGCAGATCCATCCTTTTGATGATTTTGCTCCACGACCTTTCCACGTTTTGAGCGTAAGTGGTCCGGCATAATCAATGCCGGTATGAGTGAACGGTCGTGAAGGTGTGACTCGAGCTGTGGGCAATTGTCCCATCAGCTGCTGGGCCCTTATTCCCCGCTGTCGAGCACAGGTGACACAGCGGAGAATGTGAGTTTTCACTGGAGACCGACCTCCCAGAATCCAATATGAGTGTCTTGCGTCTGCAAGGGTGAGCTGGGTGCCTCCATGGAGAGTTCGAAGATGAGAATGCTCAATGATGAGTGAAGACAATCGTGAGTGCCGCGGCAGTATGGCTTGATGTTTGCTCTCTGGTGAGAGCGATGATGAGTCGAGTCGACCTCCAACCCGAATAACTCCTTTGTGATCAAGAAAGGCAGTTAAACGAGAGAAGGCGTGAGTTGTGTGAAATGTTGAGTTTTTTCTCAACACCTTGAGTTCCTGAGCAAAAAAGGCTTCTTGAGTAGCCTTGATCCAGAAGATCTTGGCTGCGTCCATCTCCTCTGATGATATGATAGCTACAGGAGAGGTGAGTGGTTGCTTCTTCAGTCTCGCAATAACCTTGAAGCAGATTGCGGTGATTCTGATGAGTTTTCGGAGTGAGGAATATTGATGAATCAAATCCCAATGATGATTGACTTTGGGGGTGGCACCGAAGAGCGCAACTCCCGGACGAGCTTCAGGCACGCTGAAGTCGTCTGATATCGGCTGCTGCCGCGGCCATGAGCTGAGTGATTTGGTCATCCAAGGTGGTCCCGTCCACCATAAAGGATGATCCTTGAGCTGTTGAGTAGTTAGGCCTCTGGAAGGGCCATCGGCTGGATTAGATGTGCCAGGAACATGCCTCCATTGAGCATGAGGCGTGAGTTCTTGTATCTGAATGACTCTGTTCCTGATGAAATCTTTCCACCGTGAAGCGGGCGTTTTGATCCACGTGAGAGTGATTTGAGAGTCCGTCCACAAATGAGTTGATGTTATTGGTAGCTTGAGTGTCGCTTGAGTGTGCTGTATGAGTTTTGAGAGTAGCAGCGCTGCTGTGAGTTCTAACCTCGGGATGGTTAGCTGTTTGAGTGGGGCCACCTTCGTTTTTGCAAGAACGAGTGATGATTTGGCGCCCGTGGACGGCGAGTGTACGACGATGTAGACTACGGCTGACATCGCGAGTTGAGATGCGTCAGAGAAGCCATGTATTTCGATGGTTGAGTAACTCCAGGTGTTAAACCACCTGGGTATCGAGAGCTTGGCCAAGCCTTTTAGATCTTCTCTGATGAGTAACCAGCGTGAGCTGATGTGAGTGGGCAGTGGGTCATCCCAGTTGATCTTATGCAACCAGAGCTCTTGCAAAAGTATTTTTGCTCTGATGGTTACTGGAGAGATGAAACCGAGTGGATCGAATATCTGCGCTACCTCAGATAAGATGAGACGCTTCGTGAGTGTTCCTGAGTTCTCGGTGAATTTCGATGAGAATGAGAAAGTGTCGGCTTGTGGAAGCCATTTTAATCCGAGGATTTTGGTTGAGCAATCGTCAAATGAGATGGTTGAGGAAGTCTCTTGAGTTGATGAAACAGCCTTGAGTAAATCTTGATGAGTTGATTGCCATTTCGCAAGCGGAAACCCTCCCGCATTGCACAGGTTCTTGAGTTGATGAGCAATTTCTATGAGTTGGTCAACTGAATCTGCGCCGCCGAATATGTCGTCGACATATCGGCCCTTGAGCAGTGAGGGCACCGCTAGCGGAAAGCGATGACCTTCGTCCTCCACCAATTGTAATAGAACTCGTACAGCGAGGAAAGGAGCTGATTTCGTTCCATAAGTCACGGTGGTCAGTTGGAAATGTATCTCGTTCAGTTTCTCATCGACCCACAGAATTCTCTGTAGGTCCCAATCGTCCTTGTGTACGTTGATTTGTCGGTACATCTTCGTTATATCCGTAGCGAAGATGTGGCGATGATGTCGAATCCATATGAGAACGTCCGTGATGTCTAACAAGAGATTTTGACCAGTATACATGAGATCGTTGAGTGAGACTCCGGTTGTAGTTGGGCAAGAGCCATTGAAGACCACGCGCAACTTGGTTGTTTTGCTGTCGGGTCTGAGCACACCATGATTCGGCAGATAGTAAACGGGATGGAGCTTCGTCCGTGCCTGTGAGTCGTTGGATGAGACCCTCAACCCTCCAGATGTTTTTGAGGCATCTGGTGCCAAGGTCATCCCACCACTAGACCCGCAGACGTTGAACTTGCCTCCTTGAGTGGCTCTGGTTGAGTGGTCTGAGATGCGAATCATGTGACCAAGCTCTTCGTATTCTCGCATAAAGGCCGTGTAGAGTTGAGTATAAGCCTCATCTCGTTGAAGCCTTTTAAGTGTTCTCTTGAGACAGTGATGAGCTGCAGCGTATGAGTTGCCCAACGAGTTGGGTGATGACATAAGTGGGATACGTACTGTGTATCGACCTGTAGAGTCCCTTGAGTGAGTAGATCGAAAGTGATCTTCACACTCCTGCTCCTCAGGAGTAATGTTACTTACAGCATCCGATGGTATCTCCTCCTGGACCCAAAATTTGGTGAGGAGATTCTGCAGCTCTGAGTTGTCGACTTGAGTTCGAGCATGATAAGATGTGCATGGCGATGAGTGTGATGAGCAAACCGGACCGAAGACCAGCCAGCCGAAGATTGAGAGTTGAGCCAACGGCATTGTTGGCGAGCCGTAGATGATGTTGGGCTTGATGACTTGTCCGTATGAGTCAGCGCCAATGACAATGTCAATGGAGCGCGGCTTTTGAAAATCAGGGTCGGCTAGCTTGAGTCTTGTGAGATGAGGCCATGTTTTTTCTTGTGATTGAAATGACGGTAACGTTGAAGAAACCGTCTGGAGGATATGAGCTTGTATGGTGGCTGCTGCACTCCGGTGCAGTGAGTATAACGTAAGAGACACCATACCTCGTGTTTGAGTTGTTATTTTTCCTCCAATACCGACGATTGGTGTGGATGAGTGCTGGCGAACAAGGTTGAGTTGGCGGGTGAGTTTTTCTGAGATGAAGGTGAGTTCAGACCCAGTATCGATGAGGAGACGAACCTGATGAGTAATCATGGATGCGTGAACTTTGGCAATTGCTGTAGCTAGCAGCGTTGAGCGATGACTGTGATGAGTTGAACATGAGTTGACGATTGCACCAGACCTCTATTGTGGTGCTGGTGAGGTCGATGGAGTCGGTCCTTTCGCCGATAAGTGCGCAGGCTGCTTTGGTCGTGGCTCATGAAGCATAGTGTGGTGTTTGGCTCCACACTGTTTGCAGCCTTTCGATGACTTGCATGAGTTCGCGCTATGTCGCCCTAGGCAATTGAAACACAACCTGTAGTTGGCTGCGATTCTGCGCCGTGCAACGACATCGAGAGTCCTGAATTTGGGACACATCACAATAAAGTGATTTCCCTCGCAGCAGTCGCATTCGAATGAGTTTGAGCCCTTTTCTCGCTGAGTTCCACTCGAGTGAGCCGATGCCTGATGAGCTGTAACCGGTCTCTTGATCGGTTGAGGCTGTGAGTTCGACGGCTGAGTTGCGCTCGCCTCAATTCTTTCGAGGGCGCGAGCGCGTGAGGTTATGAATTCCTCGAGTTTCACGAATGGAGGGTACTCGAGGGATGAGCCGAGGGAGGTTTCCCAAGCCTCCCGCGTTGAGGTGTCCAATTGTCGTGAGACATGATGGACCAAGATGAGTTCTCCCAGATTCTCGGCCACTCCCAATGATTCGAGCGCCTTGCGCGCCTCTGACACCGTTGAAATGAGTTTGTTGAGTTCTTTGGCCGACTTCTTGGTGAGAGGGGTGAGGCGACACAATTTGTCAAGCTGAGCTTGAATGAGTAACCGCTTGTTGTCATACCTTGAGTTCAACAATTCCCATGAGGGCTTCAATGAGCTTCCAATCAAGGGAAAGTTGGCGATGAGTTCGGATGGTCCCGCAGCCATGCAGCTGCGGAGATAATGAAGTCGCTCAATGTCCGAGATGCGAGGATTTTTGAGGATGAGTTCCTCGAACATTTCTTTGAAGCTGGGCCAATCGGCATACTCGCCGCTGAAACTCTTCAGTTGGATGTCCGGCAATTTCGGATCACACCGAGTGTCAGAGAACGGCTGATGAGTGGGGAGCTGGTGTGCTAGCAAGGCATTTCTAGCGCGATTGAGTGCTCGTTTGACCTGGCGATACAAATTTGCCTCGGTCTCATGCAAATTTGTTGAGAAATACTCGTGATCGAGAAATTTCGCCGGCCAATTGAGTTCAAAATGAGTGTGAGTTGCGGAGAACTCAGCGTGCAAGGCCTGCAGTTGCTCCAATTCGGAGTCAACATCGCTGAGTGTGAGTGTATTCAACTCGCTGTCAAGCTCCGCAGCGATCGTCTGAATACAGGCGACGCGGTTGGCTTGACTCCGATATTTGAGTGTGAGTTCAATCGGGAGTCGAGAGGGTGAGTTTTGCCGAGTATTTCGGCCAGAACCTTTGGGAGAGGTTGAGTTTCCCTGGTCTGAAGGTTCAATAGCGTCACCTTCGGGAGTTTGAATGATGATTCCCGGAGGTTGAGTGTGTGATAGTTGAGAATCACTGGGATCAATGTTCTCGGGTGTCGTTCGACCAGAATTGGACCTCGACATGATGAGTGTTACGAGTGTTAATGAGGTCACGAGAAAAAAGGGTTGAGAATACCAACAACTGACTAGAGTGAGCGCTTTGAGTTTTACCGATGAAATATCGCGAAGGTCACTCAAATGAGTTTTCGAAACGACCGAATTAATTGTCACACAAATTGAGGTGATTCTCGCGTGAATCGAACGCTCGAAATGCGAACGCGTCGAAAATGTCCCTCGCTTTAATGATTCTCACGCGAACTGAGTTGACGGATTTTAATGAGTTAAATGACACCAAAATTCGCGATGATTGTCACTGAGTTTACGTTCGCGATGAGTGAGACCGATAATGAGAAGTCACTGTGAAAAGTTAGTCGCGAAATGATAGGTTGAGTGTCACTGAAGCCGCGATGAGAGAGCCGAAAAACACGCGAAAAGTTCGAAGCGAACGAGTAGCGAGTTGAATTTACACGGCAACGGCTATGAGAGGCAATAAACGTTCGCGTAAACAACACGACGCACAGTGACGATTCACAAAACCGACGCGAAGCACAGTGGTTGGCCTTTTCTCGGCAAAGAGTACGGAGATTGACCACCTGTTGCACGAAAGGTCACAGTTGCTGGCCACTCGTGGCTGAGTACAGTTATTGACCGCTTCGAGGCTGTGTTCGCGCGCGCACAGCGCTTCGAGCACGGCTGAGATCACACAATGATTCACGCAAGTATTTTATCCACAAACACACGCGCACGTTCACAATTCGTCACGATCCGGCTCGAAGGACCAAAATGTTCAGGAATGAGTGAATGATTTGTTGTAAATTTATTGCCGGGTGTTGAGGATCGTGACGATGATGGAAAGAATAAAATAGCTGACACGCGGACGTGGCTTGAGTGCACGGAAAACCGTTTGTCTTTATTCCTTATAAAAATTGTGGATAAAATACAGAGTGAGTTCGATGAGTTTGATGAGATCGATGAGTTAATAATGTTTAATTTACGCACTAAAAGCACTGTGAAGCTAACCGCCAGTATTATATTAATTACTGCGCGTGTTAGCGTCGTATGAGTTTGCCACTGAGTGTCTATGGAATCACGGGCTTGGCGTCACCTCGTGTTGAGCTGAGTTGAATAATGATGATGCACTCTTTTGTTGAGCAAATTGCGCCCCAATTGCAGCAATCGCTTATGAGTTCACTTTAATTGAGTTGTTTTATTTACATCGAATGAGAATGAGTAAACGCTATAGAAAATGAGTGATCCTTGTTTGTGAAAACTGAGAAGAGCCTGAGAACGACGTAGCGCGTGGCACAAAACGATTTATACTGATAGAAAGATGGCCGCTCTGACCGTTGGCCGACACGAGGCCCTCGCGTTCGTTGCCGAAGGCGTTGGCCTCGTGGCGCGGTGAGAGCGCCCAGGAGGTGCTGCCCCGGCGCGAGTCTCTCGAGAAGCTCGCCCCGCTTGTAAGGCGAGGCGGATTCCCGAACAAGAAGGCAAATGATTATTGTCATTTTGAGTAATTCATGTGATTTGAATGAGTAATTTAATCTCATTTCTGTTAACCAATAATGTACTCTCCTTTATACTACTTCGAATTTATGTTTATAACTGAAATAAAATCACGTGTAATGGGCGAAAACATTATATAAATGCTTCATACAATTAAATTTGAAGCGCTCGACAAGAAGTCGGTCTTCACACTTTCATTCGAAACAGTATCTGTTATTCACATCAATGTCCACACTCGTATTTTCATCTAAAGAATTGCTCATTGAATGTCGATCGATCGTCATGGACCTAGGCACCAGACACCAGATCCGGAGGGCCGCTTCTCTTCGAAGTCAACGTGGCCCACGGTGACGTGTTTGATTCAAGTATTAGTAATTCTTCGGGCCGCTTCTCGTCGGAGTTAATGTGGCCTATGGTTTTATTAATGCTTGTTTTGTGCACCGAAAGGACAAATGGCGAACATGCTATGTCTCATTCAAATAAAATTGCTCATTGATCGTTCATCATGGACCTAGACGCCAAGCACCAGATCCGTAGAGCCGCTTCTCTTCAGAGTCAACGTGGCCCGCGGTGACGTGTTTGATTCAAGTATTAGTAATTCTTCGGGCCGCTTCTCCTCGGAGTTAATGTGGCCTATGGTTTTATTAATGCTTGCTTTGTGCACCGAAAGGACAAATGGCGATCATGCTATGTCTCATTCAAAGAATTGCTTATTGATCGTTCGTCATGAACCTAGACGCCAGGCACCAGATCCGTAGGGCCGCTTCTCTTCGGAGTCAACGTGGCCCGCGGTGACGTGTTTGATTCAAGTATTAAGGGGACCGTATGGTCTAGAGCACGAAAATTTCACCTATTTTCACGATTTTTTTTTTGCCATAAAAAATTTAAAAATCGATGTTTTAACTTTTCGGGTTTATTACTACCTTTATTAAGTATACAAAAAAATTTTTTTTTAATTTTAAAAACAGTGTTTATTATCATATAATTGGCATTGAAGACGACCCTCTCGAAAAATCCGACCCGGACGGTGAAGATCGATCCGAGACTTCTACTCATCTGAAACACAAAATTCAAGAAGATTCTTAATCAGAAAGAGTGCAGTTATGGTCGGGACTAGAACAAATCGAAAAAATTAAAAATTGACAAAATGGCGCGCTTTTGAAAAAAAATTCGTAAAATCGGGTTTTTTTTTCACTAGTTTTTTAGTATAAACAATAAGAAATTATTTAAATAAAATTATGATTGTAGTTCCGACGATAGCCATACATGTTGTGAACAACATATCCAAATTTCAAGTGATTCGGTTGAATAGTTTTTTTGTTTTCACCTGCGCAGTGCCGAAAAAAGTCGTTTCGAGATAAATGAGTTTAAAGTTTGAGGTACAGATATTTTCAAAAATTGAGCAAATTTTGAATACTTACAGTTAATCCGCGATTCCGGCACCATATAGGATTCCTTCGGAACGTTCATAATTCAAGATTTCCTCACTCCTTTCATTTCTTCGAGCTGTCCGAGCCTCTTTGGAGTTGTCCGTGCTCCTACGGTTGGCGCTCGATACTCGCAGCTCGTCTCGGTTTTGCGCTAGTTGCTCCGCTTGTGGCCCGATTGTTATGCCCATGGTCTCCATTATTTTCAATAGGGATGCAAATCCTTCATTGAATATGCAAGCGGAAATGTGAGTGGCAATATCAATGATTTTTTTTCCGGCAAACAGATGTTTCGGCGCAAGGTGCCACACGCAAGCATTGAAACTTTCGTTATTGTTCTGCGTATTACTGCCAATACACCTTTCCAATAAAGTCTCTGCTGTCAATTCTTCATAAATTGGTTTTAATATCTCTTGTGCTTCATCGCACAGAGCAGGTGGGTGCTCGTAGGTGTCTAAAGTACCTGCAGCCTCACTTTGACGCCACTTGCACCACGATTCGGAACCTGGAGGACAGTACGAGTGTTGCGGATTTTCATCTGTTGAAATTTTGTGATAATATGCTGCCCATATTTCACTTCTCATCCCTTCAGTCGAATCTGAATTACGTCTAATTGCTAGACCGTAATAAGTTGACAGCTCTTGCAATAATTTATTCGTCAATTGTTGACGCTTCGGTGTTTTATTTATCGATTTCCGCTGTGTCTTTTTTCCCTCTTCTTTTTCTGTCAATTTCTTTGTTGCTTTCTTTATTTGTGCATGTTTTTTTTCGCATCAACAGCACGTTTGTACAAACGTTTTTTAACATGCAAAACACATTCTTTTTTGCAAACTAAAAAATCATCCCCGTAAGGCTTTGTGTCCAATAAGGCTTTGAACGTTTTCGTGTCGCCGTCTCCGATATAGTTCGCGTATTTTACGTTGTACAACTCTTCCGATCTCTTGAACATTTCCACGATGCCGTCTACCTCCATTTTGCCAGCACTTCCGGTATGATTTGCGTCACAGTGATCTTCATGCTCTCGATACCACGCTTCATATTCAATCGTATCCTCTTGGCCTTTCCATTGAGAGCAGGCTTGACATATACTGCATTTGACGACAACATCTAAAATTTTATTACTGTATTTCCCTATTAACGAGGCAATACCGAGAAGCGATGAGAATCCACGTTTCGCCCACGATCCATCACCAGACACAGAAAGTTCATCCGCGGGACGCCCAGCTTTTACATTCAACTCGACTTCTTCTTTCAATGCTCTTTGGAAAACGATTTTCGCGACGGCTTCAGCTGCAATTTTTATATTGTCCACGATGCCGTAATATGTACTCTTACAAATTCCTTGTCCAAGATCCATGAGACCGCAGAAATTTTTCAAGCCTTCAAATCCTACTCCAAGCATTCTCAGGGCGAGAACAAGTCGACGGTTGATTTCAAATGCCTTATCAATTAACGGCGAAGACAAAATAAAAGTTTCTTTACACTCACACTTCACAGAGAGTTTGAATCCTAGACCACGTTGTCCGTTTTTGCTAAAAGTGACCGCACCGTTACAATCTTTACACTTCAACAACTGTTGCAACGTTAAAAATATCATGCTGAATTCGATGATGCAATAATTGAAAGTAGGATTAACGTTTACTTCCAATTCCTCATTGCCTTTTAATTTTTTCGCAGACGTGCTCGTAAAATCAGTAGTATTTTCGATAGTGAATCGATTGCCCTTGAAATATCTTTTGCGACCTACAGAAGATGGTCGTCTAGAAGAGTCACGGCCTTGCTTTCTATCCATATTTTCTGATATTTTATTTCAAAATTTTCGATGTTGGTTCGTCAAAACGTAACGTTGTACTGATCAAGTCAGGGGAAAGCGAAATGACCGTTTCCCTCACAAATGTTCGACAATAGGTATATTTCGGGGAAGGGAAAAGTATATATAGGTATATAGTATGTACTATATACAGGTATATATTTTCGGAGAAGGATTGGGACAGCTGCTGCGCTCCGATTAGGTTACCGGTTAGCGCTAGACCCGTTAGGAGCGCGCGGACCGCTCTCTACCTGCGTTATGGGCTGTAGAAGCTGTAATATTGAGAATTTCCGCATGAAAATTTCACAGTATATTCTTGAGATACTATACTTTCGACATATCGAAAAAAAAAAAATCGATTTTTTCAAATTTCTAGACCATACGGTCCCCTTAATAATTCTTCGGGCCGCTTCTCCTCAGAGTTAATGTGGCCTATGGTTTTATTAATGCTTGTTTTATGCACCGAAAGGACATGCGGCGTTCTTGCTATGTCGATCCTGTGTTCACATTTTCGTTGAAATACCGAGTAGCGGGCATAAAAGTTTTCATTTTATTCAAAACAGATTCTGTATCCACATCAATATTCATACTCGTATTTTCATTCAAAGAATTGCTGTGGACAGAAATACCGCGATTTCGACTTTGTTTCCATGTGAATTGGAGTCACGACAAAAATGAGTCACAAGTAACCATTAATATACAATCAAATCTCGGACCGGCATTTTAATGGAAGGGCCCTCCATTCATTTGCCTCGGTCCGTAATGGTGATTGAATATTTGTCATTTTTGTCAATAGCTACAAATATACCATGGAAATAAAAAAAAAATTATAAAAACGATAGATAAATATTACATTTTCACGATGAATGAACCTTCTGAACCATTTAATCAATTCATAAGTGTTGTTACAAAACAAGTTACAAACAAAGTCGAATTGAGATACTGCAAATTTTCGTATATCTTGAAACGTCGATATCATTACCCTATATTTACATCGAATGTCAATTGAGAGAAAAGTACTCTACAAATTATCGTGCACTGTACAAAAAACTGGGCGCGAAGTGGTATATCGAGCTCCGCTCTCGTTGATCTACGAATTGAAACTTTCAAGATATTGGAATTTTTAATCCGTAACACGAAATTCAAAAGGAATTGATGAATTTTTACGATGGGCATGCACGGCTGTCCTTCAAATTTTTTGGTACGGCTTGGAATTTTTAATTTATTTCACAATCAGTGATTACTCGAACATAGTTTGTTGTGCAGAACACGGTGATTCTTGTAGTTTTTTTCTCTCTCCGTTTGAGTTTGAACTATGTGAGCTTCTTGTTACAATTTTTTTTTATAGACTTGTGTAAGGTGTGCTTTCTGGCGAGGGCGACTCATTTATATTTGCCCTGCGCACACTGTTGCTGCTGTCCCGAGTGTGCCCACAAACTCTGGAATGTGTTTTCGGATCGACGCTGTCCCATTTGCAGGACAGTTGCATCGGAGGCCCCGCGGAGAATCTATCAAGCGGCGGACTGTTGAGATCACGCAAAAGCAATAGACACCCCCTACCTATATCAATGTTATTAATATCTACATAAAATACGTTACAAAAAATGTTCGTTGTGTTTTATCTATACCTGTATATGTCCTATAGTAACATTAATATTTCCGACACTTCAATTCCAAAGTTCTTCATTTCTGTGTAAAATCAATTGAGGTACGATTATTTTTCGCCGAGGTTTTTGATTTTTCGTACTGATAAAAGACTAACAGGGTACCTAATACTTTTATCCAAGACTTTGTTTCATCATCGTCGATATAAGAAAAAATGAACGGGTTCTAATGTTTGTGTCTTTTAAAATTCTGAGATAAGGGGAAAATTAATCTGGTTCGCTAACTAAACAAATCTTTCCTTCGAAAATCAGTCTCATTACTTCATAGCATGCTGGAGATTTTTTGCGACAATTTGAAGAAAATTATGTACAATAAAAAGGGTCAAAAGACATAATTTATCAAAAAATGTTATCGCGCCCAAATACCTTTCTGAAAAAATATTGCTCTGAAAATAAATCACAATTTTTCCTTGCACTTATCGATAATGAAACATTACAAAATTTCATGGAGTTCATAACTCGAAAACAACAGATCTGAAGCTTTGGAATGATATGTTTTGTCTACAATGATTTTCCGAGGAGGTATATTATTTCAAAAATAACCGCGAAGGTCAATAATTTTTTCGTCTTTTTATTTTGACCGATGATGATATCTCAGTAATAAAAAACCTGCGTCTCACGCAAATTAAAAAACGCGTGACTAAAATATTTCCACTAATTTGAATCAAACCGCAAAAGGTGTCATGTGAAAGCAGTTCTCTTGCAATGAATTACCAACAACTTTATTATTGATCGCCGAAAAATTAATACTTTTGAAAATATTCGAGTCATGTAACACATGCATGTTTCCAATTTGAGCTACATGTATGAAAACGTGGTTCCAGGCAGCGACTGGGAGAGAACAGTTGAATATTTGGCTACCAGAGGCCAGGGTGTCGCTTGTGATTTCCCAATTTCAACGATCGCTATTCCATCTTTCGCTACTTCGAACGTTCGCCATTCCAACTTTCGCTATTTTGAACGTTCGCTATTCTGGATATCGAAGTTCAATTCATTCGAAAATTCAACTTTCGATTTATTTTTATTATTTATTATGATCTCTCGATGAAATAACTACTCTCCATTATAAAATTCGAAAATATTAACTTATTACATTGATACAATCTATGTTATCTGCATTTGAAATATAAACAGTCTGAATATATATTTTCGAATAAATGGGCACTCTAAGAAAAAATATTATATTAAATACGTAATCTTTCTAACAGGCTATCGAGAATAAAAACTTCGAATTAGTTTTTTTTCGTCTATTTGCCATTATGAATTCTAAAATTCGTCGTATAAACTGTTCTACTTTTTAGTCATTCGACATTTTAACCCCCACCCGTTTAGAGATAATATAGACTCGGCGAGCCTCGGGACAGCAGACGACAGAGCTGTCAATGTACTTGTCCTGAGACTGTACCGAGTCTCTTGATAATTGCATGCAAGGGACATTTTATGGTAAAAGCGAAGAGGGAAGAGGCACCGTTTTTGACTCCGTTCTAGAGTTTACGTTCAGAAAAATGGATTGTTGGGGCTAGGGTTAATAAAACAAATTATTTACTTAGGCACTATGCAAAAGTTTATTTATTGAATTACACTTTATTTTTGCATTATCACTCTTCTATCTATATATATAAATGTCACTTTAACCAAAAGTTGAAACTGACCACGATCTTTATAACCTCACGACAAAGATATTAAATAATCATCGAATACGAGTTTATCCTACACCATTCTCTTAGTTATAAAAAAAACGGAGAATGGTTTCTAAATAAACCTTATTATTGCATTCGCGAAACATTTTATGGTAAAAGAGAAAAGGTATCGTTTTCGACTCTATTGTAGAGTTAGATGTGGAAAATAAAAATTACAGGCTTAACAATAATAAAAAATACATATTTGTTCAAGCACTGTTCGAAAGATGATTGAAATGAATTGCACTTTATTATTTTCGCACTATCACTTTCTTATTATAATAAAAGTCACTGTAACCAAAAGTCGATCGAAACTAACCGCGATCTATATCACCTCATGACTGTTCAAAAATATAGTACGGTTGTCGGTTAGCTGTCATATCCAACGATCGTTTGAATATTACCAGGGTTTTACCAATATCACTAATGTCACTAGACAGCGACTGTGAAAAAGACAGTTGCACATCAAAATGTGTGCGAAAAATGCTCAATTTTTCGGCACAACGAAAAAAAAACATTAATATTTTTAATACTATTTAAGCTACGAGGTTCTAATTAGTGGCAATCGAAAGAGAAAAAAAATATGTGAATTTAAATGAACCTCCAAAATGCTGTAATTTAGTTTATATTAAAGAAACAATTTTCGAGAACAAGTAGAATCAGGGTCCTTCTGGTAAAAGAGTCTTGTGCGACTCGCTTCATAAATGTACTTGGCTCGAGTCGCTACCGCGACTCTTAATTATATTATCGGTAGAAGAGTGATAGTGCAAAAATAAAGTTTAAATCAATAAGTAAACTTTTGAACAGTGTCTAAATAAATAATTTTTTTTATTGACCCTAGCCCCAACAATCCATTTTGCCGAACGTAAACTCTAGAACGGAGCCGAAAACGGTGCCTCTTCTCTTTTACCATAAAATGTTCCTTGAATGCAATAATAAAGTGTATTTAGAAGCCATTCTCTGAGTTTTTTTTTTTGATAGCTAAGAAAATGGTGTACGATAAACTCGTATTCGGTGAATATTTGATATCTTTGAACAGTCGTGAGGTTATAAAGATCGCGGTGAGGTTCAGTTTTGGTTAAAGTAACTTTTATATATATAGATAGAAGAGTGATAGTGCAAAAATAAAGTGTAATTTAATAAATGAACTTTTGAATAGTACCTTAATAAATAATTTTTTTTATTAACTCTAGCCCCAACAATTCATTTTTCCGAACGTAAACTCTAGAACGGAGTCGAAAACAGTGCCTCTTCTCTTTTACCATAAAATGTCTCTTGCATGCAATAATAAGGATTATTTGGAAACCATTCTCTTCATTTTTTATATAACTGAGAGAATCGTGTATGATACCACCCTCGGTTTGAATTATATATGGTTTTAAACCACCCTAGAGTGGTAGAGATCGTAAATATATGAAAATTCTATTTGCACTTGCAACCCAAAACGGAATCAGGCGGTGCGAAATAATTTTGAACGAAAAGATATTTGATTTGAGAAAAAAAATTTCATAAGTACTTCACCAATGTTTTTCTTATCTATTGCTCATGAGAAATAATTCGTAATTAATAAATATTATAAAAGAAAAACTCGTGTAGTACTTCGAACAAAATTATTTTTTCCAATTATACTTTAGCTCTCGAAATTTTGTACGTATATTTTTTTGTTTCAAAATCTCGTTTCGTTATGAGTACTTTTATTTAAAAACTTTCGGTGCATTCTGATGCTATTCGAGTATTCCTTCGGTATCATTTTTTATGGAATATTTTCCGATCCGTTAATCTGTTCTCACGCATGTTTCGGTATAATATCTTTTGAATTTTTTTTTTTTATAAAATTTTAAAAAATTCAAGTTTTGACTTGTTCGTTATTCTTTTATGCGTCGTATCTTTTCAGAACTACTGTACGTTTTAAGTAATCTAATAATTTTATAAGTATTGACGGTTAATTACGAAGATTGAATTCATTTGAACACTTCTTAGATCAAAATTTCACAGTGCATTTTTAGTCCGAATATACACCAGCTCGAAATTCGATCATGTATCCATTTTTAACCGAAATCATTAAAAAATTGCTAGAGCGACTTCTAAAATTTTTATTCCGGATTCAATTATTGAGAGAATAATTTTTTGATAAAATGTTACCATATTTTACTGAAATGCAAAAAAAAAGTCAATTCTTTTGCATCACTCAGATACATATATAATATAGACATGTTTAATTGGCAAACTATGAATTTCATACCCGAGTACGTACACAATATTGACATGTTTAATTAACAAGCTATGAATTTCATACAAAAAGTCGACAAATCCTAGCCAAAAACAGCATAAATGCTGTGAAACAAGTTGAGACAAGTACATTTATGCCTCCCAAATAGTCGTTCCAGTCAATCCCCCCCACCACCCAGCGCCAAAATACCGATCCCTACAAAAATTATCTTATTAAATTAAGTCAAATTGTACAGAGGTAATAACTTCATTCTCGTAAATGTTGTGAGTTCACAAAAAGTTGATAAATAAATAAAAATCTACTAAAGTATATGTGGTCAAGTACGTGGGATTTTATTATGTTCATAAAATCTCCAATTATGTTCATATGCCATTTCTCTAATTAATGCTTTATTACAACGAATTATTATCCTATAACTTGGAACTACAAGGGCTTTAAAATAAATACAGAATTGCGTTAGCCTGCGTGAGCTTGAACGCTGCCATACTCTCATTGGTAATATTTGTAGTATAGTTTTATTGGCAACAAATTGATAAAAGTTTACTATCGTACGTAGAGCGAATACGCACAGAGTACTTGTCCGGCCCGAAAATTTTTCATAAAATTTGTCACATAAGTCAACATTAATCTACCATACATTTTGGCCTTAACTAGTAAAGTAAGCACAGCTAATTTGGAATCACAATATGCGGATTGTTTTGTATCCCAAATTATCCTCCTTTCCTTTAACCAATTGTTATCGATGACTTGATGCTCGGGTGGAGCATATCTGAAATTATTACACGGCACGTTCATTCCGGTTTTGTAATATCCGGGGGAAAACTGGAATTACAGAGCGTCTAAACGGTACTGTGCACCCGAAATAAGTAATCCGGTACCATTTACACGCACTTTTACACCGGTTTTTACTAAAACAGGTTTTACAAAACGGAATGAGTCTGCCATGTAAGAGCGGTCATCAATTGATTACATTCCAAGGTGGGTAAGATTCAAATCTGCGTCAGGAGATCCGAATGTTCGGAGTGGTTGAAAAATTTGCCGTGAACAAAAAAGCATATATTTAGTTGACTAGTCGAATAATTTTCGGGCCGGACAAGTACTCTGTGCGCATCCGCTCTACGTACGATAGTAAACTTTTATCAATTTGTTACCAATAAAACTATACTACAAATATTACAAATGAGAGTGTGACAACGTTTAAGCTCACACAGGCTAACGTGTTACGTCCTGAAGGGACTTTTGTAACGTAGAGGAATAATAATAGAAATAAGATTGGTAAAGAAAATAATAATTAGATAGTAATTGCTGCCACCACGTTGTACGGAGGGTACAACCGAATAAAGGAAATAATTCAGATAAGAAAGTAACTCGTAAGAGAATCTAAGAAGAAATAAATAGGTAACGTGCAAGGGCTAGGCTTTAGGAGAGGGGCGTCCGTGCGGTCCCGTACGGGCCCCGGTATTCTCTGAAAATGGAGAGGACTGGCGGATATAAATTATTCAAACAAAGAAACAAGTTGGGGTCTATAATTATTGATTTATTCTAAACACAAAAGAAATATAGAAATACAGAATTTTCAGAATAGTATATATTGTATGGATTTATTAACTCACGTTATCGCATTCGACACTCACATACGACGCGGGGACAATCACCCCCGCGTAATCTCTCCTTTGCTCTACTCTCTTCCTCGAACTCCAATAAGCGAGCGATTTTGTCTCGGTGCGCAGCTCGATCGCTTAGGGGAGTTCCTCACACGATTTCGCGGTTAACAATCTCGATTAAAGAACTGATCGAATTATAATGATAATAATAATAATAATGAAGAGTTATATTCGGAATTAAGATTAATGATTAAGAACGTCCTTGTCACGAAGTGGTACACAACGAACAATGCGCAAGTGTGTTATCGAATTAAAGACTTATGTCTCTGTGCGGGTCCGCCTGGTGATCAACCGGGTCTTACTACACCGCCGCGAGGATGGCTTTAATACGGAGCCTTTATTCCAACCCCAGGAGTGAACCGTGGCCAAGTTGAGACTACTGGGCCGCACCCGCCACAGGGACGACGAGAGCTCGAAGAGCTATCGTCCCGGTGGGGTTTGTTGCTTAATCGGCATTTTTGGGACAGTCCCGGGGTTTTTCCACCGTCGAATTCCTCGGATCGCGTGATGCGCGATCAGCGGAATTCGACGCGATATCTCCAGCCCGCGGCGGCGATTGCACAGAGACTATGTTCGCGACAAGGACGTTGAATAAAATGTGAAGCATAAAATATAAGCAATAAAACATAAAGCATAAAATAATACAAGTAATGATTATGAATAAAATAGAACTATTGTAAAACGGAACGTGCACCCACCCCCCCTAGGGGTCATCGACGTCCTCGTCGAGAATAAAAATGCAGATAAGGTAATATAGTCCCGTTTTAATATTAGAGAGGATGTGACAAGTTTTATCATGGTCGTGACGTTACCGGCCTGAGGGCGATCTTCACTTCTCTAGTTTCAGGACCGCTGCCATGGCGGCGACGAGTTCGCCGAGCTCGTCGCGTCTCTCTCCTGCCCGCTGCGTTGCGGCCGTATATACCATTTCGCCTAGCTCGGCGAAACGACGTTGTCGGGGCCCAAGTGCGGCGTCGGCGGGGTGGGCCCTGGTCGTTGCGGTCGACGTCGATGGTCTCGGAGCCGGTACTTGTCCAGATGTTGAGGGGGCCGAGTTCTGGGCTGGTAATTTTACCAGCGTTGCGGGGTCGAGGTCGTCCGACGTGCCGGATGAGCAGCCGCTGTGGTTTGTCGCGGCGGCTGTTTCTCTGGGGCCGGCTGGGATACCGACTGCGTGGCGTTGTCCCAGCGGCTCATGCAATCACCTGCGTGGGTCGCGAATTCCGGGCCTGGTATGTGCAGGCCGCACAAGGGGCAGGGAGTCTTGCCCTTGCGGCGTGCATAATGCCCCAAATTTTTTTCTAGGCACAGCGCCGGGCCTGGGCAGCCTCGAGTTTTACCGCACACGACGCAAGGGATTGGCTTGGCCCTCGCGTTCTCGATCCGGTACTCCACTCCGGGTTCGAGTCGTCGATGAGGCGCTGGCATTGCTGGCGTCGCGATCCGTGCGGTGGACACTGTCGGCTCACTTCGCGGCGTGGATATCACGATCGTGCTCCGAGGTGTCGATGACACTGTCACGGTCCACGGCTGCGTCGTGGTCGCCGTCCTGGGTACGGCGGGCTCCGGCACCGAGGACGGCCCCTCTGAGGTCGAGGAGTCCTCGGATAGGTCGCGCGTGAGTTTAGGAGGGTGGCGAGGCACCACCATCACCGGGGTTTCAGACGCCCGCTCCGCGAACCACTCTAGGTCACGATCGTTAATGACGCCGGAATGACGCTCTATTTCCTCGTCGCCGCGAGCTAATATACGCGCCGCGATCCGGAAGCCCTGATAACAGTTGTGCGCATGGGGTCCGGTACACTCCTCATCACACAAAGGGCACCACGGCGGCAACTGCTCGCGAGTTCGCGCACTATAATACCGTAACAGGCAATCCTTGAGCGCCCCGCACTGCGCGGTTGGTAGGGCACACACCGGGCACTCGACCCTCCGCACGTAACGCGACACGATTCTCTCCATAGTGTTGTGGGAGTTGAGACACTTGAATTTAAAAAATTTAGAAATTTCGTAGAGTTGTGGTTGACTTTGCTTCCTCTCTGCACGGCGTTCGAGAGGCGATTGACGAGCGCCGCTTACCGAAGTCAGGCTCAGCAGTGTTCCCTTTTGTGGCCAGGCCACGAGGAGGGGGAAGGAATTTTCCCTCCTAAATCCCTTGGCCTTTAGGCGACACATAGTTCTTGGCGTGGGACAACGCGCAGGATGATCTCATTGTTTGCAGGACTCGAGGCTTCAAGCGATTGTTTAGGCCGCTCGGTGCCATGAGCAATGAGATTAAGCCCGATGTCTTGGCTTTGTCTCAGTTCCGGGTATTGGCTCTGGGGTACCGAGCGATTTTTCCTTCGGCGACACAGGCATCCCCAGATGCGTGAGAGCGAGAGAGATATCCACCCTCTCGACACGTAGGCCAGAAATAAAGAGATTATTCCGGCCTGACTAATGAAGCTTGAGAGAGTGAGGAAGTGTTGCTGTTGCCTCTCTCTCTTATGCGTCCCGATTTCACGAAGTTTCTTCTCGAGGTCCCTTAGAGATTCCCCTTCATCTTCATACTCGGCGTTCGGGTTACGTTTCGTCGCCTTATCAGTTGATGTAAACAGTCGATCGAGCTCGGGAGCGATATTCTCGTCCAGTAGTGTGGGTGCGACGGATGACACATCCAGCGTGACTCCGGATTCGTAGTAGTACACAACGTCACTCGTATACGTGCGTAAGCTAGACAGAGTAGTGGTATGGGTCGTGCCTACACAGTTATTTTCTAACTCCAATATTCCCATGCCCTGTAGCGACAATTCGTTTATAGTGGAGTGTATACACGTCACCCTCAACTTCGTCGGCTGAGTGAGAGAGTATAGCCAGGCCCCATGTGTGGGTAGATACTCCCAGAACTCTGGTGTGTGAGAGTGTAGGCGAATGTTGCATCCATGCAAGACCTCGCTAGACGGGCTGATGAGCATCCGCACCTCGCACACGTTAGTCGTAGTGTCGAGTACGGGAATGCCTCCTGAGCACATCCGTCTTTGGCCGATCATCTTACATTGAGACACATACTCTCGACTCGCGAGAAAGAATGTTTTTCTGTCCCTGGCCAGCGCGATGTAAGGGGAGACCGGAGCGATGCTAGCTGAGCCTGTCACGTTTATAATACTCTGCGGTACCGGCCAGGCGATAATCCTGTATAGGTCGTATACAGTGCGATCCAAAAGTGGTATATACACGACGATGATCACTCTGTCTTTTCGCGATATTACGTCCGCACGGGCCAACGGGGCCAGATTTTCAGGGCGTAAATACGCGTGTGGGTAAGGAAATTCCAACCCACCTCCGTGGATCTGTGCTTCGTTGGCTACGGCGAGCAGCTGCGCGCGAGTCACAGAGCCGGGTTCGAATTGTCCGTTTATCGCGGCGTTAATCACGGAGATATATTTTTCGCACGCGCGAATGTAATTTTCGATTTTGAACACAACGCGATTACCGTAGTTATTAAGCGTAAGATTGTAGTGCGCCGCTGAGGAGAAATTTGCAAATTCCCGCACTTCGCGATGTATTTCTGTTACAAGTTTATGCACGCCCTCGACGCGTTTCTCCTCTGCGAGATGTTCATTATGAAGCGTCTGCAATTTAGAATTCAAGATATGCATTTGTTCGCCTTGCAAGTGCGTCAGTTGTTTCTGATCCTCGAAGAGCCTATCAATCTGGCCCGAGAGATAGTCTGCGTCCTCTTCGGTTACCGTACCGAATAAGGATTTACTAATGCTTTCTACGAACCCGAAAGGAGCAGCTCGTTTTTTTATTGTGGGAATAGAGCCCGGCGCCTGGATGTCTTGGCGTCCCGCGAGCAACCATAATTCAGTGGTTAGCTCGTGGGCATGCTGCAGCCGAGCCATGATGCGCGATTTTTGCAACAGCTGTTCACAGCCGAACTGGGTATTGTACCGGTGACACTCGCGTTCCGCCGTATCGAGGGCCGTCTCATCCCGCGGATATGATTTCATAAATTCTGCGACGTCAACGTAGAGGGTCATTCGCCAGTCGGCCCTTTGTATCTGTACAGGAGTAACTAGTTCGTAATATAATCCTGCGTTGTTTTCGAGGTTGTTGATACGATAGAGACTCTTCGATACAGGGTCTCCGACCACCGCGTTCACGAGGCAAAAGGCGAGCGCTAGGTATCCCGACATCGCTTTCACTAGGTCTACAATTAAACATTTCGCGACTAGATTATTACATATAGGCCAATTTAATTTTATCTACGTGCTTGGCAAATTTCTCCCCCGTTTCGGTTTCGAGGACGACATTGTTTTTATCGGTAATCGATCTTATTATATAGGGACCGTGGTATTGACTGTCAAACTTGCCCTTTCGAGGCTCCTTAAGAACGTACACCCGATCTCCGATTTTTCCCTGAAAGGGTCGGCATTTACGATCGTAATTTCTCTTGGAACGTTCCTTAGCTCGATTTAGGTTTTTCCGGCCATTTCCCGGATTTCTGTTTGTCGTTTTATGAGCTCTATTAAAAACGCATTACTCGTAGGTAATTGATTTTCCGACGGGAATTGGCTTGGCTGCCTCGCTAATTTCCCATACACGAGCTCATGCGGCGTGAAATTCGTCGCCTCGTGAACGCTCGTATTGTATGAGAATTCGGCGAAGGGCAATAAACGGTCCCAGTCATCGTATTTATCCGCATAATGTTTGATGTATTCGGTTAGAACAATATGACTACGTTCCAACGCTCCATTTGTTTGCGGGCGGTAACCAGATGTTGTTATATGGCTTACCTTATAAATTCTAGAAATTTCCCGCAATAAACCGCTGGTAAAGGACGTTCCCCGGTCTGTAAGAATAGCCCGTAGGACTCCAAATTGATTATAAAGTCGACGTACTATTGCTTCAGCGATAGTTGTCGCCTTTAAATCGGGAATCGGCTCGGCTAGACAGTATTTGGATAAGTTGTCTTGCATCGTCAGTATATGTCTATTTCCGTGAGGAGTTATAGGCAATGGACCGACGGTATCAAGTGACACTTTATCAAACGTGTCTGCCGGTGTGTCGGTCAACAGCATGGGCTCGCGCGTTTTTGCACGCACGAGTTTTTGCTCCTGACAGCTTTTACAACGACGAATAAAATTCTGTACATCATTCTTAAGGGTAGGCCAGTAAAAACGCTCTCGAATTCGTCTATAGGTCTTAGTAACGCCTTTATGGCCGCCTATGAGACTCGAGTGCATTTCCTGGATTATGTCCTCCCTTAAGTCCGTTGGGGGTACCTGAACCCTGCCATAGCAAATCGTCACATTCACTCCTTTGTTCTTGAACAAAGCATGGATCAACGGTACAAATTCATTAGGGCCAAGGTCGTCGGTAACATCGCCGTGTCTGGATATTCGAAACGATGTTATTTTCGATCGAATTAATTCACGCTCTAAATTTTTCAGGCCCATCCAGATTTTATCGGAGCTCGTATCCTCATAATAACGAGATTTTATTACGACACTAAAAACTTGGTGTTGTCCGCATCGCGTAGACGCGATCTGTCCAACTGCCAAATTTTTATCCCTTATCGATGATGAATCAATTAATCCTAGGTCGGACAATAATTTCCCAACAGGTGTAATTAATTCGCCGTCGGCGGAGATAAAGTGTACATAATTATCCCTTTTATACGTGACGTTCTCACGATCGCCAATTATTTCTGAATGGCGCTTATTAATGAGCGGAATGTTTGGGGTTTCAGGCTGGACTTTTGACGTTGGAACGCCATATATATCCAGCTCTACGTCATAGTACGGGATGTCGTTGGTCGTACGCATGGCTTCGGTTGTCCTCTTCGTGCTAGCTTCGTTGCCTAGCAACGGCTGAGCACGTGGAGATAAGACATGTGGAGGCGAGAAATTTTGCTTCTTCGAGTATATCTCCTCTCCTTCTTTCTCTCGTACGGGTGACAACACTGTTGGCCCGTATAGCGAGGGTACCGTCGGGGTACGGGAAGAAGGAGGCGACGGCAACAGCGGCGACTCTCTGGTCGTTCCCATGGTTTGCCTGCCCGACCGATCTAGGGCCCGGGGCCACGGGGGACTCGCGGGGCTCGGGGGCGTCGGCACATGCCTACACTGAGAGTCCGGCGAAGCACGAGACTCAGGCGAGGAGCGGGGCGGAGGGTCGGAGCGACGTTTACTTCTCTCTCTAGCAGAGTCTTGCAATAGTGTGGACGCTGCTATAGGAGCCTCGGCTAACTCACTCTCATCGTCCGCCTCGCTATCTCGCTCGCTCGCACGAGAACCATGGGGACCGATAAGACTGATTCTTCGTAAGAGTTCATCCTCGGTAACCTGTTGAAAGCGCTGGGACAATCTTTCTATACGTCGACCCAATACCTCATCATTTCTTCCTTCGATAGGATCCATCTCGGAGAGTACCTCTTGGGTCAACTCGTCAATGTCATCCCCGTCGGAAATATATTCAGGTAGGACGATTTTGACACAGCCAGGTACATCATCACGACCTTCGGCAAATTTTCCTTCGAGGATCCTTAAGGATTCGTCAAACTTGTCAAAGGCGTTGCTTAATGGCTCGGGAATGGATTTAGTTCCCTCGGGAATTAAATCCTCGACGAGCGTACTACCTTCCGTGTCGCTGGGAGGGGAGTCAAGGACGACCAGGGTCTCTACTGGATTCGAGGGTCCAGCGGCCTCGACGTCTTGCGACGCGGGCGGGGGACCCGGCACACGATCAGCTGTTTGAGCAGGAGGCCTTTTTAGAATACGCTTCGGGGGAAGAAGTGGAGCGGGAAGCATACTACGATTCAGTCGTTGTATTGGCCGCGCTTCTTCTCCCGAGCTCGTCCCTGACGTCTCTACATAGTTCGGTGCTGCACGCGCTTCGCTCAACCCAGCTGTTTGGCGTCGCGTACGTGTAGCAACGGGACTTCGGGTGTTTGGATCGGGGAGTCTCGGGTTACGAGGGGCCGCACGTGTTTTCTGCGGGTATGATTGTAACCGCGGTCTCCTAGGATCTATAGGGAGTACCATAATCGGCTTCTCTGAATCACTCGAATCGCTAGATTCCGACGATAACGGATTTATAGGATTACGGGAAAGAGCATCTGCGTTAGTATTTAATTTGCCGGGTTTGTACACAAACTCGTAGTCATAATTTTGGAGACTTAGTCTCCATCGAATTAACCTCTTACCTGGGGTGTTCATAGAACCGATCCATTTAAGGGGTTCGTGATCAGAGACGAGTTTAAATTTTCGACCATATAAATACGGTTGAAAATGCTCCAAAGCTTTTATGACTGCTAGACACTCTTTCTCTGTCGTACCATAGTTTACCTCGGGCGGTAGGAGAATGCGGGAAAAATAGGCTACTGGCAGGTCAAAGCCATCATGCTCTTGGCCTAACACAGCCCCGACCGCACGATCCGACGCGTCCGTGGCAAGCGTGAATAGTCGATTAAAATCCGGGTACTTTAGGATGGGTTCCCTACAAAGGGCCTTACGCAAGTCGCGGAAACTCCGACGCTGCGGTTTTCCCCACTCGAAATTCCTTCCTTTCTTCAAAAGATCGGAAAGCGGCTTTGCACGGGCGGAGAAATTTTTGATAAATCTCCGATAATATCCCGCGAGTCCGAGAAACTGCCGAATATTTTTGGCTGTTTTCGGAGGGGGAAAACGTTTCACCGCCTCAAGCTTTCGAGGGTCAGGCCTTAAACCATCTCGACCAATTATATGACCGAGGTAGCATACTTCCTTTCTCAGGAACTCGCATTTGTCTGGCTCGAGTACGAGGTTCGCGTCTCGCAAACGGCTCATTAATCTTTTTACCTTTATTTCGTGCTCTTCCAACGATCGAGCAAATACGACGATGTCGTCAAGGTAAACGAACAATTCGGCACCTTGTAGACCTCGAAGTACGGTATCCATCAGTCGTTGAAAGGTTGCAGGAGCGTTTTTTAAACCCTCCGGCATACGCACATATTCGT
The DNA here is from genome assembly GCA_963989365.1 of Rhimphoctona megacephalus. Taxonomy (NCBI): domain Eukaryota; kingdom Metazoa; phylum Arthropoda; class Insecta; order Hymenoptera; family Ichneumonidae; genus Rhimphoctona; species Rhimphoctona megacephalus. Next base: position 2,892,708 of record OZ022416.1, on the reverse strand, counting down.
AATGACCATTTAATGTCGAGAACGCAGTTTTCGCGCTATCTCGAGGATCCATCGGAATTTGCTGGAATCCGCTTGCCAGATCGAAAGTCGAGAAATATTGAGCCTCTCCCAACTGGTCTAATATATCCAGTATATTAGGTAGTGGGTAAGCGTCAGAAATTGTTTTCTCATTCAGTTTCCGAAAATCTATTACCATTCGCATCCTCGGCCAACCCTGTGAGTCGGGTTTCTTTGGTACTATCCATACCGGAGAATTATACGGAGATTGCGAAGGTACGATTATTCCATTTTCGAGCTTTTTGTCAATTTGAACCTTGACTTCGTCTCGATGTACGGAAGGAAACCGGTATTGGCGCGTGTTCACAGGCAAATCATTTTCCGTAGGGATTCGGTGAGCCACGAGGTTAGTGCACGGTAGCTTGTCACCGGGCAACTTGAATCGTGTAGGATTGTCCTCCACGATCCGACGGACGTGATTACGTTCGACGTCGTTTAAGTCGTCCAGTCGCAGGGCTCTTAGCACGGCCGCTACGCGATCTACCGGAGGCAGTGTTTCATCGTCCGACGATTCACTGTCTTCGCTTAAATCACCTTTATAATACTCGAATGGTAATATTTCCTGCGGCGTAACCTCGATGTCTACGTCGCGATCGAGAGTGTTTATCGCGAGAACATGACAGATTCCATTTTTCTGTGATACCAACGCATCACCGATGTATAGTCCGGGTTCAGTTTCAATGCGCGGTAGATAACCTTCGATTAACTCGGGGTTAGACACCGCGACAGCGAGAGGCTTCCGCGTACGGGCTTTTATTGTACATACTCTTTTAACCGGCGCAGGAGAATTTCTACCTGACGCATTTCCCAGCGAATCAGAGGTTAAAAATGGTCGCGGGCGTATAGGGTCACTGGCCATTACGAGAGAATTATGATGAAAGGACAGTTCTGCCCTTTCCCCACGCATAAATGGTCTACCAACTAACCCGTTACTTTCTGTCACGAATTCCTTGACAACATGAAAGGTGTGGGGCAAATCATTTATGGTTAATTTTACCGTGCCTAGCGACTACGCTTTTTCGCCCGACGGTCCCGTATATTCACGAGATTTTGACGTGTCGTACATTATACCGTCGCGAAGCGCCTGAAGTTTAATAAAGTTTAAACCCGAACCTGAATCACAGAAAAATTCGTCAGATCCATTAACGAGCTCCGGAGCTTTTAATTTAATTACCGGAGACTCTATTTCGTCCTCAGTTTCCGACGAAGAACTTTTTATTTCGGAAACTGGCGTGGAAGATCTATTGTCGATTATTTCTTTTCCTGAAATTTGACCGATCGTTTCTCGTTGGTTGTAGTAGGAGGAGGGGTCCGACCCGCCGCTTCCCGACGGCGAGCCTCCGTCGAGTTTAAAGACTCGGGGCTCTGTGGTCGGGGGCTACGATTTCTAGCGCCGGCTGATGATTCGGTGCGCTCGTCTGGACGGTTACGCTGACCGACGGACCAGGGACAGCAACTGCAACCACCCGTATATACACAACAAAACCGGTGATTACACCCACCTCCCTTTCGATACCGCAACGGAGTCCTTTGGTTCCAGGGACAACACCCGCATCCCGAACCTCGCAGACAGCAATAACGTTGCTCGCAACCACCTCGATCCTCGGGTGATCTCGAGCGAGGAGCTCGCACAGGCGAATCATCGCGCCTCCTTAGTACGCCCGGGGGTCTTGGATTTTCCGATCTCCCAGGGCTATCATAACGAGGTTTGATAGAACGCGGCGGAGGTTCTTGTTCGGACCTCCCTCTATTTTCTGAACGAGGAGCGGGAGAAGGTGAACGCGATTCGGTACGCTTTAAGTCCGGTTTTGCTAATAATGTGAGGGCATTATTCGCGAGACTACGTGATCTTTCCCCGCTTTTCGTTTCTACCATTCCGGTGAACATATCCCCAGACAAATCCTCCGCGATTTCAAGCGCTTCCCTGATAGTTTTAGGTTTCGCGATATATACTAATTCGTTTAATCGCGAAGGCAACGCTTGACGGAACGATTCGAGGCCTAACGTCGCGATCGGGTCTACAGCCATGTCGCTAGCCTCGCATCCGAGTTCTTCTCTCCACGCACTTCGCGCCACGCTCATTAATACCTGAATCCGGAGGTACAGACTACGCGGAGTCTCACTTTGATTTAACCGTAAACCGTAAAATCTACCCAAACAAGAGTTTAATTTTCTACGGTGAGTTAAACCGTCACGCAAAGCTGTGATTAATTCCCGGACTGTACGAATGTTAACACCCTGGACACACGCTCGTGCTTCTCCACGTAATCGACTTAAGACACCAGTGATAAATTCCGGTATTTGAGCGGGTGGCACGAAGGTAGCGGCATTTTGGATATTTTGTAGGTAGTCTCCTAGAGGAGAAGACGTACCGTCGAACTCGGGGATCGTTATTAGCCTTTTGTAACGTAGAGGAATAATAATAGAAATAATATTGGTAAAGAAAATAATAATTAGATAGTAATTGCTGCCACCAGGTTGTACGGAGGGTACAACCGAATAAAGGAAATAATTCAGATAAGAAAGTAACTCGTAAGAGAATCTAAGAAGAAATAAATAGGTAACGTGCAAGGGCTAGGCTTTAGGAGAGGGGCGTCCGTGCGGTCCCGTACGGGCCCCGGTATTCTCTGAAAATGGAGAGGACCGGCGGATATAAATTATTCAAACAAAGAAACAAGTTGGGGTCTATAATTATTGATTTATTCTAAACACAAAAGAAATATAGAAATAAAGAATTTTCAGAATAGTATATATTGTATGGATTTATTAACTCACGTTATCGCATTCGACACTCACATACGACGCGGGGACAATCACCCCCGCGTAATCTCTCCTTTGCTCTACTCTCTTCCTCGAACTCCAATAAGCGAGCGATTTTGTCTCGGTGCGCAGCTCGATCGCTTAGGGGAGTTCCTCACACGATTTCGCGGTTAACAATCTCGATTAAAGAACTGATCGAATTATAATGATAATAATAATAATAATGAAGAGTTATATTCGGAATTAAGATTAATGATTAAGAACGTCCTTGTCACGAAGTGGTACACAACGAACAATGCGCAAGTGTGTTATCGAATTAAAGACTTATGTCTCTGTGCGGGTCCGCCTGGTGATCAACCGGGTCTTACTACACCGCCGCGAGGATGGCTTTAATACGGAGCCTTTATTCCAACCCCAGGAGTGAACCGTGGCCAAGTTGGGACTACTGGGCCGCACCCGCCACAGGGACGACGAGAGCTCGAAGAGCTATCGTCCCGGTGGGGTTTGTTGCTTAATCGGCATTTTTGGGACAGTCCCGGGGTTTTTCCACCGTCGAATTCCTCGGATCGCGTGATGCGCGATCAGCGGAATTCGACGCGATATCTCCAGCCCGCGGCGGCGATTGCACAGAGACTATGTTCGCGACAAGGACGTTGAATAAAATGTGAAGCATAAAATATAAGCAATAAAACATAAAGCATAAAATAATACAAGTAATGATTATGAATAAAATAGAACTATTGTAAAACGGGACGTGACAAACGCAATTCTGCATTTTTTTTAAAGCTCTTGTAGTTTCAAGTCATAGGATAATAATTTGTTGTAATAAAGCATTAATTAGAGAAATGGCATATGAACATAATTGGAGATTTTATAAACATAATAAAATCCCACGTACTTGACCACATATACTTTAGTAGATCTTTATTTTTACAAAGGTTTGAGGCTTCCGGATGGATGCCGTGTAATGTTTCAGCATATTGCCGACGTTTCGCAAAGGTTACAGTTTGCATCATCAGGGCTAGGAGCTCTGATACAGTATCAGAGCTCCTTTTTTTAAAAATTGGCACCAACTTTGCAGTTGGTGCCAATGATTATGTCCAACGCATTCATAATCCTTAGGATTAAAGAAACGCCATCATTGAATACCCCAGTAGCAATGTAGGCCGAAATTTCAACAATTTTTAGTCCAGAATGTAAGTGTTTCGGAGCCAATCGCCAGATGGTCGAGTTGAAACATTCGTTAGCATTTTGGGAATGGCCACCCAAGCATCTTTCTAGCAAATCATCTCTGGACAAATCTTGATAAATTGGCAGGAGATGCTGTTTGATATTCTCGTCAAGTAACGGTGAAAGATCTTCCAATTTTGGATTTTTATTTAAGGCGATTGCTTTCTGCCATTTGCACCAGCTTCGGGTCCAGTCGGGCAGTATTCGTGAATTGGCTCTTCCTTTGTTGAAAAAATATGATAAAAAGTAGCCATAATCTCTTTTTCCATATTTTTAACACTATTTACATTTTTTTGAATGCTCAAACTATAATATTTTGTGAGATTTTTCACAATTTTATACGTTAACTTGCCTCTTCCGGAAAGTTTTTTTTTTATTTTCTCACGTTTCGGAGTCTGGTGCACATTCTCTTCTCTACGTGGCTAATGCATTCACTTTTTATAACAGTCAACTCGTCACCATAAGGATTTAGTTCTAGTATGGCCTTGAAAGTTTTTGAATCCCCATCACCTATATAATTGCCATACTTTACGCCGAATTTCTCTTCGATCTGGAAAACATTTATTTCATAAAATCAACCTCCATTTTTCCTGCCGAGCCCTCGTGATTCTTCATGCAATTTTATTCGTGATCTTCGAACCATTCTTCATATTCTTTAGTATGAGTCTTATTTTTCCAGAACGTACAGTCGTGGCAGTAATTGCTTTTCACAAACAAATCGATCACTTTACCAGAACAGTAGCCGATGAGCGTGGTAACACCATACAGTGATTTGAACCCACGCTTTTTCCATGTACCGTCACCAGAGACTTTGAGAATTTGTTCTGCTCTTTCATGCTCGACATTTTTTTCACCTCTTTTTTAACAGCATTCTGTGATGAAAAATCGAATGACGACTTAGCAGCTGCATAAATATGCTCGATGATTTTAGTGTAGCTGCTTTGATTGAGTCCAGTGCACAGGTCCATGAGATTGCAAAAGGTAATGATTCCTTATCTTGCGACCCCCAAAAGTCTCATGACTAACACAAGCCTTCGATTAATTTCGTAACCAGTATGAATCAAAGGTCCTGAATGAATTTCTTGATTACCGCACCGACACGTAACGACAAATTTGAAACCCAGGCCTCTATGCCCTAACTCTGTAAAATTTATCCTTGGCTTGCATACAGAACAAATTAAAATGTCTGATAGAGCCGTAAAAACTGTTAAAAACTAAATCATTCTATATGCGTGCAAAGGATTTGTACGGATATCCTCTCTCCACGCAGACTTTACTTTTTTAGCACTTGCACTTATGCCGTCACTTGTACTCGGCCCGAAACTCTGCCCGCTCTCAACAGCGAATTGATTTCCTTGAAATCGTTCTTTTTTTACACATTTCCGAGCTATATTACCTCGGGTTCCTTTCGGATAGTTCGGCATTTTAGTTTTGAAAATTCAAACATTCACGATAAACTTTTGAGCTAAACTGACTCTGTTGCTCGGGCAACGTTTCGTTTCGCATACCTACAGTTTCACGCTATATAGATAAATCGTAAAAAACTTTTAAAAAGTAAAAAAAGAATGCCAAGTATTAAAAGACGCGACCTTCGTTATAAAATTATCATTCTATTCTCAAAAACAATGATCAATAATATTCATCTTGATTTCGAGGAAAAATTGGAGTTTCACGATTCTTATTCCACTATTGGTACGAGCTCAGTTACCTTAACTTGAAAAAAAAACATACTATGCAAATGTTGGCCTTCATTATCGATTTAAAACCTATTTACATCTTTTATTTTCTTGATATATGAGAAGTTATCGTACATCGAAAAAAGATCTAGTTGGAAATTGTCGCTCATGATTGAAAAAAAAAAATGAAATCATTTCAACTTAGCCAAGAATGGTGAATGAATTACGGGTTTCTGCATGGAATCATCTACACCTTGAACGGTACCTGCTGAAGGTTTTTGTCACCTCAAGGACTTCAAGAATAATTCTGCGGATATAAAGAAAATGTTATTCTGCTTTCATGCTAGCTAAGCACTAAGAATGTACAACACAATTCCACAGAGAATAAAATAAAAAAACAATTACATAGAAAAGTGCAAATACGCGTACAAGTGCACGCATTGTATCTACACGTTTGTACCGCAAACATTCACTGCAAATATTACACATAAACTTGGCGTGCATGGTTTTCAAATGTAACCTCGGCGAAGGAACGCTCCATCCATCTGTACATTGAGCGAACTCGAATATCCGTCTATCTATGAACTTTCACTTACTCGTTTGTTTATTTATTTGTTCATCCTACGTACGTTCAAAAAATGAGTGTGTGGACGAAAGGTTAGATAGGATCAGAATTAAGACGCATTAACGGTCCAAATTCCGTGCGTACATCTTTTCTCCATATCTTTCATTTATACAATCAAAGTCTTCATCTAACCCATCCATTCATCGTTTCATCGATTCAATCATCCGATCCGTTCATCGATTGATATATACCGTTCAACTATCAACTATTCACTCATTTCATTCATCCGTCTTTTCGGTTCGTCTCATTTCATTATCCATTCGTCCTTTTCTACCATTTCATCTATACGTACTACAGTCATTTATTTCGTTCATGAAATCATAAATTGGGACTTTCGCGTTCTATCCAGAGATCGGACTTTTTTCACGATCGATAGAAGAACTGGTTAAATACCGATTTGGATAGCATATTTCATTAACCCTCCGCGGCCACACTGGGATGATTTTGTCCCGGTAAAATTTCACTTTGCCTATTTTTACCCAAACTTACCCATTTATAGTACAAAATATAATAACTTTTATAATTAAATTATTTTAGATTTACATTCTAGAAGGATTCAACAGTATTTATGAATTTTTTTAGATTTTTCAAGGCGCTTTGACACGTTGAAAACTGCACATGGACGTTTTCGACCCAGTGTGACCGCGGAAGCATCGAAATTACAGTGGGGCCGCCGAGGGTTAACCGTGTCTTCCCGAAGTTACATTTGAAAACCATGTACGCCAAGTTTATGTGTAACATTTGCAGTGAATTTTTGCGGTACAAACGTGTAGATACAATGCGTGCACTTGTACGCGTATTTGCACTTTTCTATGTAATTGTTTTTTTGTTTTATTCTCTGTGGAATTGTGTTGTAAATTCTTAGTGCTTAGCTAGCATAAAAGCAGAATAACATTTTCTTTATATCCGCAGAATTATTCTTGAAGCCCTTGAGGTGACTAAAACCTTCAGCAGGTACCGTTCAAGGTGTATATGATTCCATGCAGAAACCCGTAATTCATTCACCATTCTTGGCTAAGTTGAAATGATTTCATTTTTTTTTTCAATCATGAGCGACAATTTCCAACTAGATCTTTTTTCGATGTATGATAACTTCTTATATATCAAGAATAAAAAAATAAAAGATGTAAATAGGTTTTAATTCGATAATGAAGGCCAACATTTTCATAGCATGTTTTTTTTTTCAAGTTAAAGTAACTGAGCACATACCAATAGTGGAATAAGAATCGTGAAACTTCAATTTTTCCTCGAAATCAAGATGAATATTATTCATCATTGTTTTTGAGAATAGAATGATTATTTTATAACGAAGGTGGCGTCTTTTAATACTTGGCGTTCTTTTTTTACTTTTTTAAAGTTTTTAGCGATTGATTTCAGTTCTTTTTGAAAAAAGGCCATACTTACCATCTGTCCTACAGAGTAATGTAATAACAGAAAAAATATAGAATGATTACTTCATAACTAAGGTCGCGTCTTTTAATACTTGGCGTTCTTTTTTTACTTTTTTAAAGTTTTTTGCGATTGTATATATTGTGACGTGGTAATTTTGTCCACGTCACTAAAAGTTGAATATTGGCACGGCACGGGAGGAAACGTCGGGATTCGAAGACGAATTCCTCTCGAGAACATGTTAAGAGTCAAATGCGAGCGTATTTCCGTATTTTAATTTCTTTTTGTTATATTTTTCATATTTATTTGTACGAGCGAACGACGGTTTATCGTAAGGGAGCGAGAGAGAAGTCCAAAATATCGTCGGTGATAAAGAGTATCGTCGAAAGGGAAGACACAAGTCGTCAAGGTCAACCGAAATCATCGACAGAGAGAGCGAATTGTATCGAGAGTGGTCGCTAGCTCGAAGTCCTCACCCGGAGCTGTCTAATCTCGAGAGGTGCGTCCTACAAGCATCGGGAGTCTTCGGAAAATCTCGGTTATCAAGGGTCATCGTCCGTCATCGAAACGTTCTGCCGAAATTTGAATTTGCGAGAATGTTCGAGAAGAATCTAGACTCCGCGAGTAGGCGAAGGGTGGGGGGCTAGGACCCAAAAGTATAAAAACGCGTTACCGTAATTTATCGGGGACTTTTCGTATCGATCTCAACGGAACCTGACGTTTTCTACCGAGCCGTCGTCAACCCTTAACAAGAATCCGACGTAACCGGAATTATCGAGAGAAAATATTATCCGTGGTCTTTTTCCGGATTTTCTTCTTCTGAAACCGTAGCGGTGAGCCGTCGTTTCGCTTTCATTATTGTTTTGTTGAATTTTGTTAATTTTGGAAAAGCGCTTTAAAAATTGTCGTGATCGTGTGACGATCTATCGGGTTTATCGAATTAAAGAGCGATATTGTTTCGGGGTACGTTCGCTTTTGAGTAGGATTTTTTTATTTAACGTTTGATCGCGGTATAATATCGACCGCGTTTTCCGTTGTATTAATTATAGAATTGCCGAGAGGAATTCGACCTTGATTTTAGTCGACGAGAGTCCTTAGTTTAAGAATTATTGTGTAAATATCGAGACGGTTAATTAACGACGAAGACTTGTAATACTGTATTGTCTATAATTTATTATTGTAATTTGATTAAAAACAACATTGTTAAATCCGCAAATTTCGAGACAGACGAGATATTATATATCCTATTTTTTCGGAACTTTAATCTTTCAATATTAATTCTGATTATTTTATTTAATAAATAACTGTTGTTATTCCGAATTTGTTTCTGTTGGTTTATAATTTATTTTGTTTTGTTTAACTCCGCCCCTCTGCCAAATCGGTAAATAATACGGCTACGACCGGGTAACCACCTTTATTTGTTCTCGATATCTCTAAATAAAATTTGTTTAAGTTATTTCTTAAACTGGCGTCCAGGAGTATCGAGAATAAATATATTTTGTTCGGCTAAAGGAAAAAGTCGTTACAATATATATCGAAGAGTGATAGTGCAAAAATAATGTTTCAATCAATAAATAAACTTTTGAACAGTGTCAGTAGTATGTGGGCCACTATGGCGACCCCCACTCCTATCCGCACTCCTACCACCGCTCCTCGGTCACCCCCGCCAGCTCGGTTTGGTCGAGCGGTGGTGGGGGAGGTGGACAAGGTGGTTGGGGTGGTGGAGTGGGTGGTGGAGGATAGAGTCGTCATAGCGGCCCGTATACTTTTTCAAATTTATTAATTTTTACATACAAACTTTTGGATACATAATAATAATGTTTGATACAACCCTTTTGGATACATAATAATGGTTGAGATTAAACACATAATAATAAAGCTTGATTAAGAGTAGAAATACGTGTAATTGGCTATTAATGTTTGTTGAGAACACTTTAATTATATGATCGAAATGGGTGTAAAATTGTGCCTATAATACTTTAAATATATATTGCTTCCAAATGTATAGTAATACTTTATAGTTGAACATGTATGTTACCGTTTACTTATACGTATTTACAACGTTTTTAATTATATGATTGAGGTGGTATGTCATAAGGTCATCCATTACGACGATCTGACGACTCACTGATAGTGTACAGGCGGCATCCGAAATCCTTAATTTCTGACTCACGTTCTCACGTATTTTTTTACGTCGTACCCGAATCTTACGCCGCAAACGTTTGCGCGTGACTTTTGAAATTTCCGACGTAATTGTTGCCACAAGCGCTGCACGGCACATTTCGACGTCACAGGAAACACGATAAAGCCAGGATATGTGAGTGTCTATGCTTATCGTCAATAAGCGTAGCTGAACGAAATCGCCCTCGGTGAAATGAAAGAATAAAGGGTTTGCGCTCCACACAGATGCTATGTCGAGCACCGTCTCTTTTTGAATAGACACGGTTGGCTTATTGAAATATTTCTCATATTTTAAGGTCTTACATACGTCCAGAACTTTCAAAAAATCGATTTTTTTTACAGATTATTATTCTCTATAGTTTTAGGCGTATTTCTGTGTAAGTCGATTGTACAAATTCCCGATAGATCGAAAGTTATTATAGAAAACGTGACTGCCCAACGAGAGTCTGATGCGCGCAGGTAGATGTCCCTTGTTTGAGGCAACTGGCCTTTACCCGCGGAGTCTTTTAGCGTATCGGTTCTTTTGTTATCCTACGGTATGTATCGGAATGTTTATAAAGCATTATGAGAATATATTCAGATTTCTGAAATTGAAGGTTAGTTCTCTTTGATCGTTCGAAGCGAGCAATTGTGTCTCGTATTTGTGATTTTATAAAATGTTAAAACGGCGCAGTCTAGAGGCGCAGAGGCTTTATTAAGAATAGAAAGATTACTTGAAATAACAATTGGATACGAGGGGTACCACTATTGTCTTAGAGAAAATGCGAACCGGCTAAAACACGCACGAATCAATGCTACTGAAGCAACAAAAGATGCCAGAACAACTCGTCGATTGGAAAAAAATAAACAAAAACAATTGTTTACTGACAAGAAAGGCATACAATATGAAGCTGGAATGGGAGATTAAACGTAAGTTAAAAAAATAAATTAAAAAATTCATAAAGTTCTTGCTTTAGCTGCGCGCGACCTCGAGCGAAACGCACTTGAAACTTTAAATGCATTTTTCTCAAAACTACTTTTTCTGGCACGGTCTGCATGATAACTCATACAGTTTTTAATATTTTTGTATGCTTTTTTTTTAAATATTCGAAATTGTTTTCTCTATAGTCTGTCGAGCCGGATTTTTGATGTTGTGATCAAAAAATTTTATAAACATAATTAAGGTATTCCTTACGCGGAGGGCCGTATTTTTTGGGCGCATAAGCAGGGCCCTCCACATTTGTTCATAAATTAGGCTGCATTTTGTTTAAAAAAGTTATAACCAATTATTAGTCCGAACTGTAAACATAAATCGAAAATTTCAGCTTAATTGTGTAAATTATGAAACTTTTTGATATTTTTTGGAGAGCTACAAATGTCAACAACTGCACTGTCAAAGAGAAAAGCTGTACTTATTGTATTTGGTTAAAAAAAATAGTGAAATATGAGTGAAAATACATATAAAGTACGCAGTGACATTGGTAAAAATGTGAGTCAATTTGTAACGGGCAAAAACAAGAATAGCGTTAAAAATATTGTAAAAACTGCCGAAGATAACATAACCTCTTGAACGTCATGGCTACGAAAAATCGTCTGCTGATCACATTCTTTCAAGTTCTATCGTGAATATTTTCTCCAAACGTCCGGTGACTCTCTGTTTTTATCATTGCTACGTAATCTTTAGAATTTAATTTACCGCAAGACAGTTTATATCAAACATCTATCATTATTTAATATATGAATTATTAAATAGACATGTGAGCAACGGGTCATCTCCATAAAGTGTCGTGTAAATTAGACGATTGTCAAAGTTATAATTCTTTTCTAAAGGTTCGGTAACCTGACTCGATATTCTTCCAGTGGATTGGGATGTGCTTTTACTTTTATGTACAAAAGAATCCGTGAATTGTCAAATATTCGAGTTCGTGAAAGGAATACCTTAAAGTGTGACATCTATGACACAAAATGCACACTTTTTTTTAAACTGCCGTAAATTGCCAAAATTTTTCGAATTTCAAAAATCCGGCTCGACAGACTATAACTACAACTTTATTTTACAAGAATTTTTTTACGTTTTGCAGATCCATCAGCATTTCAAGAAGAAATGATGCAGACCGTGGAGCAACTTTTTTTTTCATAGTGCTTCGGGAAACGTGATTTTTTATGTTGTAATTTTTGAAAAAAAAATGAAATAAATTTTTTTATAAAGATTAAATACTAATAAACAATGTGTAAAATTTATTTTTATTAATTTCTATTGCTATCTCTGCTAAAAACAGTTTTTCTTTTAGCGCGTTTTAGGCGCTGCTGGACGTATGTAAGGCCTTAATATGTTTCGTCGTATTATAAAAAGAATTTTTTCTAGCTTGAATTTTTTTCTTTGAAATAAGTAGTCAAATGGTTTAGTTGGGAAAAAGCCAGAAAGGAATAAAACACCCAATTTATTAATAATCATTTAACAAGAACAAGAACATGAACGGATTAACTTGAAATAAAAGGAAGTGGGTGTGAATAATTGGATGATTGAATGAGTGAATATTGACGAAATTCGCGTTTAACAAACGAGGATCAGACCTCGGGCTGTGGATCGGTTGGCCAGACCGATCGCTTGCCGTATTATGGAAATCAATCCAGAGTAGTATAGCTATACGGGTTCTCCCATGTAGGAATCTACCTTACGATTCAGCGGCGGGAAATTCGAACCCATTGGAGGGAAAATCAACCGTGGCGACACGAACCTTTAGCGGAGACACAAGCCTTTAGCGGAGACACGAACCTCTAGCGGAGACACGAACTTCTAGCGGAGACACGAACCTTTAGCGGAGACGCGAACCCACCGGCGGAAAATTTGAACCCACTTGCGGAAAAAACGAAGATCCATCGGCGGGAAATTCAAATGCAGATATACGAAGTCCGCGATAGCCGCATTCCGCAATCAGCATAGTTGAAATTAACTATAGGGATAGTTGAAGCTATCTATCGGTATAGTCAAAGTTAACTATCGACATAGTTGAAATTAACTATTGGGATAGTTGAGGTTAAGTAATGGGATAGTCAAAGTTAATTATCGGCATAGTTGAAATTAACTATCAGGATAGTTGAAGTTAACTATCGGGATAGTTAAAGTTAATTATCGCCATAGTCGAAGTTATCGATTAGGATTGTTTGAGGCTAGGATATTCAGTGACACACACACTCGGTTGATTACAACTTGTCTTTAATGTGAATTCAAGATACATTGTTTACATTCTCTTCTGAGTGGTGCAAGCAAACACTTCTCATATGGATCGTGTTCTCGGCATCGTCGACACACGGCAACTTCAGGATCATTTCTCATGGACTCGGGTAATTTATCCCAGGCGGCGTCTACGCTGTACGCAGCGACGGTCACGACGAATTCCTTCGGCAGCTGAGCAATGTCGGTGGGCTCCATGGCTGAGAGAAGTCCACCGTGATGATGGTACAGCTTCAACGACCTTCCCACAGACGGGAAGGTCTTGCGAAGAAAGTTCCGCAACAGCAGGACGTTTCGAAGCGCGGAATGGGGTGAATCGTGGTGCGGGCAGGATGTCGTCTGCTTGTTTGATGACTTGAGCGACGGGCACGCCACCACGTTACACGCATCGAACCCGAATCCTTTCAGTCACTGTTGCTTCTGTTCACCCTTGACGTAGATGGCGCTCGCGTCGTATAGAACCGATCGAAGCACGTCCCCCACCTCGTTGTAGGGTATGTCGCCCGTGCTCCAGCACAGACGATGATAGTCGCGTTTGAGCCCGAGATTCACGCTCTTGTACCTGGCTGACAGGTCGTTCCACGGGATCGGCGGTTTGGACAGGGAGATCAGTGGCTGATCGTCCGCATTGAGCGAAGTGCTTTGACTACAAACTCGTTGTTGTCGCGCTGGAAGCCTTGTGTGTCCATCACGTACTCCATCGCGATTAACGAACGCGCCACTCGAGACTCGAGCGCCCGTCTTTTATAGGCGGATTTTGCATCCCCTCCCTCGCTCAATTCCCCCCTCACTCTCCAGGCATCCCCACTCTATAGGCGTTTCTTCACATTCCCACTTATGGGATTGTAGTCGACAAGTCGAACATGCACGATCAGATAGTAGGCCGTAGTTCCCGCGGGGAAATTTGATTCGGCCTCGAGTTCGATACGAACGTCGACCAGTGCCTGCTTGAGCGCATCGTTCTGTCTCGAGCAGAAAGCAATGTCACGAAACCCATTGACGAGAAATGCGGTGACACAAAGCCAACGGCGGGAAATGCGGTAACCAAACCCAACAGCGGGAAATTCAAATGCCGTGGCATAAACCCAATGGCGGGAAATATGGTGACACAAACCCAGCGGCGGGAAATGCGGTGACACAAACCCAATGGCGAGAAATTCAAATGTGGTGGCATAAACCTAATGGCTGAAAATTCTAACCCAAACGTACCCAACGGCGGGAAATTCAAATGCCATGGCATAAACCCAATGGCGGGAAATTCAAATGTGGTGATACAAACCCAACGGCGGGAAATGCGGTGACACAAATACAATGGCGGGAAATTCAAACCCAAACGTACCTAACGGCGGGAAATTCAAAAGCAGTGGCACAAACCCATTGGTGGAAAATTCAAAAGCAGTCGCACAAACCAATTGGCGAGAAATACAAACCCACCGACGGGAAATGCGGTGACACGAATCTACCGGTGGGAAAAGTAAACACATCGTGAGGAAAAGTGGAGATGCGAACCCACTGACGGGAAATTCAAATGCGGGGACACGAACCCCGACTACTACTATTCCGATCACTGACTTCAACTATCGTTATTGTAGACTTCAACTATCCCGATCATTGAATTCGACTATCTCGATGGCTGACTTCGACTATCATGATCGTTGACCTCCACTGTCCCGTTGACTTGACTGTCTTGATCACTCACTTCGCCTATCCTGATCGTCGATTTCGACTATTTTGATTGTTGACTTCGACTAGTCGGATTGTTGTCTCCCAATACTTTCATCACTGACTTTGACCATCCTAATCGTTGTCTTCGATAATTCTGATCACCGGTTTTGAATATCCTGATCGTTGACGTCGACTATTCTGATCATCGACTTTGAATACCACCTTGATTATTGACTGTGATTATTCTGATCACCTTCTTCGAGTAAGTCGATCACCGACTTCGGCTATCTTGATTTTGACTCGACTATCCCGATCGTTGAAAGTTCTGGAATGTTTTGTTGATAAATATTGTCGAACGGGCGCACAACCTGTGTTTGTTTAAAGTTGATACATCCCCACTGCTATGGTCATCTCGAGATCGTACACAAATCTTTGACCTCGAATAGTTACAATGCGCATATCACGAGTGACAGGCCAATATCCCCAGTAAAATATTTCACGTGATTATGTTATGACTCCACTCATAACCTCCTGACGTCGAACATTCAAGAAGAATCCCATGACGTCATCATCGAAACTTAAGGATGCCATCTTGTGACCCCCATTACCCCCCGATCCCCTCTGACGTCATCGATGAACCTGTAGGCCGCCATCTTGCAGCCCTCATTACTCCCACCTCTGATGTCGTCATCGAACCTAAAGGCTGCCATCTTGTGATTTTCTCAGCCCCCGTTTTACTTGCACCTCTAACGTCGTCGTTGAATCTTCGAGAAAGCACGCATGACATCATCGTCGAACCATCGAGAAGGATCTCGGGGCTTTTTGACGAGGTTCGAATTAAGAGTCGGTCATAGGAATCTCTATCCGGAAACGGTCATACTTATCGACTGGGGACTCTTATCTCCGCTTTCGAATTTCTTACCGTGTTTCGCATCTTCATTTCTAAATTTCATACCACGAGTCCATATCTCGACGTTAAAATTGTCCATCAGGAGACCATGTCTTCGTTTTTGACTTTCCCGTCAGGATTTGGGGATTGATTGCTAGACTTGGATTATTTAGGCTAGAAAGTTTATTTGCCATGAGGAATAACATATTGATGACTGCGATTAAATCTAATATTTCCACGGTCGGATAGCCGATTTCGACTATTCTGATCATTTTCTTCGCATGTCTCAATCGTTAACTTCGACCATCCAAATCTTCAACTTCTACTACTTTTGACTATTCACTTTAACTATCTTAATTGTTGACTTCGACTGTCTCGATCGTCTACTTCGACTGTCGTAAGTGACTATCCTTGTTGCTGACTTCGACTATCCTAATCGCCAACTTTGAATATTTAAATTGTTGACTTCGACTATCTTGATCGCTAACATCGACTATTTTGATCATCCTCATTGTTGCCTTCAACTATTTTGAATATTGACCAACTATCCAAATCGTTGACTTCAACTAGCATAATTGTTGTCTGCGACCACATTGATCGTTCACTCCATCGGTTCTGATCACCGATTTTGACTATTCTAATTGTTGGCTCTGACTATCCTGGTCACCGACTTCGATTATTCTGATCACCGACTTCAGCTGTCTTGATTGTTGACATCGACTATCGTGAATGTTTACTTTGACTAACCTGATCGTTGACTTCGACTAGGCTGATCATTGACTTCGACTAGATCGAACGCTGACTGACTATCCTAATCGCCGACTTCAACTATCTTGATCATTTACTTTGATCATATTGATTGTTGACTTCAACTAATCTGATCGTTGACTTTGACGATCCTGATCACCGATATCAACTCTCTAGATTGCCAACTTCGACCATCTCGATCGCTGACTTCGACTATCTCGATCGCTGACTTTGACTATCCTGATCGGTGACTTCAACCTATCGTGGCCATTGACTTCGAATATTCTGATCACCGACTTCGAATATCTTGATTGTTAACTTCGACTATACTGACCGTTAACTGCTCTATCTCTATCTCTATCGTTGACTTCGATTCAATTGATTGTTGACTTCGACGAGCCTGTTTGTTGACTTCAACTACTTTAATCACTGGCTTTAACTGTCCTAGTCGTTGACTTGAACTATCTCGATTACTGATTTCTCTACCTAGACTACTGACTTTGACCATCCTAATCACCGATTTAGATCATCTTGATTGTTAACTGTGACTATTCTGATCGTTGACTATCTCGATCACTCACAACGACTGTCGTGATCATTAACGTTAACTATTCTAATTGTTCTTTGACAATCCTGATCATCGACTTCGACTATGTTGATTGTTCGACTACTCTGATCGTGGACTTCCGTTATCTTGATTGTTGACTTCGACTATCCTGGCCCCCCACTTCGACTATCTTCATTGTTGACTTCGACTATCCTGATCACCCACTTCGACTATCTTGATTATTGACTTCAACTATCCTGATGACTAACTTCCACCATCTTGATCACTGACTTCGACTACCTCGATCACTGAATTTGATTAATTTGACCGTCGGCTTTGGCTGTACTGGTTACTGGCTTCGACTATCTTGATTGTTAACTGTGACTGTTCTGATCGTTGACTTCGACTATCCCGATCGCAGACTACAACTATCATGATTGTTGACTTCGACTATTTCGATCATTGACTTCGATTATCTCGATGACTGACTTCGATTATTTTGATCATTGACTTCGATTATCTCGATGGCTGACTTCGACTATCCCGTTGACTTTGACTATCGAGATCACTCACTTTGCCTATCCTGATCGTCGATTTCGACTATCTTGATTGTTGACTTCGACTAGCCTGATTGTTGACTCCGACTACCTGGATCACTGACTTTGACTGATCGTTGACGTCGACTATTCTGATCACCGGCTTCGACCACCACTTTGATTTTTGACTGTAACTATTCAAATCACCGACTCTGTCTTTCTCGCTCATTCACTTCGACTGGCCTGATTGTTTATTCCGACTACCTGGATCACTCACTTTAACTATCCTGATCGCTGACTTCGGCTACCTGGATCACTGACTTCGACTATCACGATCGCTGACTTTGACTATCCCTTTTGTTCACTTCGAGTATCTCGATCGTTGGCTTTTACTATTTTCATTGTCGACTGCAGGTATCGCGGAATTTGTATTTCCGTGTCTTGATTTTGTCACTTACAACCCGGCTTCAAAATTTTGCTGCAAGGCTATATTGCTAATCTCTAATTGAATCGCCAGGGGGTTTTGTGTCTCTTCATTTGAATTTTATCACCAGAGGAGGGGTGGGGGTCCTGTCGTAGCTTTCGAATTTTGCCACCAAGGGAGGGATCATGCCTGAGCTTTTGAATTTTGCCGCCAGGGGAGTTTGAGCCTCAGCTTTCGAATTATGCTGCCAGAGGGTTCTCGTCTCAGTTCTTGAATTTTACTACCAACGGCAGGGGGGGGTCGTGTCTCAGCTTTTAAATGATTCTAGATTAGGTAGGGTCTGTTTAGGTTGGGCTGAATTTGTTTAGGTTTTATCCAAGATGCCGAGAACACGTTCTGGATGGGAAGAGTTTACTTGCACCACTCGGAAGAGAATGTATCTTGAATTCGCAATAGAGACAAATTGTAATCAACCGAGTGTCACTGAGTATCCTAACCTCAACAAGCCTAATCGTTAACTTTGACTATCCGGGTAGTTAACTTCAATCATGCCGATAGTTAACTTTGACTATCCCGATAGACTTCAACCATCCCGATAATTAACTGCGAGTATCGCGCACTTCGTATTCGATTTTCCCCGCCAGTGGGTTCGCTTTGATACCCGTTTTATTTGTTTTCCGGGAGGTCAATTTCTTGAGCGACACATGTTTGAAAATTGGTGGCCTTGAGAAAGGCCGTTTGGAAACACCACTGTTAAATTAATCGAATTAACGGTTTTTTTACGACCCGCTTAATACGGATGAGTACAGCTGACGGAGACTTCGGCGCGGGTTGTGTTGCATCAATTCGTTTCTTCGCAGAGAGCCCGATAACTTTCCGGAGAGCCGCTGGTAGCTCTTTCCGTTTTGTCGGCTTGGTTTGTATTCTCTCCAGGGCCTTGGCGACGACGGGATCGTCCATTGCATGCGATTTGTTCCGTGGTTTTGTGTCGGAACGTCGCGGCACGGGTCGTGGCGACGGTGGCTGAGGCGTGTTTTCCCCAGAAAAACCGTGCTCTGCTTCGGTTGGTGGAGGCGAGAAATCCTTAGAAGGACTTTCCCTCCGTCTCCGATCTTCGGCGCGTCGATCTAGTCGCCGTAAATATGACGCTGTCTTCCTTCGAAGCATTCCGTGGTCTGCGCGTTGTTACCTTTTCGGTACTGAAGACAATGATGACTGAATTGGAACGCCATGGTGAGCTCATTTATAATCAGCTGCCAGAGGCTCTGATTGGTACATTGCAAAGGTGGTGGGGGCGGTTCTAGAGCCGTG
Source organism: Rhimphoctona megacephalus (assembly GCA_963989365.1). NCBI lineage: Eukaryota > Metazoa > Arthropoda > Insecta > Hymenoptera > Ichneumonidae > Rhimphoctona > Rhimphoctona megacephalus. Next base: position 2,873,457 of record OZ022416.1, on the reverse strand, counting down.
TCCTGATTGGTAATTGGTAAGCATAAATTGGGGCTTGAAATTGGGTGAGCTTTTCAGCCACCAAGCCCATCTTCCACGCCAACCTTACGATAGGGAGAAAGGTAGGTGCGATAGAGTTAGATCAGTTGCCGAGATACGAATAGCCCTAAAAAGGACTAATTCGTCGAAGAGTAGAAATCCTGAAGAGGACTAATGGTAGAGTATACGCCTCGATTTTTCCGGGTCATCCGTTGCTCCTTGGAGGCACCTGTTCGGTGCTCGTCTTCGATGCAAATGCGTCTTCTCCACACGGCACTGCGGCTTTTATAGCACGCTGGATCAGTCGCCTGATGAGCTGTTGTAGAAGCTCGGTGTGGAGGGGTCCGAAAGAATTTCAACGCCAACGTCGCAGTTGGTAATTTTAACTGTTTTATTTGGCTGGCAAGGAACCCTAGGTAGGTCGACCCCTTCGATTTTGATCTAATTTATATATGTTGTTGTACATCTAAAACTAAGAGACACGCATTTTTTTATCAGCTCAAAAACGGTTTAAAGGGGTGAAAACAGCCCCCAAAGATGGGCACCGAACGGGATGGTTTCTCAGTTTCGAATAGAAGCGCTTGACGTATTCGAATGAAACCAACGCTGAAATATTTCTATTGATGAGTCATCGAAAACGCAATCTAGGCTTCTTAGGGCAAAGGGTGTTTAAGGGGTTAACAACCCCTAATTTAATAATTTTATTTTGTACCATAAAAACTATTGTTCCGATTCGAACGGAACCAACTGCATTTTGTAGAGGTCGAAGAACTAATCGATACGAGTTTTGGGGGTTTACGAAAAATTTGCTTTAAGGGGGCAAACCACCCCTTTTGTTGCAATACTTTATATTAATATTTAAAAAAAATTGTTCTCAATTATATTATTGTACGGCAGCACAACCACCTATGTAATTTATTGAAATGTCTTCAAACACGAAAATAAGTTTACCTTTGATCTTGCTTCTAGGTGAGATCATTCCTGTATCGATAATTCCTGCATAGGCCCATTGTGAGAAACGATAAACTTACAGTGACTTCGAGTGTTGGAATTCTTCGGGACAAATGCCTTTCCCCGAAGTTATTCCATAAGCAATAAAAAATATAATTCAACTGGAAGGCAATACAAAAATTTGGGAAATATATAGCTAACTCTTTCAGGAGTTCAGTCTTACGCTTAATTATTTGCTTATGATGATCAACTCTTCCTTTCGCTTTACTCAACAAGTCTTTTTTTAGGTTCTACCTATTACGATTATTATTATTCATCAACTTTCATGAATATAATATTTTAGTCTGCATTACAGGATATTCGTTCGGTCTCATGCTCCATAATTATTTACTAGAACTACTGGGTTCTTTGCATATATTTATTCAATTGCTGTGTATTTCTGATATTAGTATACATATTAAACCAACATCACAATACGTGAATATACTTTTCAGATTATAATCAGTTTTTATAGGTCGTGCAGTAATGGTATTCATCGAAAAAGTGTTGTAAGCAAAGTGATTTCTTACACCATGAACATCTTATTATTGCTACTTTCTCACAACCTTGAACATCACATTGAAGTTTTGATGATTGTCCGAAAGCAAAATCGACGGGGTCAACAAATTCTTCAGGTTTATCACTTGTGTAACCACTTTTGTACCATGCATATCGAAACAAATTTTGATACCTTGGCGAAGATGACTGATTATGAGTTAAAGATTGCAATTTGATTATGTTATTTCTTAAATGTAGATTGAGATCATAATCAAGTAACAAAACAGCGTCTGAAAAATGTCGTACATAATTTTTCCATATTATGAATCCATAAACATCAAGTGGTTGAATCCTTCCGGTTGTACCTTTTGGTATGATCATTGTTTTGATGCTTTTTCCACGGGGTGTAGCTTGCTTGACCACTTCTGTGCAATGTCCACTCCATAAATCCACTAAAAGTACGTTTTTTGAACCGATGTTAGAGGAAAAAATCTTTTCCAGACATATCTTAAAGTGTTTTGGAAAATTCAATATAATGTTTCTTTTGACTTTAATTTTTCTTTGCGCATGTAGGATTAACAGGTTTTAAATTTAGCTTTTTTTCTTATAGCTGAAAATACAAAAGAACGTAGGGTATACAAATACCTGACGTAAGTTTTCCTGACTTGGAAGCAGTCAAAAAGACATTACTCGGTTTAAATATGGTTGTCTCCACAACTGGTCCAAATTTTCCGGTAGGTTCTTTCAAATCAATGAAAATTGGCGATAGTAATTTTCCCTCTGCAGATATTGTGGGTTGTACAGTGTAGATGTGAGTTGTCGAAAACACTGACTGCACAAGGCATTCGACCTGTTTTGAGCCTTCTACTGCCAATGTTCGCCCTGAATGTATTTCTAATTGAAACCCACTTTGGTCTGAATTGTATATGTTTTGTAAGCCATATTGTTCAATATAAGGTTTAATTTTATTAACAAAATTATCTGCATATCTTCTCAAATCTGCTTCTTCTTCTATAGTTTTTCGGGTTACGAATTTATTAATTTTTCGAGATGTTATACGGTGAGCTTTCTTAAATTTCGACAACCACCAATCGGAAGCCTTAAACCGTACGTCTTTAAATCCCATCTCTTTTCGTGCCTGTAGGGCCCACCTTCAAGGATCCACATCATAAACAATTAAACCGGCGTCAACAGCACTTTTCAGATTATCCAACGTAAATTGAGAAATAGGAGCTAGTTTTTCCATGTATGTCTCATCTTTATTGAATTGATGAGCCCAACGTTTTAATTGACTTTTAGATTTTATTTTTTTGATTCGGTGTTTGACACTGTTTACGCTCAAGTTCTTTTTCTTTCCACTCCTTCAAAATTCGACTGCTCTTCTTTTATAAACATAGATCAAACCTTCTTCATCGTTCGAACATGTATCGGATGGTGTTCCAGGACTCCATTCCATCACATTATCTTCTATAGGATTCGCCTCACACTCTTTATAGGGCTCTTGAAAATCTAAAATATTTTCTTCAATATATTCCACCCCATAAAAATCTTGCCTACATTGCAGTAAAATTTTTTCAATATTATTTTTCAATTCGCGTTCTTCATTATTAATCGGGCTTTCAGCAATGTTCATCGCTTCGAACGTGATCAACAAAAGTCGTATAACATTTAATGGATTCACAATAATTTTATACTACCTGTACAATAACAGTGTATATTTCACTTTAATGTCCCGTGAGAAACTGATGTTTGTCTTCAAAAATTGCTTTAAGAAATACGAAAATATACGCAGAACCTAAGCCAGATAAGCACGCAGCCAAAGCAATAAGTAAAGATACTGATCGAAGCACGTAGCTTAAGATATGGAGAAGTTACGTCCTATCTTTAAGTACCATAACTACGCATAACCACCACCTACGCATAACTATAACTACACACAAATCTATTTTTCGAATAATAGCGACATATTTGCTCTCGCTGGAGTAAATAACTTGAGAAATCAATGGACTCGGGTAGATAAATGGGAAAAACAACGAGAGAGATAATCAAGATGACAAGACGATAAGATAAGGTGATAACGAAAATGAGGTACACCATGGAGTTTAGTAATCGGTACTGGGCGCCGAAACCGAGATAATGCTATCCAGACGTACTCCTATGTATCATTTAATATAAATTTACAAAGCGTAGCATTAAAGTGTGTATCATAATTTAATATACGTATGCATACGTACATTTTATACCATTCTTTATAGAGAAATAAAAATTTTTACATCTTGCTAAAAGGGGCTTGGCGGTAGGGATTCCCTTCAAATGTATTAAATTCTACGTTCTATGGTTCATCATAATTGAACCTATGCTTTATTTCCTTCATAATAAATAAATCGTAACTCACAATGGGCCTATGTAGGAATTATCGATACGGGGATGATCTCACCTACAAACAAGGTCAAAGATAAACTTATTTTCATGTTTGAAGACATTTCAATAAATTATATACGTGGCTGTGCTGCCGTACAATAATATAATTGAGAAACAAATTCTTTAAATATTAATTTAATGTATTGCAACGAATGGGGTGGTTTGCCCCCCTTAAAGCGAATTTTTCGTAAAATCCCCAAAATACGTATGGACTAGTTCTTCGACCTCTACAAAATGCAGTTGGTACCGTTCGAATCCGAACAATGGTTTTTACGGTACAAAATAAAATTATCAAATTAGGGGTTGTTAACCCCTTAAACAATCTTTCCCCTAAAAAGCCTAGATTGCGTTTTCGATGACTCATCAATAGAAACATTTCAGCGTTAGTTTCATTCGAATACGTCAAGCGCTTCTATTTGAAACTGAGAAACCACCCCGATGGGTGCCCATCTTTGGGGGCTGTTTTCACCCCTTTAAACCGATTTTGGGCCGATACAAAAAAAATACGTGTCTCTTAGTTTTCGATGTACTACAACATATATAAATTAGATCAAAATCGAAGGGGTCGACATACCTAGGGTTCCTTGTCAGGACTACTATTACATTTTAGATACGAACGTAAAAGACGACATTCGATTTGTGAAACTTACATAGAAAATGACGAAAGGACATAAGCTTACGATTGAACAAATTTTCGTGTTTTTTTCAATGACATTATTGAACTTTACTTCGATCCTATGAACTTGAGGGTATGGATCAGTCAGGCCACCTGCTTCCGGTTTCGGGAGTGTACATTTTCCGCTCAGTTTGTTGAGTTAGAATGAAAATATTCTCAGAGCGGGAAAAAAGTGAAAACGCTCAAACCTTGTTGCTGTCAAAAAAACTGCATGGAAAAATTCTTACTTTGGAATGAACATATTTTCCAGGCTGATCGAACTGATTCATACCCTCGGGTCAAAAAATGCTATTTAAGCCCTCGCAAGTACCGAAATCGTGTAAAATACAACAAATATTCATTAACATTATATTCATTAATATTATTATTCACACACAATACACGCACACTCTGTGACATTTTCTCAGCTATTAGCGGACATAAAGACGCATTCCAATCCGTTATGTACATAAAAAAGGTATTTTCTAAAGTTTCAAGAATGCGCGCAGTATTCGTAGGGTTTTTGAATATCCCCGAAATACATTGTAATACGGTTATCTATAACCACCAGAGAACATATTTAAATTTATAATCAAATGAACCGTTTTGGATTCGCACGTGTAGTATGTGTAATAATACATATAAAAATGAAGCTATTGCGTGCAGAAAACACAGGTTACTTTACCTTATTATTATTATTTTTTTCAAAAGAAATTTGGGATCGGCTTACCTTCGTCCCATACGGACCCGGGACTCACCTCGACTGGTTCAATGTCTTAATTATTAGGAGGGGTGTTTTGTGAAGGAGTCTGGTGTAGGTGGAAGGAAAAATAATGCGGTAGGCAAGAAATAGAACAAAGGCAAAGAATAATTGTTTATTTTTAAACGAATGAGCAATGAGATCCCGACAATGAAAAACGTCCCGAAGGTTCCCGATACAATCAATGAGACCGCGAGAATTGACCCGGCGTCTCTCGAGCACACGCTCGATCCACGAAGATGGCTGCCGAAGCGTGCTTCCCCGCGCGTCGATCTCATCCCAAGAAATCGAGGGAGTCGATGAAAACTATTACCCGTGGTAAATGTCTCGTGAGTGTAAGAAATGTCCGTGATAAATTTGCCGAGTGGATTTAGGTATAAGCCGTAATGATTCGTAATATGATAATTTGGATAAGAATAGCACCCTGGCACGCTAAGGCTCCCGGATCAAGACTGAGGAAATCGATGCGTAGATCGATGAAGACGCGCCACGCGCATGCGTCGCGTGTCGCGTCGAGCGAGCCCGAAGTTGAGGCCCAGGAGGTGGCGACGCCCGTGGGAGCGCGAGAACTAGCGCCCGGCCGCTCGAGTGTCTCGCTGCTCCCGTGTCGCGTAGCCCGGTACGTGGCGACATTCACGGCGGAGCACGAACCCGCCCGAGTGCTCACGACGCCGAAGGAATTACTGCTAATTCCTGAACATTCCGCCCGCCATCGGCAGCAGCGCTGACGATTAATCACCCGGTGCATGAATTGGCAGGATCGCCAGTTTGGCGATCGGCCGTTTGAGAGTGGAAGTCGCCGTCCGAATAGTGACAACCCGAGTGAGCCCGTCTTGTCCCGGATGAAGTTCTGTGACCCGTGCGAGAGGCTATTTTAATGGCGGCAAGTTCTCGTCCGTCAGCAGCACCATAGACCCGACCCGGATGGTGTTTGAGGGGTGATGCCACTTGGAAATGGCTTGCTGCTACTTTAGATACCCCGTTGACCAATGTTCCCAAAAGAATTGAACTCTTTCCTGAATGAGTTGCCACCGTGCTAGTCTGCCCGGATTAACTTCCCGAAGTGACGGCTCTGGCACTGCCGTAAGAGCATCGCCGATGAGAAAGTGCCCAGGGGTGATCGCTAGCAGGTCGTCCGGATCCTCGGAGAGGGGTTCCAGCGGGCGAGAGTTGAGCGCCGCCTCAACTTGTGTAAGAAGGGTCGTAAATTCTTCGTACGTGAGGCTGGTCTCTCGAATCGTCCGTCGGAGGTGAAATTTGACGGACTTTACGGCCGCCTCCCATTTCCCGCCCATGTGAGGAGCTCCCGGTGGATTGAACACCCACTTCGTGCCGTCGTTGGCTAGTAACTGAGCTGCCTGTTCGGATTCCCGGGTCCCGGCCGTGAATAATTTCCGTAGCTCTGCATCTGCGCCCTGAAAGTTCGTCCCGCAATCACTAAAGAGTGTATGACAAATACCTCGTCTCCCGGTGAAGCGGCGGAATGCAGCGATGAAAGTCTCCGTTGTGGCATCGGTTACTACCTCCAGATGTACGGCAGAGGTGGCGAAACAAACGAAAATGCACAGCCAGCCCTTGTGTACCTTGTTCCCGCGCCCTCGCCAACTTTTGAGTGAGATTGGCCCCGCGTAATCCACTCCCGTGTATAAGAATGGTCGAGTAGGTGTAACCCGTTCTGTTGGCAATTGACCCATGACTTGCTGTGCCCTAGTGACCCGTAAGCGAGCACATCTCACGCAGCGAAGTATGAATGAGCGGACAGGTGCCCGTCCCCCGACTACCCAGTACCGTCGACGAAGGTACGCCAACGTAGCTTGCGTACCCCCGTGTAGTGTACGCTCGTGAGCGTCCGCGATGAGAAGTTGCGTGAGTGGCGAGTCCCGAGGGAGGATGGCTGAGTGTTTGCTCTCAGGTTGTAAGGCTGAGTGCTTCAGCCGCCCTCCCACCCGTAATGTCCCTTGATTGTCGATGAATGCCGTAAGTCGCGTGAAGGGGTGCGACTTAGGAAGAATTTGCCCCGCCGAAAGAACCTTGAGCTCCGCCGTGAAGTAGGACCCTTGAATTGCTTTTACCCAGTAAAGCATTGAGTGTTCCAGGTCGCCCGGTGAAATGAGAGCCCCTGTTGAATCCTGTCCCGTCTTCATAAGGTTTGTAAGCGCCTTAAAAAGAAAAGATGTAATTCTCAACAACCGGGTAAGTGAAGAATACCGATGAATGAGGTCGAAGACCGGTGAAGGTTGTGTTGAGATCGTGAAAGTGCTTTGCGGAAAATTCACCGAATGCAATTCACCGAATGATAATTCATCGAATACAATTCATCGACTGGGCAATTCATCGAATGGGCAATTCATCGAATGGGTAATTCATCGAATGGACAATTCATCGAATGGACATTTCATCGAATGGACAATTCATCGAATGGACAATTCATTGAATGGACAATTCATCGAATGGACAATTCATCGAATGGACAATTCATCGAATGGACAATTCATCGAATGGACAATTCATCGAATGAACAATTCATCGAATAGACAATTCATCGAATGAACAATTCATCGAATGGACAATTCATCGAATGGACAGTTTATCAAATGTACGACTCATCGAACAAACAATTCTATTCTTCGAATGCAGACAATTCTTCGAATGCAAAATTTATCAAATGCAGAATTGGTCATGTGGAAATAGTCGGGTGGTTTCGGGTCATCTTTGGGTTGTTGTTTGAATAGTTCGACATGTGGAAATAATATGGTGGTTTCAGGTCATCTTTGGGTTGTTGTTTGAATACTTGGACGTGTGGAAATAGTAGGGTGGGTTCGGGTCATATTTGGGTTGTTGCTCGAATAGTTGGACATGTGGAAATAGTAGGGCGGGTTCGGGTCATCTTTGGATTGTTATTTGAATAGTTGGGCATGTGGAAATAGTAGGGTGAGTTTGGGTCATCTTTGGGTTGTTGTTTGATTAATTGGACATGTGGAAATAGTAGAGTAGGTTAGGGTCAGCTTAGGGTTATTGTTTAAATAGGTGGACATGTGGAAATAGTAGGGTGGGTTCGGGTCATCTTTGGGTTGTTGTTTGAATAGTTGGACATGTGGAAATAGTAGGACGGGTTCGGGTCATTTTTGGGTTGTTATTTGAATAGTTGGACATGTGGAAATAGTAGGGTGAGTTTGGGTCATCTTTGGGTTGTTGCTTGAATAGTTGGACATGTGGAAATAGTAGAGTAGGTTAGGGTCAGCTTAGGGTTATTGTTTAAATAGGTGGACATGTGGAAATAGTAGGGTGGGTTCGGGTAATCTTTGGGTTGTTGTTTGAATAGTTGGGCATGTGGAAATAGTAGGGTGGGTTCAGGTCATCTTTGGGTTGTTGTTTGAATACTTGGACGAATGGAAATAGTAGGGTGGGTTCGGGTAATCTTTGGGTTGTTGTTTGGATAGTTGGTCATGTGGAAATAGTAGGGTGGGTTCCGGTCATTTTTGGGTTGTTGTTTAAATAGTTGGATATGTGGAAATATTAGGGTGGGTTCGGGTCATCTTTGGGTTGTTGTTTGAATAGTCGGACATATGGAAATAGTAGAGTAGGTTTGGGTCATCTTTGGGTTATTGTTTGAATAGTTGGACATGTGGAAATAGTAGGGTGGGTTTGGGCCATCTTTGGATTGTTGTTTGAATAGTTGGGCATGTGGAAATAGTAGGGTGGGTTCAGGTCATATTTGGGTTGTTGTTTGAATAGTTGGACATGTGGAAATAGTAGGATGGCTTCGGGTCATCTTTGGATTGTTGTTTCAATAGTTGGGCACGTGCAAATAGTAGGGTGTGTCCGGATCATCTTTGGGTTGTTGTTTGAATAGTTGGACATATGGGAATAGTAGGATGGGTTCGGGTCATCTTTGGGTTGTTGTTTGAATAGTTGGGTATGTGGAAATAGTAGAGTGGGTTCGGGTCATCCTTGGGTTGTCGTTTGAATAGTTGGGCATCTGGAAATAGTAGGGTGCGTTTGAGTCAATGCATTGCCGATGTAATTTTCTTCAAAATAAACAACTAAGTTCTTCAATACCTCGACATGATTATTAAAATATTCCCTTTCGATCAACGTTTCATATCCGGCAACATCAACAACCTCAAATTCAATAGAATTAATCAAGGGTCAAGGCGAATTGCTACTAAATTATCACTACGATTATCTATACACAATAGTCCGTGTATACCAGGAATCATCCCCACTCTGTCGTAACTACGAACCGTTATCCGTTCTCCCATGTACAACACTCTCAGCATACACACACAACAGTGAGCATCAATAAATTCATGCCTGGCTGTGATATACTGTTGACGTGATATTTTGTCGTGGTAACTTTTTGTTGGGTGATATTTTGTCGCGGTGATATTTTGTGCGTGTGATTTTTTGTTCGTGATATTTTGTCGTATGATATTTTGACTGTGATATTTAGACGTGCTACCGTGTGCGTGGAAACGTCGGACACGTAGAATCGTGGTATGTATGAAACAGTGGATGGGTTTGTATCATCTTGGTGTGGTGCATGGAATCGTGGGGCCTGTGCAAATAGAAGGGTGGCTTCGTATCATCTCGGGATGTGTGCGTGCAATCGCCGGGCGCTTGGAATCATGGTATGTATGGAATCGTGGAGTGGGATTATATCATTTCGGTATGGTGCGTGGAATCGTGGGACTCATGAAAATAGTAGGGTGGCATTGTATCATCTCGGGATCTGTGTGTGGAATCGCCGAGCGCGTGGAATCGTGTTATGTATGGAATAATAGGGGGTCCGGGTTTGTATCATTTCGGTGTGGTGCGTGGAATCGTGGGACGCGTGGAAACAATAGGATGACTTTATATCAGCTCGGGATGTGTGCGTGGAATCGCCGGGCGTGTGGAATATTGGTATGTAAGGAATAATGGGGGGTCCGGATTTTTATCATCTCGTTGTTGTGCGTGGAATCGTGGGATGCGTGGAAATAGTAGGATGGATTTATATCATCTCGGGATGTGTACGTGGAATCGTGGTATATATGGAATAGTAGGGAATCCGGGTTTGTATCATCTCAGCGTCTTATAGTCTGATGAATTTCATAGAAACGACAGCGTTTGGTTCGAGGCCATTATGTGGTTCCTGCGATCTCCCAAGTTGAACAACCTCAGGTGAAGTCAGTGCTCGATTAAGGGAGACTGCTTAGCCGTGTACGCACCCCTTCATGGATCGCTGAGTAAGAGGTAGTTTTTCTGAGATTCTGATGACGCCAATTGATTACAATTCGGTAAGAATGTAGTCGACCGTATCACCCGGGTTTTCCACAGTTTCCCCAAAATTTTCCAAGGTAAGGTGGAATAGAAGGATCGGCACTCAGAAAGCCGCAAGGATGGTGGTACACTAGAAATAATGGCAGTATTTAAAAAAAAAAGAAAAGAATTATAAGAAAAAAATCCACGACTTGATCATTTTCAAATTATGGATTTGATACCATTTCAATTTAACGTAGTTTCCAATCGGTCAATTGTTCGTTCGATAAATTGTTTATTGGATAAATTGTTCATTCGATAAATTGTTCATTCGACGACTTGTTCAGTCAATATATTGTTTACTCGATAAACTGGTCATTCGATGAATTGTTCATTCGATAAGTTGTGCATTCGATAAATTGTCCATTCGATGAATTGTCCATTCAATGAATTGTCCATTCGATGAATTGTCCATTCGATGAATTGTCCATTCGATGAATTATCCATTCGATGAATTGTCCATTCGATGAATTGTCCATTCGATGAATTGTCCATTCGATGAATTGTCCATTCGATGAATTGTCCATTTGATGAATTGTCCATTTGGTGAATTGTCCATTAGATGAATTGTCCATTCGATGAATTGTCCATTCGATGAATTGTCCATTCGATGAATTCTCCATTCGATGAATTGTCCATTCGATGAATTGTTCATTCGTTGAATTGTTCATTCGATGAATTGTTCATTCGATGAATTATCCATTCGATGAATTGTATTCGATGAATTGTTTTTCGATGAATTGGTTTCGGTGAATTTTCTGCAAACGCTCGAAAATACCTCGAGTCTGTCGTTAACTCGTTTGAAAACACTATAACTTTTTTTCTTATCACAAGAACGAAACACTCCTATATTTAAACAACCTCAATAACAATGAATTTATGGTAGAAAATCTGTCTTTTTCTCTTATGTCGAATTAGTAGAGTGAACAGTACTGATTTCTGTCATTGAAATAAATCGATGATGTCATGATAAAAACACGTTGCTAGTTTTTTTGTTTTATACAGGCTCTATTGGAGTCGATATAAAGCGAAATATATGAAAATACTATAGAAAAAAGAAGTGATATCAAATAGCAAAAATCCCCTTCCGGGGAAAAAAAACCTGGACAAGTACATTGGTGGTCTCTCGATTCCCTATAATATCACAAAAAATCCAAAACCCACAATTTTTGTTTATGTTTACTAATTTATTTCCACAGAACAAAGCAGGAATCAAAATATTAAAAAATCAGCGTTATCAAGATGAGAAAAATACCACTTTTAATTGGTGTGTAAGAAGTTTCAATAGTCTAGAAAAAAATGAAAAAATGTCACCATCTAAGTTACGTGCAGCAGTAAAATTTATGATATCAGTACTAGGACAAGTATTTCTTTCGTAACTTAGAAGATATCAACATGGACGTACCGGCAACGTAGGGCATGCAGTTGGTGCATTGCTTCTGGGATCTCCTAAGTCGAGTAGCTACTTTTGTTTTGGCTATGGCTCGACAAATGTTGCCAAATAGTATTTACTTATATGACCTAATGAAACAACATTGCCTGCGCCGTGGCTAAAACAATGAAAAACATTCAGAAACCAGTCGAAAACTCGGCACACAAATGCAGGTACAGGAAGTTTCGCATAAGATCGCGTACTATTGCAATGTTAAAAAAAGACTTTAATTTATGTCCGTACATGATAGCACAGTTTTGTTTGATTGGTAATAATTTGATGAACGTTCACCACCGTACATTGAGCGTATACGCACAGAGTACTTGTCCGGTCCATAACTTTTTATTAAAATTGCTCATTCAAGTAAAAATCAAATAAAAAAAAATCAAATAAAAAAAATCAATAAAAAAATTAAACAAGCGTTGGAAAAGCTAAAACGCAAAGCTGAAATTTGTTTAACACTTAAAGCAGCTATATCGGATTCTGATAAGAATAGTCGAATAGTTGCTTTATGCGGATCTATCAGAAAGCATACAACACTGTCCGAACCGTATTACGAAGAGACCGCTTACGTGCATCCCCGAAATATCGCTGAGCCTATCGTTCTGAATGTCAAAGCTAAGGCCACAAATGTGCTACTGTTAATTGTGACAAAAAAGATATTGGACATGGGATTGTTCCGAGCATTGCAGAATTCCGGATGATGTTGTTTTGAATAAGTTTAAAAAGTTCATGATCATCATGCGCGATATCCCTATGCGTAAGTTAAAAACAGTTTTACCTAAAATTCGCAAATATACAGTAAAACACACTGAAAGTATGTTAGGTCATAGCCAAGCATGCTATATGCAGCCTCTCCTATGCGAATCATTGCTCTTGTCTTTAGAATTTTTATCACCGCATTTCCCGCAAGTCAGATTGCTAAAACGATTATTTTATAGTATATCGGCGCTGCTCCAAAACGTAATGGAGATTGATAACGCTTTAGATACGATGAATGTTGAAAATTTGCAAGAATTTTCGAACAAAGCGAAGGAAAATGCGACCCATTGCCAAAGTAATGACGAAATACTATTGGACGAAGATGCTATACTTCGCAAGTTTGCGCACGCATTTCAAGCATTTCAGAAAAAAACATCAAATTTGCCACGTGTTCCATGTCTGTCGTGTCATAAGCTGTGTTGTTTGACAGATGTTAGGAAACTTGATAATACACGTGTAGAAAATTGTTAGGGAAACCAAAATAAAAATAAGGCCCTTTAAGGGCTGAACTATGGAAGCCCCACAATGGATGACCATACAAACATCTTGTTGGGCCCTTATAGGGCTGTTATGATGATTCCTTAAGACTATTTAATAAGGCCTCGCTGGGTTCCATTGTGGAATCCCTACAATAAATGGCCATGCCAATGCCCTGTTGGGTCCTCATGGAGTAATTTTAAGTATTCCATATAAAACTTAAATATGGGCTTAACGAGGTATGAGGGTTGGGACCTCATTGGATTCAATTGTGGAAGCCCCACAATGGATAGCCACACGAATGCCCTGTTAGGCGTTCATAGGGCAGCTGTGGGGATTCCATATGAAAACTAGTTAAGGGCTTGATGGGGGATAAAGATAGGGGCCTCATTGGATTTTGTTGTGGAAACCCTAGAATGGATAGCCACCTGAATGCCCCGTTGGGCTTTTGTAGGTTAATTATGGGGATTCCATATGAAAATTTGATGAAGGTTCGTCGAGGAAAATAAGTAGAGACCTTCTAGAACTTAACTGTGAAATCCATATTAGAAATAACAAGCGTGTGATTCAAGCTTATCGAAAGAAAAAAAAATAGTCATCGCAAACTCATGACTGCGGAATATATTAATATGTATTTCGCAAAATCTACAAAAGTGTTTTTAAGTATGCAGTATTGCTATGACGAACCTGTGTATTCTGCCATTTGGCTTGAATGACAATTCCAACTTGACTATTTTTTTTTTTTTATACATGATAAAATAGCAAAAATGCCCTCCCGGGGGGAAAAAACCTGGACAAGTACATTGGTGGGCCCTCGTTTCCCTATGATATCACAAAAAATCCAAAACCCCACTTACATTTTTTTTTTAAATCATTACTAATTTTATTTATATCCCGGAGGGAAACCAACCATATAGATCACAAAATATCCGGCCAAAAAAGCAGACTTCACAATAAATGTTACTTTGAATTTATTTCCACAGAACAAAACAAGAACCAAAACATTAAAAAATCAGCGTTATCAAGATGAGAAAAATACCACTTATAATTGGTGTGTAAGAAGTATCAATAGTCTAGAAAAAAATAAAAAAGGTCGACATCTAAGTTACGTGCAGCAGTAAAATTTATGATATCACTACTAGGACAAGTATTTCTTTGGTGACTGAGAAGATATCAACATGGACGTACCGGCAACGTAGGGCATGCAGTTGGTGCATTGCTTCTGGGATCTCCTAAGTCGAGTAGCCACTTTTCTTTTGGCTATGGCCAAAACTTTCGGCTATGGCGCGACCAATGTTGCCAAATAGTATTGACTTTTATGACCTAATGAAACAACATTGCCCGAGCCAAGGCTAAAATAACGAAAAACAAGCAGGAACAGGAAGTTTCGCATAAGATCCCATGCTTTTGTAATGTTAAAAAAAAACTTTAATTTATGTCTGTACATGATAGCACAGTTTTGTTTGATTGGTAATAATTTGATGAACGTTCACCACCGTACGTTGAGCGTATACGCACAGAGTACTTGTCCGGCCCATAACTTTTTATTAAAATTGCTCAATCCAGTAAAAATCAGGGGTCTCTAAAAAATCAAGGGTTATAAATACGCACTTTTTCATTGTTGGTATTGTCTTATTTAATTTTTATTTTTTTATGATTAATCCGCATAACGGTTTAAATTCTCATTTTCAAAACATAAAGGGCTGTTTTGATAGCTGGCGCCCAAGAATGTCAAAATGAAACGAACGGAGGGGGATTATTTTGTGTGAAATTTGCGTGATCTTAAAACTTTGGATACAAATTTGACGGTGCATTCATAGCCTGCATTGATCTTTTGACCATTCAGCAGTGGTTACTTAGATCTTCTACTAATAAATAGTAGCTTTCCAAAGTATAATAACTTTCATTGCTGGCAATAGTAGTTTTCGAAAGTATGATACGCTACATTGCTGGCAATGATTTACTGAGTCACATTTTCAGAAATTTCATAACTGACTGCACTTTATGTTAATGCAATTTTATAATGACTACGAACACCATTTTATTCCGATTGAATCGACGTTGAATGTTGCGTATGATACAAGGCCATTCTGAAATTCGCAGAAGTATTGATTTTCTTATAA
The DNA here is from genome assembly GCA_963989365.1 of Rhimphoctona megacephalus. Taxonomy (NCBI): domain Eukaryota; kingdom Metazoa; phylum Arthropoda; class Insecta; order Hymenoptera; family Ichneumonidae; genus Rhimphoctona; species Rhimphoctona megacephalus. The sequence continues at coordinate 2,858,020 of OZ022416.1, read as the reverse complement.
ATTTCTGACGGCGAAAAGCAACGCATGCAACGAAAAGCACCTCCAATTTGATTTTCACTTGAATGAGCAATTTTAATAAAAAGTTATGGGCCGGACAAGTACTCTGTGCGTATACGCTCAACGTACGGTGGTGAACGTTCATCAAATTATTACCAATCAAGCAAAACTGTGCTATCATGTACAGACAAAAATTAAAGATTTTTTTTTAACATTACAAAAGCATGGGATCTTATGCGAAACTTCCCGTTCCTGCTTGTTTTTCGTTGTTTTAGCCACGGCGCAGGTAATGCTGTTTCATTAGGTCATATAAGTAAATACTATTTGGCAACATTGGTCGCGCCATAGCCAAAACAAAAGTAGCTACTCGACTTAGGAGATCCCAGAAGTAATGTACCAACTGCATGCCCTACGTTGCCGGTACGTCCATATTGATATCTTCTCAGTCACCAAAGAAATACTTGACCTAGTACTGATATTATAAATTTTACTGCTGCACGTAACTTAGATGTCGACCTTTTTTCATTTTTTTTTCTAGACTATTGATACTTCTTACACACCAATTATAAGTGGTATTTTTCTCATCTTGATAACGCTGATTTTTTAATGTTTTGATTCTTATATTGTTCTGTGGAAATAAATTCAAAGTAACATTTATTGTGAAGTCTGGTTTTTTGGCCGGTTATTTCGTGATCTATATGGTTGGTTTCCCTCCGGAATATGAACAAAATTAGTAAACATTAAAAAAAAAAATTTAAGTGGGGTTTTGGACTTTTTGTGATATCATAGGGAAACGAGGGACCACCAATGTACTTGTCCAAGTTTTTTTTCCCCGGGAGGGGATTTTTGCTATTTGATATTGTTACGTCCGCAGTCGATTTCACACCGAAAGCCCATTACACTCTCTAGATTTTAGTCATTCTTTCACTAACACTCTTAAACACACCTAAACGCATCCAAGCACACGTAAAACCTTGAACTCACGAACATGCAAACGTGGCATTCTTTTTAGGTCGAGCGAGTCGACGGATGAGCAACAAGACACTACCCTTATCATCCGCTCGGGGTCCACCGCGCTCGGTACCCGATACCGATTACCCTTCTCACTCACACTCATTGAAACTCAAAAACCAGGAGTTACCTCCTCGCTAATGTGCTCTCCTGATACCTCTTAAACTTTCCGATCATCTTAAATCCCTTTTATGAAGGAAACCAATAATCACCAATAATCCGTAATATCACCCATCGAATACAAATCATCGCTCTGTACGTACCTCAAATAAATTCACCTTAGACTCACACACACACTTTCTCCCTCCAACACGCATAACATAGACCATAAAGAAACCCCACCACGAGGACCGTTTAGGACATAGCCCCTATAATATTCTTAACATTAAGTTAACATTTATTAAAATGCTGATCAAGCAGTTTTTATATAGTATAAATACGGGACATGGAGCACCAGTCGACAGTCAATTTTGATCTTCTAACCACGACACTCTATCAGATCACGTTTTCATCCTCTTGGTCAGAAAATTTGCGAACCCCAAGGTAAAACAATAAAACGAATTCACGGCAGTCACATTGTCGCATTGCGGTCGACTCAGCGTCGTCCCCCGACAGTCACGAGATCCGATCTCAGCACTGCATTCAATTCAATCTTTGTTACACGCCTTGACTGGAGCTTCGTATTCTGTCGATATCATTTTTATTTTTTTTTTACACACTCTAACATTTAGCCAACCTGTACTTTCTCAGGTACACTTCTCTGACTATCCTTTCAATTGAATAAACATACATTTTTATTAAAAATAAAATTTATCGACTCAAGTATCTTTTTTTTTTTTACTTTCGACAACACACAAACAACCATTAACCTTAGAACGATGCTGCATAAAGTTGCACGTTCACATTCCACCCTAAATACGAGATCGGAGCAATAGCAAGTTGCTCGCTCGTTCGATCCCTCCCATACGCGATCGGAGCAATAGTAAGTTGTTCGCTCGAATTGATTCTTTCCTATATCCGACCGGAGCAATAGCAAGTTGCTCGTTCGTGGTTTTCCCGAACCCAAAACACCATTCATGCCACGAACCCGTCGAACCGGTAGAAAATACCAATTAAGGAAATTAGTTAAACAATATTCAGACCCTTCTGGTCCCGAATATCATTACGGGGTATCGACAGACAAGGAGACCCAGCAACCTCGAGTCGTTAGCAACGCCCCTCTTTCAACTAAAATAATAATTGTTCAACCCAAGTACGAATTGCGTCGAGTAGAATATAACAAGATCCTTCCCCCACTCGCCGGTATCGATCATAAAGATCCAAGATTCGAAACCTACCAGGAACGTCACATCAAGAACGGCACATATAGTATCGAAGCCGAAATAAATTAACCAAATAAACCAAAAGCTTAGTGCGCGATATTTTCACTCTCTAACCCCTGTTCGGCACATTCCGGGCTAAATTAGAGAAAATAATTCGTGCGGGATCTATTGCGTACATTATCTGTACCGAGACGTGACAGATAAAATTTAGGTGGCAGCGGTGGGATACGAAAAATATCGCGTTAAACGAACACCCACATACCTCTTACGGTACGAACTCATAAATAAGTGCACCGATAGACTCTATAATTTTACACGATGGATCCACCCGAAGTCGCCCTCACACAGGAAGAATTGAAGACCTTGCATCAACAAATTATCGACCAACACGCAGCACTAACGATTCGCGAACGTCAAATCAGTGATCGCGAACGCCAAACTCGGGAACGCGAGCTCCAAACATCAAGTACGATCACAATTAATGATCGTAACCCAAGTAGTGGTTCAACCGAACCCAGTGACTTAGTGAATGATAACCATGACACAGGTGGCCGCACGACGACAAACTTTAATCCGCGAATAACTTTCAAAGACGCGTTAGAGTCAGTTCCTCAATTCGACGGTAGTGGAATTTCCGTCCTCCAGTTTTCTCGAGCATGCAAACGCGCACGGGACATGTTGGACCCCTCGTGTGAACCGAATTTAACGCGGTTACTCCGCAACAGGCTTCAAGGTCGAGCCTATACCGCGGTCGAAGACCTTTCATTTACCACTATCGACAGTTTTACCGACACCCTAGTACAAACTTTCGAGCCCTTACGATCAATCAATCACTATAAAGGAGAATTGAGTAGCATTCGTAAAAAGCCAAACGAGCATATAATAGATTATGTCGGGCGCATTAAGGACCTTCACACCGCAATTCTAGAAGCGGAAGAAAAAACATACGGTTCGAACGCTACAAATAAACGGCGGATCGAAGCAGACACACTAGAGAGCTTTTTGTTCGGCCTTCCACCGACCTTTCGCTTACATTTGAAGCAAACAGAATTCTCGACTCTCGCAGAAGCTTATTCTCAAGCAATCCGGGTTGATAAAGAAATCGAACGCGACCTCGAATACTTCCGCGAGAAACAGGCCACTCAAACCACTAACGCAGGAAGCTTTCCAGTGAAGACTGAACGGATCATTTGTTCTCATTGCAAAAAACCCGGACATCGAGAAGACTCTTGCTGGACGCTTAACCCACAATTACGACCCTCAAACCAGAATAATACCGAACCAAACAACAATTCCAATCCCACATCCAAACAACAACGGTTCTGCGATTATCATAAATCAAGGGGCCATTGGACGAAAGACTGTAGAGCTAAACAATCTCAAGACTCGAATAAGAATTCAGGAAACGGGGACCGACCTCCGCGTCAACCGAGCGCCGAGCAGGAGGCCTCTCAACCACAGCGCTCAGTCAATATAATTCAGGTTCATCCAGAACAGTTAGAGTCGCAAACGTCCGCCTAAAGAAATTGAATCGCTCCCCCACTGTATCGATACCTTCGCCAGATCTGCACCGTGATACAGAATTCATGGTAGATTCAGGCAGCGATGCAAATCTGTTGAAGTTAGGGGCAACATCTAAAGACCCCAACTTAATAAATACGTTCGACATTCTTAATCTGGTAGGGATCGCATACCAACCGATTCTCACCCTAGGTTCCATAAGTATCGATATTTTGGGAACCCCGACACAATTTCACATGGTCCCGAATTCGTTTCCTATCAGCCAACAGGGTATCTTAGGATCCGAATTTATGGACGAAAACGAAGCTGATTTGAGTTACAGAACCAAGACCCTCTGCTGGAACAATCAATCAATTCCATTCAAAAGACCCGAATTAATTCCAGTCCCGCGTCGCTCTAGCGCGACCTACTATGTCCGAGTGGGCAATCCGAATATCGAAGAAGGCTATATTCCACGCTTAGAAGCATCAGACGGAATCTATATAGGTGAAGTTGTCGTTAGAAACTCAAATGGCCGAGCGTACATGCGAGTGTTTAACACAACAGAAGTAGACGTTGAACTTTCGATACCCGTTGTCAACTTAATACCTTTCGACCTCCTTAATAAAGAGGAGAACCAAACTCCTGCACCACCGTGTGGGCAGGAATCTATAGGGTACACAGGAGGCACAGCACCTCTTTACACCCAATCAAAAGACAAGAGCGCAGACCTCTTTCTATTTCCCATTAACCGCACGGATGAACCCAGAGCCAACGCGGTCAAATCACTTTTAAGAATCGAACACCTCAACAAAGAAGAGGAAGAAAGCATAAATAAAATCATTGAGACATATAGCGACCTATTTCATCTCCCAGGAGAAAAATTGAGTTCCACAACGGCTATCGAACATTCAATTAACACCACCGACGACCAGCCCGTGAACACCAAACAATATCGATTCGCGCCTATACACAAGGATGAAATTACCAAACAGGTCGGAGACCTAATAGAAAACGACATAGTGACACCGTCAAGTTCACCGTACAACTCACCCTTGTGGATAGTGCCGAAAAAGCCAGATTCCAAAGGCACAAAACGCTGGCGTATGGTGATAGATTATAGAGCTTTAAACGAAAAAACCATCGGGGACGCATATCCTCTTCCAAATATAACCGAGATACTTGATCAATTAGGCAGTGCGAAATATTTTTCGGTATTTGATTTAGCCAGCGGGTTCCATCAGATCCCCATGAAAACGAAAGACGCTCACAAAACTGCCTTTTCAACACCGTTCGGGCATTATGAATTTAACCCAATGCCATTCGGTCTACGTAACGCACCAGCTACATTCCAGCACCTAATGGATCAAGTACTCTCAGGATTGCAAGGTGCAGAGTTATTTGTGTACCTCGACGATATAGTTTTATACGCACGATCATTGGACGAACACGAACTCAAATTCCAAAAACTGGCATTACCATTACGCCAAGCTAACCTTAAACTGCAACCAGATAAATGCGAGTTTTTGCGAAAAGAAGTAGCGTACCTCGGACATGTAATAACCGAAAACGGAGTCAAACCAGACCTCAACAAAATAATAGCTGTCAAACAGTATCCACGACCTACAACGGTTAAAAAGATAAGGGAATTCCTTGGACTGGCAGGATACTATAGACGTTTCGTCGCAAACTTCTCACACATATCCAAACCTCTCACATCATTATTGAAAAAGAACGTAATTTTCAAATGGGACAAAGCCCAAGAGCAAGCTTTCACGTCACTCAGGGATGCCTTATGCAACGAACCCGTGCTACAGTATCCTGACTTCTCTCGACCCTTTATAATAACTTGCGACGCATCAGGAACAGCAATCGGCGGTGTCCTGAGCCAGGGAAAGATAGGCGAAGATAGACCAATTTCATTCGCGTCACGAAACTTATCGAAATCAGAACTTAATTACTCAACAATCGAAAAAGAATTACTAGCCATAGTATACTGGGTGCTTCAGTTTCGACCCTATGTCTATGGGCGACACTTCACCCTCGTAACGGATCATAGACCTTTAGTATGGCTCCACTCAGTAAAAGACAGCGACAACAGATTGTTGAGGTGGCGTCTAAAGCTAGCCAATTACGATTTCACTGTAGTTTACAAACCTGGGAAAATTAATTGTAATGCCGACGCACTTTCACGCAATCCACCAAATGAACCAACGAAAACTTCAAACCTCACTGAAGAATGCCCAGTCTACACAACGACCCTACCAACTCGGAGGAAACGGAGCTCCAGCGAGAGCTCCGACCCAACGACTCCAGCAGGTCCAATGCACCTACGAAAACGACGGGACATCACCCCCGACGACTCAGTTATAGCTGGAACATCTAGTAACACCGAAATGCAAGAATCACCCGAAGTTCCGTATCAATCGGACGACGGGACGGACAACGAACAAAGCCCAGATGAGGGAGACCACCCCTCGGCACACCCAAGTACCAACTCAGAAACAGAATCAAGCGACAACGACGAGGAACCCGATGATGCCAGTCAAGTAGACGTGTAGACGGACGGTTGCCCTCCGTTTACAACGCCACTCGCAGGAAACCTCTATGCAACCCCGGACAGCCTCCTTATGCGCAAGGACAACACGGCATACTTCATAACGATGAGAGGACTACCATGCGATAATGGGTCAAGAGAAATCAACGATGCCGGTAAACTTCCGACCCTTGAGGACCTCACCTTCGCAAGAGGAAAAGTTTCACCAGTTGGATCAAAATACTTTATTGGATTACCAATAAAACAAAGCCCTCGTACAAATGCCAACCTCGAAGACATCATCGAAGCTTTGGCATCATTAGGTCACATTGCTAGTGAACTCAGCTTACGAACGATAAGCATCGCAAAAACACCGAAAATGGACGACATCCCTTGGTTACGAATCGAGACCCACTTGCGAGAAGTCTTCAATAACCCCCAAACGAAGATCAACATTTGCAGTCAACAAGTCACCACTCCACCCGAAGAGTTACGCCCAGAGATCATCGAAGAGGTTCATTCATCTGCCTCGAACGGGCATAAGGGAGTCACAAAAACTTATCACCGCATCAGACAGAATTATTACTGGCCAGAAATGAAGGTCCAAATCCAAGAATTCATTCAAAGATGCAGGCCTTGCCAGCTCAAGAAATTAGTGAGAGTGAAAACCAAACAACCAATGGTAATCACAGACACCCCAACATCTGCATTCGACAAAATATCCATGGATGTCATGGACCTGTTGCCAAGGACGGAGAATGGCAACACCTACATATTAACAATCCAGGACCTACTTACGAAATATTCGGTAGTCGTACCGCTTGACCGCGCAACATCCACCCAAATAGCAGACGCAATTGTCAAGCGGCTTATATGCGTATTTGGCGCTCCGAAAGCAGTCCTGACGGACCAAGGAACAAATATGACCAGTTCGCTGCTCAAACAACTAGCGCGGAAATTCAAAATTCGACAGTTTAAAACAATCGCTTTTCACCCACAGTCAAACGGATCGATTGAACGATCACATCATGTCCTAGCGGAATACCTCAAACAATACACCGATCAACACCAAGAATGGGACGAGTGGGTCGACTTGGCAACATTTTCCTACAATACCAGTCGGCATGAGGGCACTGGGTTCACACCGCACCAACTCGTCTTCGGAAAACTCGCACGACTGCCATCAGCTCACACGCGATTGGAAGAGTCAACGGATCAAACGTACGACGAATACCTCCGGAACCTATTCGAAAAAATCGACAACATACAGCAAGTAGCAGCCACGAATCTGAACAAATCAAAGGAAAAATCCAAACATTACTACGATCGTAGAGTAAACCCACAAGCTTTTCAACCAGGCGATCAAGTTTTTCTCCTAAAAGAGCCAATTCACGGAAAACTCGATGATCAATACACCGGGCCACACCCGATCATTGAAATCCTTTCGGGTGGAAACATAAAAATCATGATCAACAACAAACCCCGTGTAGTCCACTCCAACAAACTAAAACACTCACGTATCGGCCTAAATATAGACGAAACCTCATAACCTTGTTACAGATGGTTATCATATTCTTCCTGTGGATGCTCCAACCAGGTTCAGGACTCGTTGGCTACGATCGCAGTGGGGAATCCAGGAACATCACCACCATTTCAAGACTAAAGGTAGCAGAATGTCATGCCCCATCGAACGGACCAATCACAGAAGAAATCTATATGCAACTCTTACAAATATCCGAGTATGATAGCACGGCAGTCATCGAATGTCGAATCGAAATCGACAGGACAATCACCTATTGTGGAATGTCCTCCCACGCATCGGTGGTCGAAGGAGGGCAACGAGTATATTTACTACCACTTATACAAGACCAATGCAAACGTGTACAAGCCACCGGTATTATCCAGTTGGGATTCAACGCCGAGATAGTCGGATTACAACAAAACGCCACGAATGTGCGCAGCGTCACCTTAGCTGGTTCAACCACTGTCAATGGAAGATGCAGCGGGACCCAGTACAGTGACCTATACGGCACTTGGGAAAACGTCGTTGTACAAGCATCGGTGCGCATAACACTCGCCACTTACCAAGCTACAGTAAACATAAAAAGAAGCGAGATCATCCTACAATCTGGCACTCGCTCCACATTAGAAGATAGCACTTGTATGGACTCCACTGGAGGCACCACCTTTTGGTCCGCTATACCAACTGACACCTGCAACTTCAGAGGTTACGATGTGCTTTATGAAGGGCTCGCCACACGCCTTATTATGAAAGATGAAGAATCCGCACCGGAGATTTTTACTCTCACAATCGAAGACATTACCTTCGCCCTGACCAAAACAACGGAACGCCATGTGTGCGGGTATACACTATTCCGTACGGAACATCCAAAACTACTTATCCTGCAAACTAAAAAAGGGAAAACATTCGCGGCGCGAGAAAAGACCAGTGTTGATAATATGGACCTTTTTACCTATCTGAACTCCAAATGTATTTACGGCGAAAGACACATCCGTACCCAAATGAAAAATTTATACCAGGACATAATTCTTCAACGTTGTGACATGAAGCGGCAAATCCTATCGAACGCCCTGACCTTGTCATCAATCGCACCGGATGAATTCGCCTTCACCCTCATGAACGGGCCAGGTTACCAAGCCATCGTCGCAGGGGAAGCAGTACATGTATTGAAATGCATACTAGTCATAGTCAATCTTCGCCGCTCAGAACAGTGTCACCAAGAACTACCCGTACTCCATAACAACCGATCCGTATTCCTCACGCCGAAATCAAAAATTGTGACAAATCGGGCTCACACCGTAGACTGTAACTTAGTGCTGCCGATACTTTACAACCTTGACGAAACCTGGTATAACCTCGCACCTCAACCGATTGAGGCGGTTCCACCACAAGACCTACAACCACTGACTCCACTGACGTGGCGCTACGAAATCCCTGAACACTTGGGAACAAGCGGAATATATTCCCAATACGACATTACCAAATTGCGCGACCGGATAATGTTCCCAGCCGGAGAAACGGCCCTGCTAAACAACTTTGCCCTAGACGGTACTGGACAACTCACAAACTCCGGAGGAATTTCAATGCTTCACCTTTTGGACGAAGAGTCTCTCAATCACATCGCTGAAAACGCAGCCGCTAAGTTCTGGCGCGGGTTCATAACATTCGGCTCAGCAAGTGCAGGGGTGATTGCAATTTTCATCATCCGTGGGTTCATCAAACTCATTATCAACACCTGCATACAGGGCTACGCTCTACATTCGATATATGGCTGGAGCATACACCTTCTAGCAGCCATATGGAGCTCCTTAGCCCAACTACTGATTAATCGAGCCAATCACCGGAGCCATCCAGCAACACCAGACGCAATAACTTTGGATATGCGAGAATCACCACCTGAACCTCGACCCAGGATCCGAGAAGTTACCATCACCACCGATCCGGCATCAGGACCATATGGAATCGACACCGAACTCTCCTCCAAACTGTACCAGTCTATCCGAAAGATGTAGCTCGCTACATCTTTGGACTCAAGGGGGGGCGTGTCACATCCGCAGTCGATTTCACACCGAAAACCCATTACACTCTCTAGATTTTAGTCATTCATTCACTAACACTCATAAACACACCTAAACGCGTCCAAGCACACGTAAAACCTTGAACTCACGAACGTGCAAACGTGGCATTCTTCTTAGGTCGAGCGAGTCGACGGATGAGGAACAAGACACTACCCTTATCATCCGCTCGGGGTTCACCGCGCTCGGTACCCGATACCGATTACCCTTCTCACTCACACTCATTGAAACTTAAAAACCAGGAGTTACCTCCTCGCTAATATGCTGTCCTGATACCTCTTAAACTTTCCGATCATCTTAAATCCCTTTTTTGAAGGAAACCAATAATCACCAATAATCCGTAATATCACCCATCGAACACAAATCATCGCTCTGTACGTACCTCAAATAAATTCAACCAGACTTAACGACACACACACTACACATACACCTTAGACTCACACACACACTTTCTCCCTCCAACACGCATAACATAGACCATAAAGAAACCCCACCACGAGGACCGTTTAGGACATAGCCCCTATAATATTCTTAACATTAAGTTAACATTTATTAAAATGCTGATCAAGCAGTTTTTATATAGTATAAATACGGGACATGGAGCACCAGTCGACAGTCAATTTTGATCTTCTAACCATGACACTCTATCAGATCACGTTTTCATCCTCTTGGTCAGAAAATTTGCGAACCCCAAGGTAAAACAATAAAACGAATTCACGGCAGTCACATTGTCGCATTACGGTCGACTCAGCGTCGTCCCCCGACAGTCACGAGATCCGATCTCAGCACTGCATTCAATTCAATCTTTGTTACACGCCTTGACTGGAGCTCCGTATTCTGTCGATATCATTTTTATTTTTTTTTTACACACTCTAACATTTAGCCAACCTGTACTTTCTCAGGTACACTTCTCTGACTATCCTTTCAATTGAATAAACATACATTTTTATTAAAAATAAAATTTATCGACTCAAGTATCTTTTTTTTTTTACTTTCGACAACACACAAACAACCATTAACCTTAGAACGGTGCTGCATAAAGTTGCACGTTCACATTCCACCCTAAATACGAGATCGGAGCAATAGCAAGTTGCTCGCTCGTTCGATCCCTCCCATACGCGATCGGAGCAATAGTAAGTTGTTCGCTCGAATTGATTCTTTCCTATATCCGACCGGAGCAATAGCAAGTTGCTCGTTCGTGGTTTTCCCGAACCCAAAACACCATTCATGCCACGATCCCGTCGAGCCGGTAGAAAATACCAATTAAAGAAATTAGTTAAACAATATTCAGACCCTTCTGGTCCAGAATATCATTACGGGGTATCGACAGACAAGGAGACCCAGCAACCTCGAGTCGTTAGCAACGCCCCTCTTTCAACTAAAATAATAATTGTTCAACCCAAGTACGAATTGCGTCGAGTAGAATATAACAAGGTCCTTCCCCCACTCGCCGGTATCGATCATAAAGATCCAAGATTCGAAACCTACCACGAACGTCACATCAAGAACGGCACATATAGTATCGAAGCCGAAATAAATTAACCAAATAAACCAAAAGCTTAGTGCGCGATATTTTCACTCTCTAACCCCTGTTCGGCACATTCCGGGGTAAATTAGAGAAAATAATTCGTGCGAGATCTATTGCGTACATTATCTGTACCGAGACGTGACAATATCACTTCTTTTTTCTATAGTATTTTCATATATTTCGCTTTATATAAACTCCAATAGAGTATGTATATAAAAAAAAAACTTACAAGGTGTTTGCATCATTACATCATCGATTTACTTCAATGTCAGGAATCAGTACTGCTCACACTACTAATTCGACATAAGAGAATGAGACAGATTTTCTACCATAAATTCATTGTTATTGAGGTTGTTTAAATATAGCAGCATTTCGTTCCTGTGATAAGAGAAAAGTTATAATGTTTTCAAAAGAGTTAACTACAGACTCGAAGTATTTTCGAGATGTTAGTAATTCGTTGATAGGTTATTATTCCATTATAGCTTAGCAGGAAAGTGTTATAGAAGAGACCTCAAGTACCAGTTTTTCCCGAAGGCAAAATTTCAGAAAATTAAATACTTTATCATTAGCTTTCAAGTTGTGTATTAGAATAAGGCATTTATGGGCGAAAAGGCAGCGAGGATATTAGCAATTTCGGTCTAAGCTATAAATAGATAATTATATTTAACTTTACTGTCAGGAGCCTCAGAATTATTATTCTTTCAAAGATGAAATGACGGAAGAATATGATGCATTATCCTCGACTTACAAATTGTTTTATAAAACATAGAAAAAATTAGATTAAAAAAAAAATTCGACCGAAGTACTTGACGAATGTTTTTTCACTTAATTTACATAATGTATCAGTCATGGTGACAACCTCGCCAAGTTCTTCGGCCGAAATTCTTTTTCATCTAATTTTTTTTCGTTTGCAATCTTTTTTTGCTTCAGACTCTTATTGATACAGAGTTGTTATTTTCATCCTGGTAGGTAAAACAACTGCATTTTCGAACTTGATTCTTTTCTCTATCAACATTCAACATTATTTAAAGATTTTGTCACACGATAAAGCCTCCCATATTTGGCCACATATATTTTAGTATAACTCAATTTCTTTTATAACTTTTTGCGAAACCCAACCTTAGCTTTTCGCGAGGATTAACTCATTTTGTTTTGTGTGATTTGAATTTATTTGATATATTTTTTGAGAGTGGTCTGTTTTCTTACTTTTTGATAGGATTTGATTTTCGCAGGGATTTTTGCGAGAAAAAGTTTTTGCAGTGTATGTATATTCGTGAAAAAATATGGGAACGGCGGTCAACAAATTTACTTGTCCAGGTTTGTTCCGCGAGGGGGATTTTTATGCATGATATGATTCGATTTTTCTCGTTCTTTTCGAACATCTCGCTTTATATAGATTAGAAAAAGGTTATATTCGGAAATTATCGCTTTTTTCATTTCCAAACCCTGACCCCTTCTACTTCGAATTTGGTTTTTTCCCCATGAAATAAAGGGACACGTGTTTTGGAATTTTCAATTTGGCATTTATTTTATTCTCGAGCCAGTCAAATTGTTTTGACATTTCGATTTACCTTTCTGGAATCAGGCTAAAATAAGTTGGGAACTGGGAGTCCGATACAAAAATTTACAAAGCTTTTGAGGGCAAGATTAGAGCAGTCAGAACTCTTCCATAGAATTTGTAGCAATTTGAATTTGTGCTTATCAAAGAAATATATTAAATAGCAGTATCTCCTTGTTATATTTGTATGAAAAGTGAAAAAACATACTGCACTTTAAGCCCAACAAAGTTCAGAAAATTTGGATGTATCTATTGCGTTCCGAGGACAGAAATTTTAATCCCATCCAAAAATGAGCAGCAGAAGACTTTTGGTAATAATTTTTTCAATTCATAATGCCACAATCAGAGACAGAAAATGGAAATACTTGGCGCACATGTCGCTTCACAAAATGTTAAAAGTTTGTAGGTATCGGCTACATTCCCATAATACATATTTTGATACAAATTTTGATATTTATAACAATAATGGCCGTGAAAGCCTCAAAACTAGAACTTACAGATATTTTAATTTTATCTTTGAATATTGAAAAGTTCAGAAAGTATTTTATGGATATTTTAAAACAATAAATTTAACAAAGCGGGCAAACTTAGGTCAATACTGTGCCCAAGAAAATGGATCGAGTTGAGTTGTACCAGTTGCATTATGTTCGTGCAAATTTTCGTACCATCACAACCAGAGCATCCGTAGAGCAAATCTTTTTGAAAATATTTTTCAATTCGTTATGCCACAATAGGAGCCAAAAAGTATAAAAACTGAGCACACATGTTGCTTCAGGGAATTTCCAAAGTTTGTAAGTATACGTTGCCTTCCAATGAAACGAATTTTTATACTTCCAGAAAAAAAGGAACCAAAGACTTTCTGACAATTTTTTTAAATTAATCATGCCACAACTCAAGCATACCACACATTGGGCTCAATAAAGTTTATGATCTTTGAAGGTCCTACAATTTTTTGAATTAATTACAGGAGATAAAAGCAACTATCGTAAACGTAATTCCGGCAATCGACCATAAAATGTGATGTGAATAAATATTCGTTCACATTGGTTTCATCTCGATACGTAAAAAGTCATTCATTTTATGCGTATTGATCTGGGTTATTGAGAACCATATATCACATCTTTTTGTCGGGAAAAATTTTTCGTTAAGATTTTATTGAATCCAAGTAGAACAACTCGCAGTACTACTTGGATTCATGTAAATATCAACGAAAAAATTATCCCGACGATAGAAATGGAAGGCAGATTTTATTCCGAAATTTCTCGCTCTAGATAAATGAAACATCAAAGAACCAGTTTTACGTAATTGGATAGAAAACGTATCGAATCCATTGTAAAAAAAGTTTATGCATTTCTTCATTCCTATTTTTATCAACAAGGTGAAATAATGATAATATCAGTAAAAACACATCCTTCCTGAAACTTCCTGAAACAATTTTTCAAAATTTATTATGCTGCAACTAAAGTGGGGAAGTGATAAAATATAGCTCAATAGAGCCAAATGAAATTCTGAAATTTTGCATATATTCATGGCGTTCCGAAGACAATAATTTTGATCCCATTGACAAATGAGCAACCGCAGAATTTTCATAACAAAATTTTTAATTCATAATCCAACAATCGGAGCCAAAATGTGGAAATACTTGGTACATTTGTTACTTTACAGAATTTTTAAAATCTGTAGGTATCTGTTGCAATCCAATGATATAAATTTTGATAATATCAATAAAAAAATATCAGAAGACTTCCTGAAACAATTTTTCAAAATTCATTATGCTACAACTAAATTAGGGAATTGAAAAAATGTAGCGCACATTGGGCCCAACAAAAGTCTGAAATTTTGCATGTATGCGTGGCATTCTGAAGCCAGCAATTCTTAACCCATCGACAAATGAGTAGTCGAAGAATTTTCATAACAAAATTTTCAATTCCTAATTCCATAATCGAAACCAAAGAGGGAAAATACTTGGCACATCTGTCGCTTCACAGAATTTTCTAAGTTTCTAGGTATTCATTACAATTCATTTATACAAATTTTGATAATATCAGTAAAAACACAACGGAAGACTTCCTGAAACAATTTTTCAAAATTCATAATACAACGAAAGTGGGGAAGTGAAAAAATAGAGCGCATATTGAGCCAAACAATATTCTGAAATTTTGCATATATTCTGGCATTCCAAAGACAATAATTTTGATCTCATCGATAAATGAGCAGCGGAAGAATTTTCATAACAAAATTTTCCATTCATAATGCTAAAATCGGAGGCAGAAAGTAGAAATATTTGGTACATTTGTCGCTTCACAGAATTTTTAGAGTCTATAAGTATTCGTTGCAATCCGATGATACAAATTTTGATAATACCAGGATATGGACTATATACCGCCATAGTCTTTTGACATAAGGATATATTATACAAGTCATTTTCACATAAAGATATATCATTACTTACTACGGTTATCATCCAGAGGCATCCATATATATCCAGATGCAGGTTGACAGTGTATTTGTCTATTAAATCATCAAACGCGAGATAATTCTACACCATATTTTGGATAGAAAAGCGACGTCGAAAATCTTTTGAAATGGACCAACAATTATCATGCAAGCAACATTTTATGATGTACAAATCTTTGTTATTGCGAGCGAGGAACATTTTATAATAAAGAGGAAAGGGACGAATAAAATAAATTGTCAACGGTGTAGAGTTAAAAAAAATATTCATTAGACACTGCTCAAAACTCGGCATGATAATAACAAATTTTGCCATATACATTTTTTGATACTCATTATTAGTTTTATAGTTTCTTTTCCAAATTTACATCGATTCACACCAATCATGACTAACAGTTCAACGTACGCCATTTCATAGTTATCAAAGAAACGAAAAGAATGATTTCTTAAGAAATCTCATACGAGGAACATTTAATCGCGAAAGAGAAAAGAGATCGCTTTCTTTTCCGTCGTAGAGTTAAGTGTGGAAAATAAAAACTGTAGATCTAACGAGAAAGATCTAACGGAATGGCCAATCACAAGCTCGGAAGGCGTCAACAAGCCTTTCATTGCGTCGTATACAGACATGTCAATACTTCGATGTTAGCGTAATCTTGAGCCTGTGCAAAGTTTTTTCTCAGCAAATACGGCATCAATCGTGCTGATTTAATGCTCAATCGAAGTATTTTTTCGTAATAAATCTCCAGTTCAATTTTCAAATCATCATATGCCTCCTGCGCTTCATAATTAATGAAAATGAATTTCAGTTTTTACCCCCACCACGGCAAATCGTTTTATTCAGAGATAATATACTCGGGTGAGCCTCGAACCAGCAGACGACAGAGCTGTCAATGTACTTGTCCCGAGACTCTACCGAGTCTCTTGATAAAGGAACCACGAACAAGTATCAAAACTTTAATTTTTTTTGATTTTGTAAAAAAATTTGAAAAAATATTACACTGAAACATCCATTCCAACAGATCAACGGATAGGAAAGTGTTCCATAATAATGACACCGAGAAATTACTCCAATATCATCAGAATGCACCGAAAGTTTTTCAATAAAAGTAATCATAACGAAACGAGATTTTGAAACAAAAAAATCCGGCCACGTGCAAGTCGGACTCGCGCACGAAGGGTTCCGGACCATTATCTATAAAAACGGCAAAAAATCACGTTTGTTATATGGGAGCCCCCTTAAATATTTAATTTATTCTGTTTTTTAGTATTTGTTGTTATAGCGGCAACCGAAATACATCATATGTGAAAATTTCAAGTGTCTAACTATCACGGTTCATGAGATACAGCCCGGTGACAGACGAACAGACAGACAGACGGACGGACAGCAGAGTCTTAGTAATAGGGTCCCGTTTTACCCTTTGGGTACGGAACCCTAAAACGTATGCGCACCAAATTTCGAGAGCAAAAGTGTGATTGGAAAAAAGAATTTCGGTTGAAGTGCCACATGAATTTTTCTTTTATAACGTTTATTGATCACAAATTATATCTCATGAGCAAGGAAAACAAAATTGGTAAAATACTTATGAATTTTTTTTTCTCGAATCAAATATCGTTTCGCTCAAAATTATTTCGCGTCACTTGATTCCATTTTGGGTTGCGAGTGCAAATAGTATTTTCATGTATTTAACCACTCTAGGGTTGTTTAAAACTATGTATAATTCAAACCTAGAGTGGTATCATACACCATTCTCTCGGTTATATAAAAAACGTAGAGAATAGTTTCCATATAAACCTTGTTATTGCATGCAAGGGACATTTTATGGTAACACAGAAGAGGCACCGTTTTTGACTCCATTGTAGAGTTTACATTCGGAAAATTGGAATATTGAGGCTAGGGTTAAAAAAAAATTATTTATTTAGGCACTGTTCTAAAGTTTATTTATTGAATTACACTTTATTTTTGCACTCTATCACTCTTCTATCTACATATTCAAATCACGTTAACCTAAAGTTTTACTTTAACCAAATAAAACTGACCGCGATCTTCATAACCTAACGACTGTTCAAAGATATTAATTATCCACCGAATACGATTTATCATACACCATTCCCTTATATAGTTATTAAAAAAAAAGAGAATGGTTTCTAAATAAACCTTGTTATTGCATCCAAGGAACATTTTATGGTAAAAGAGAAGAGGCACCGTTTTCAACTCCGTTCTAGAGTTTACGTTCGGAAAAATGAATTGTTGGGACTAGGGTTAATAAAAAAAAATATTTATTTAGACACCGTTCAAAAGTTTATTTATTGAATCACACTTTATTTATGCACTATCTCTCTTCTATCTATCATAAAAGTCACTTTAAGCAAAAGTTTAAACTGGCCGCGATCTTTATAACCTCACGACAAAGATATTAAATATTCACCGAATACGAGTTTATCATACACCATTCTCTTGGTTAACAGAAAAAACGAAGAGAATGGTTTCTAAATAAACCTTGTTATTGCATTCGGGGAATATTTTGATGGTAAAAGAGAAAAGGGATCATTTTCGATTCCGTTGTAGCAGAGTTTACGTTTTGAAAAAAATTGTAGGGGCTAGGTTTAATTAAAAAAATCTTTATTTAGACACTGTTGAATGGTTCATTATTACACTTTATTTTCCCACCATCACTCTTCTATCTATATAAAAGTCACTCTTTACTCGTCTATCTATAAACACCACTCTAACCAAAAGTTGAAATTGACCGCGATCTTTATAACCTCATGACTGTTATAAAAAAGATATTGGTCAGCTGTCATATGGACGATCGATCGAATATCACCACACTGAACCATGAAATGATTTTTTTTATAAATTTTTCGATATAATTGCTCACGCGTCCCGCACTTCGTTATGTCAGAATAGCGTTCAAACTTTATGTTGACTCCGTACAGAGGAAAGACGAGTCGTCGTGACCAATCGCAACTCGTTGCTTCCGTTGCTGGAGACCGGCTTTTATGGAAATGGGTTTTGATGGGCATCAAAACGCCTTTGATTGTATCGTCTGAGCGCATATACAGACACGGCAAATTCTTGAATGTAGCAGAATCGAGCATAATCCTAAGCCTGTGCGAAGTTTTTTCTCAGCAATTACGCAACCAATCGTGCTGATTTTAGGCTCGATCGAAAGAGCATCGCTCAATTAGTCAAAAGTTCGCTTTTCAAGCTGCCAAATGACTCCTAGGCTCTACAATTAGCGAAAACGTCATAAAATTTTTACCCCCACCACCGCGAATCGTCTTGTTTAGAGATAATATAGACTCGGCGAGTCTCGGGACAGCAGACGACAGAGCTGTCAATGTACTTGTCCCGAGACTCTACCGAGTCTCTTGATTGGATAAGTTACTAGTGACGAATTCAACAATGGATCGCCCGCTAGTTTCCATATTCCAAAGGATGACGATTTTCGTGGATACTTATACACTGCACTCTTTTTTTTGCACACTTTTCCTTCCATAAACATACATTCTGGATTGTCATTTAAACTGTACATTCGATAAATTTGTATGATATCGCCGTTGGTAAGTAAAACAACGTTGTCCGGTTGTTTCGTCGTAATGGTAAAAGAAAAATCGAATTTCAATTTCAAGATGATAGTTTGATTATTTTGAATAGTGCTTTTATCAATTTCAAATCGTGTCAAATGCTGCATCGGTACACAGGGAACATTGTCACTTTCATTTCGGCGGAGACAAAATTGCATAAGCGGTTTGTTCGGTGTCCTAATTTTACGTTTCATACTGCCGAGGTGACTTTCAAACTGAAAACAGTTGATTTTACTTAAATCACAGCCCAAATACTCTACATCATCAACAAGATGCTCCAAATTGTGAATATTAATAACTGTTGCTGTTTCACCATATAAAAATGGCAACGATCGGAGAAATATCTCCAAGTACTTTTTTGCTTTCCGTTTGTAAAGTAAAATGAAATCACTACTACATAAAATTCTCATCGCAGCATGAAGCAGTAAAAAATGTTTATAAAAATTTGCCCGCAAGAGACCTTTAACGGACAACACCACTGTGACGGCTTCAAAAAATCGATTTTTTAAAAACCATTTCAAAAAATCTAGAATACTTTTAAGATTGAAATGCCGTTGGACCCAGGTCAAAAAAATCATTATTTTCGTAGATATTGAATATTTTGTGGAGCGGTGCAGCGGTCCGCGACGCTCGGGGTCCCAACTTTGAACGCGTTTTTCTCAAAACCACTTTTTTGAGTGCGGCACGCAGCAGAAGTCGAGCAATTTTTATCCGATCGACTTCAAATTTTTACTGTATCAATAAAAGTAGATTATCTAGAGAAGTACGTAAGATTTTTTCGATATCTCAATAATTATAAAAGTTATAGCCTATTTTCGACGAGAAATTTTGCTCAAAAATCATTCTTTAATTTAAAAGGCGTGCCCATTTTTTAAAAATCAATATTTTTCCAAATCCCTATGTACTTCTCTTCAAAATATCATATTATTAACAAAAGCACTCGGTATTTTTTTTCAGATCAACGTTGAAGAGAGTTCTGCTGCGTGCCGCGAACCACTGCGGAGATGACGCGAGAGCTTCCCCAGCGCCACCATGCGGCGTGAAAAATGTGAAAAAAATGTTTTTTGATACATTAGTAAACAAGGAACAAAACCCAAAAAAAATATTCGAATATCTCTTTTTTTCCCACAAAAAAAAATTCTTGAAAAATGTGAAAAAATAGGGGGTCACAGTGGTTAAATAGGGGGTCCGTTAAATATAATGGGTCCGCAGTATAAAAGAAAGAAACGGAATTCCGTTGCCTTCCATTTAAGTATAGAATCGATGGCTCGCGGTTTTCTTTGAAATCCTACGGGAATTTGAGCGATCAGACTATGCATTCTACGGGATATTTCTCGTTTAATTATAATAGACAACCTGATTTTGAGAAAACCAAACAATAGAGCTATAAAAATTCTCTTCATAACACCGATGAAAACTAAGTGCATGAGATCTAATGGGAATGCTCTCGTCATATCGATTTCCGGTATTATTTTCTCAAGCGAAGAATTTCCAGTATGATGCTCTGGGTCATGACGTTCTCGAAAACTTGTGTTTGTTCTTTTCGGATGATTGATTCCAGGATAAACTGTACATGTACCTTTGCCTTTGCCTGTCTTAACTCGCTTCCCGTATACTACGCATCTTTCGCACGCGGAATAACCACCGTGATTTTTTACCCGTTTACTATTTGCACGAGCTGGTGTATCAGCAAGTATTCATTTTAATTTATCGTCAAATTTCTTTTCGTGAATGACGATACCTTCTTTCTGAAGATAGTTAATTTCATTAATAAAGTCATTGAAATATTCATCCGAATTTTTCGGTTTACTAGCACCGCAGTAAATAGCTACCTCGAATGGCTTATATATATCCAGATCATAATGGACTTTACATAATATTGGCCAAAAAGTAGTTTTTCCTGATCGTGACAAAGGTAAGCCATCAATATTAACAATGATATTAATCGGTCCTTCGTGAAACACGGCGATACATTTTTTTAGTCCCGTCGCAATTCCAAAGTATACGAATTGACCCGGGTCGTCAGTGCTATAATCTGCCATCTCTCGAATATCATGATGGAAACAATTTGTACGTAAAAAAGTTTTTGAACTTTTCCGCAAATCTGGTAAAAGTTTCTCTCGCAAAATTTCTAGTAATTGGTCTAAGTACTTATGACTTATATTTGAATCGATCGTCCATTTCCGCAATTTTTCTGTTTCGTTACAGTTTTTTCCTAATTCTGCATCCTTGGCTTCGTCATAAGCGGGTTCAAAATTGGCTGCTTCTACCGTAATATTCTCGTCTGACCTATCGATTTCCACATTGTTTTCCTGTTCCTCATGTTCATTCTCTAGCAAAAAGTTTTCGTCAATGTTGTTCCGAACGGTATCATCGTCATCATCTAAAATCGAACACGAATATTGACATCCTTCACATCATTCCTCATGTTTATGCTTTCCACGACAATTATGGCCGCGTCACTTACTTGAAATATTCATTTGGTTTGGTGCATTGATATCATGAATCAGCTGCTGTACATCAGTTCGAAATTCGGTAATAAAATTTCTGCTCGTTCGTTTACGATTCCGTGGAAGTTTTTGTCGATATAAATCCATTTTGTGCTTATGTACTACCACTGCATTGAAAAGAATGACCAAGGAATTCGAAAAACATATGAGCACTTTGAGTGCCAACTTTATTGGTAAAACAGTTTGGTTAAGGTTCTCGTGTGACACGTGCGCTCATGTTACGACAAATCTTCGGTGCCTTTGTGTTGAGAATCCTATAAATTGACGAATATCTCACAACTAAATATTACTCATATGGATTGAAATAAAAATAACTAATTACAAATATTATTTGAAAAGTCAAAATATCGACACGTTTATAGAATTTGGAAGCGTGAAATTTCGAGTTAACATCTTGGTCTCGCATAAACAAGGCGGAAAAGCATCGCTAGCGCGAATATTCTCCTTTTGTTTCTTTTTTTTTTCAATAAGAATAAAACGCGTACGAGATGAAATGAGTTAAACGGCTTTCGCATTGTTTGTGAAACTCCGTAACCGAACTTTGTGTGCGAGTGATAAAATTACACGGCTATATGACCTTGGGCTGAAAAAAGCGGGAAAGCGTCGTCCGCGTGTTCCGAGTGTTTGGTAAACAAGAGCCTGTTGCGCATTTTTTCACGAATCTTGGACAACATCAGCATTATTGTGCTAATACATCGGATTGTAAATTGAAAATCGACGATTAGGTCGTTTGTACGAGTGCCAACTTTTGTATTCTATTGGGTGCCAACACTCTTAACCGCTTTAAACATGGCCAAAAATCTCAAAAAAGGTAAGTTTTTTTTCGTTAAACAATTTTAACAAAATTTATACCACATTGTCAATCATATGCAATTTCGATCTTTTCAAATCATAACCCTTTCATACGTTGTGAAAAAAATGTGTAGTGTTTTTCTTCGGTAATTTCATTCTTCCATGCTATATTTTCTCGAAGTTTTATTTTGTTCGGTAATGCGATAATTTCTTGAATTCTGGCCCACTCGCAGAGCTACGGACATATCAACTCGTACACTTTGTAAAGGAAGACGCAACCGATGGTACACGATGCATAGACTGCATTCCGAATCATTGGATAACCTATGACAAAAATATTGGTTCTTGCGTAGCAAAATTCTGCCCACCCCCTTACACTAACGACAAAAGGGCTTTACTTTATTGCCTTATTAAGAGTAATGATCAACCTCCAGCAGATTGGCCATAATTTCAAGTGTCCTTGATCGGTCAAGCAGGTAAGAAATTATAATAATATCATAGTAATAAAAATTTGTGGTCTCTAATAAAAAAAAAAAAAATAACAGTAAATTCATACAATTGTTACAGAAACATATAAAGACGCTCTAAGAAAATTGCGCAGTCTTGAAGATACCCATTTTGCCTACACAACTGATAATGAGGACAATGCACAAAAAAAATCAGAAGCGATCACGGAAATTTATAAAACTCAGAATATTGATGAACTTCTTGATGAGAGAAATGTGTCAAATTCATCAGAATCGGAAAATAATCAAGATTGTAAGTAACGAACATCTTATTTAAAAACGAGAATATAAAATAGAACTATTAGGTAATGGAAGTAATTCCTGTTGTTTGTTTTTTTCATTGAAAGAATACGTTCAATATTATTTTACATCTTGCGTTAACTCCATGCTTGAATTTTGGTTTAATTTTAAGATGAATCAGAAACCTCTGGTAGCGATGAAAAGTTCAATGACAAGAAAAAAAATACCATAAAAAGAAGATCAATATTCAAAAATTGATGATTAAGCCTGCTGCCAAAAATTTTGGCACTAAGATTGAGATACTTAAGGCACAATTGAATCTGAGAAATAATAACGATGAAGAAAATAAAAACGTGTCCCTCAAAACTGACCAGAATTTGAATGCCACTCAAGGACACACGGGCTTAAGGGGACCGTATGGTCTAGAGCACGAAAATTTCACCTATTTTCACGATTTTTTTTTTGCCTTAAAAAATTTAAAAATCGATGTTTTAACTTTTCGGGTTTATTACTACCTTTATTAAGTATACAAAAAAAATTTTTTTTAATTTTAAAAACAGTGTTTATTATCATATAATTGGCATTGAAGACGACCCTCTCGAAAAATCCGACCCGGACGGTGAAGATCGATCCGAGACTTCTACTCATCTGAAACACAAAATTCAAGAAGATTCTTAATCAGAAAGAGTGCAGTTATGGTCGGGACTAGAACAAATCGAAAAAATTAAAAATTGACAAAATGGCGCGCTTTTGAAAAAAAATTCGTAAAATCGGGTTTTTTTTTCACTAGTTTTTTAGTATAAACAATAAGAAATTATTTAAATAAAATTATGATTGTAGTTCCGACGATAGCCATACATGTTGTGAACAACATATCCAAATTTCAAGTGATTCGGTTGAATAGTTTTTTTGTTTTCACCTGCGCAGTGCCGAAAAAAGTCGTTTCGAGATAAATGAGTTTAAAGTTTGAGGTACAGATATTTTCAAAAATTGAGCAAATTTTGAATACTTACAGTTAATCCGCGATTCCGGCACCATATAGGATTCCTTCGGAACGTTCATAATTCAAGATTTCCTCACTCCTTTCATTTCTTCGAGCTGTCCGAGCCTCTTTGGAGTTGTCCGTGCTCCTACGGTTGGCGCTCGATACTCGCAGCTCGTCTCGGTTTTGCGCTAGTTGCTCCGCTTGTGGCCCGATTGTTATGCTCATGGTCTCCATTATTTTCAATAGGGATGCAAATCCTTCATTGAATATGCAAGCGGAAATGTGAGTGGCAATATCAATGATTTTTTTTCCGGCAAACAGATGTTTCGGCGCAAGGTGCCACACGCAAGCATTGAAACTTTCGTTATTGTTCTGCGTATTACTGCCAATACACCTTTCCAATAAAGTCTCTGCTGTCAATTCTTCATAAATTGGTTTTAATATCTCTTGTGCTTCATCGCACAGAGCAGGTGGGTGCTCGTAGGTGTCTAAAGTACCTGCAGCCTCACTTTGACGCCACTTGCACCACGATTCGGAACCTGGAGGACAGTACGAGTGTTGCGGATTTTCATCTGTTGAAATTTTGTGATAATATGCTGCCCATATTTCACTTCTCATCCCTTCAGTCGAATCTGAATTACGTCTAATTGCTAGACCGTAATAAGTTGACAGCTCTTGCAATAATTTATTCGTCAATTGTTGACGCTTCGGTGTTTTATTTATCGATTTCCGCTGTGTCTTTTTTCCCTCTTCTTTTTCTGTCAATTTCTTTGTTGCTTTCTTTATTTGTGCATGTTTTTTTTCGCATCAACAGCACGTTTGTACAAACGTTTTTTAACATGCAAAACACATTCTTTTTTGCAAACTAAAAAATCATCCCCGTAAGGCTTTGTGTCCAATAAGGCTTTGAACGTTTTCGTGTCGCGGACCGCTCTCTACCTGCGTTATGGGCTGTAGAAGCTGTAATATTGAGAATTTCCGCATGAAAATTTCACAGTATATTCTTGAGATACTATACTTTCGACATATCGAAAAAAAAAAAATCGATTTTTTCAAATTTCTAGACCATACGGTCCCCTTAAATAACAATACTAAAACTGCTAAACAGCTTTCTGCTACAGTTCCAATGCATAAACAATGTGTAAACGCTAATAATAATAACACCAATGAACCAAACGTTTCCATTAAAAATGGGCGTCAGCAAATCGCTCGAACGCATGTTCGAGAGAATGCCAGCGGTGACGACCACTTATTTTTATCTCCAGGTATTTTCCAATGAAT
The DNA here is from genome assembly GCA_963989365.1 of Rhimphoctona megacephalus. NCBI lineage: Eukaryota > Metazoa > Arthropoda > Insecta > Hymenoptera > Ichneumonidae > Rhimphoctona > Rhimphoctona megacephalus. The sequence continues at coordinate 2,832,615 of OZ022416.1, read as the reverse complement.
TTATATATTCCTTATTTCATTTTTCTCCAAATTATACTATTGATACAATAGTGTCGGAAGAGAGTTTCTATTTACATTTTGTAGTTTAGAACTTACATTAGATAAATTACTGTTGTCAGGTGTCAATTATCAAAAAAAATTATCGTTGCAAAGTCAAAACATTTCCTCTAATAGATTTAGTGTCATTAAATACTGTGATATTAGTTCACATTTTTGTGGAGAGCAATCGAAAATTTTCGATTTCTTACAAGGACTGAAGTCTTTTTTATTTTTAATTATGGTGGAACATATGGAGAAGCTCGTCACAAAAAATTAGCATCTTAAATTATATATTGGGTGTATTCATAAACGTGTGAACCGTTGTTATGTCAGAAACTTCAAATGTTATGTTAGACACGTTTACCGTAACATTTCATCTCATTTCTTTTCTATGAGATATAACAGTTAACATTATTACATTGCTTTGGAAGTTACGTAGCAAGCCTACTGCGCCAATATTACACCAACACTAACACTATTTTACTATTGATATTTAATATTACGAATATTGTTTTGCAGACACAATGATAATTTACGGAGCTGTGACCAAATTATCAACTAAAATAGTTAATCTGGAAGAAGAGATAGAGCAACTCCGTCGATCTGTCGAGCGCTCTATGCAAACAAAACTGAACAAAATAACGACCCATACTTTTTTCGAAAAATTCAATTTCACAAAGATTTTATCCACCGATGAATTTCGAGCATTTGAACAACGATTGAAAGATGACAAGGAATTCCCCCAGGATTTCGTAAGTATTTTCATTATTGCGGCGATTATATTCCCATTTGTAGTTAATTATCCTATAATTTAATCCATATTCTCAGAGGGGTTGTATGGAAAGTCTAGTGGATTTTGAGATGAAAAAAACGATTAATGGAATACTGAAAAAAATGTTTACCCGTGATTTCGCGATGAGCTATACCGTGATGCGAGAATCACGAAAAAAAGATGATGGAATAATGTTAAAAGGAAGCAAATTTTATGAAGATTTGTTTGGTATGATTTTTTTATTTCTCAATCCCTGTTCAAGTCCGTGGTCATATAAAGTTAACGGAAATGTATTTTCAGAACTGGTAAGAAATTTTCATGGCGAAACCAAAAAAAAGTATCACCAAGCATTGTCAACATGTTTGACAAATTCAAAAGACTGGGATGGTCAGAGGAACTTTCGTCGTCCGGGAAGGAATGTTGTTCAATCGACCAGTTAAAAATAAGCTAATATCTTGTTTTCCATAAGGGTACCAATACATTGGGTACATTACGAGGTATCCATTTGGATTTAACTGTTCACGTTATTTCGATTGAAAATTTTAAATTCATAATCTAAGATAAGTTTATTATTTTCTAATGAAATACAATTAAGAATTATTTTATAAGTACTTTTTACTTGATAAATTATCAAGCCGAGTATCATTTCAAAAAAGGCAATAAATTGCGTATATTACGAGGATTGGATTCGCTATTCACGTTATTCATATTAAAGCATTAAAGGCATTATCCTCTCTAAGATAAATTGATTATTTGGCAATGAAATACAACTAAGAAATTATTCACTACAAGTAACTACTCTACTTATTAAATGATCAAGCAAAACATCATTCCAAATAAAAAAGTCTGTTACACAAAATAAACTGTTAACGACACGTTGTAATTATATTTCAGCCTATAAGATAATTTATGATGTATCATGAATTAACCCATTAACGCCGAGGTGATCAGAATTTTTACTAACTTTTCAACGTGTTTATTTATTATGTTATCGGACCAAAAAAATAATGCAATACCTCTATTCCTACGTGGAATTCGATGCTCTTTCAGAATCTGAGCTCAAAATTTCGATTAGACACCGAGAAAAAAAAATATGGCCGATTTAAACGTGAAAAACGTGAAAATTTTCGAAAAAAAATTTTTTTCGCATTTTTTTTCACAATGATACCGCAAAGCTATCAACTTTTTACAATAATCAGAGGTGATCATGGCACTCGAACATTAAGAGGAATTTTTTTCAGAAAAATTCATCGACGCGTTTTTTCAAAATGGCGGCGAGAATGAAAAAATTTTATAAAAATCTTAATCTATCGGTTTCTTCAAAACTATAAACTTGAGAAAAAAATTTCTAAGAACAAAAATGGCTTAAAATTAGTCGAAGAATACTCCTAAATTTTTGAAAACAATTTTTAATTTTCGAAAATTTCAAAAAATCCAATTTTTCAAAAATACCTGAAAAATTTTTGGAAAAATTTCCTTCAAGTGTTCCTTGACTAATTTTAAGACTTTTTTGTTGTTAAAAATTCTTTCGTAAAGTCTATAGGTTTAGAGAAAAAAAATTTTCTTGAATGGTACATAAAATTTTGTTTCTATCTACCACTACAAAATTCACGAACAAACTCGTATATCCTTTCACTTGTGCATGGACACATATGTTGTATACAATTTTTACATGAATTATAGGTAAAGCATATAAAAAAAATATTAGTTTTCACTTTTTCAATACATTTGTTATGTCACGAAAACGTTCAAAATCTTCTGCTTCATTGCATGCAGAGTATGAATCAGATTATTCGGAGAGTGATTCCGACGAAAACATTTTGATTCCGAATGCAGACGATTCAGGCTCCGATGATTCTGATTCCGATTGTGATTCGATATCTGATTCAGATTCTGAACATGAATTCACAATACCAAATATTACTTATAAAAAAGCTTGTGCTACTTATTCTGAAAACTTAGATAAACTTGAAAAAAATCACGAATTCATTTGGATCGATGGCGAGAAATCATATCCAAATACTTGTGAAGAAACAATATTATTATCTGAAGCTACAAAAAAGAATATACAGGCGTGCGAGCCTTTCCAATTGTTTGAAACCTTTTTTTCCGCCGAAATGAAACAATATATAATTGATGCGTCTAAAGAGAATAATTATGATCTGAAATTACAAGATCTTGACACTTTTATAGGTATAGTTATTTTCAGTTCATTCAATAAAAGAAAGTCTCAGACAGATTATTGGTCATCTGATCCATTCTTATCTAGTGAAATTGTTTCTTCTGCAATGACTCGCGATAAGTTTGAAGAAATCAAGTTTAAAATAAAATATTCAAAAGCTGAAGACAAGGATCCAAACGATAGAGGGTGGCGGGTTCGTTCGATGTTGAAACTTTTCCAAAACAACCTCCTAAAGTTCGGAATATGGAAAACTTCTATATCTATTGATGAAATGATGGCCAAGTCTTATGCAAAAACTGTTTTGAAACAATTTATTCGAGGGAAACCAATAAGGTTTGATTTGAAATTTTGGGGTTTATGCACTTCAGACGGCTATCTACTAAATTTAGATCTATATTGCGGTAAAAATTCCCAAACCGGAAACAAATTAGTAAAATGTGCTTTAGGTACTCGTGTAGTATTGCATTTATTAGAACCTTTTTTTCGGCTAATAAATTATAATAAAATCCCTGCATTTCATTTGTACTTTGATAATTTTTTTACAAATATGGATTTAATTTTACACTTGCAAAAATTACGTTTGAAATGCACTGGCACTATCAGAGACAATCGAGTCAAAGAAAAGAATATACTTGAAAAGAAAGCTCCACGAGGTACTTATATTGTAAAACATGATCGAAATAGTGGCATAAATTTCATCACTATTATGGATTCGAAGCCCGTTTCAATAGCTTCAACTGCTGCAGGTGTAAGTCCACTATCAACTTCGAGAAGATATAGTTCAGAGGCTCGATCCAAAACTGATATACCTTTTCCGCAAGCTTTTCATTTGTACAACAAATTTATGGGTGGTGTTGACGTGCATGATGGACACTGCAATAATGTACTTCCAAGTATACGTTCCAAAAAATGGACATGGGTCGTTTTTATAAGATTTATACAGGCATCCATTACAAATGCCCACGTAATTTTCAATGCTACACGTGATGGAAAGAAAAAAAGTGGAGTAAAAGAGTTAACTACTTCAATTGCTAAATATTATATTCAAAAAGGTCAAACAAGTAAAACACTTCATACACGATCTAATAGGGACAAATTAAAAAATTGTTCAAATGAAAAATGTCCAATAAGAACAAGGATCTATTGTGAAAAATGCAATCTATATGTATGCAATAATTGTTGGGCAAAAAAGCACTGATAAAAGAAATGTTAAAATGAAAGACAAGAAGACTCACGAAAAGAAGCACTCCGAAACGTGAGAGGCAAGGGGACTCACGAAAAAAAAGCACCCCGAAACGTGAGAGGCAAGGGGACTCACGAAAAAAAGCACCCCGAAACGTGAGAGGCAAGGGGACTCACGAAAAAAAGCACCCCGAAACGTGAGAGGCAAGGGGACTCACGAAAAAAAAGCACCCCGAAACGTGAGAGGCAAGGGGACTCACGAAAAAAAGCACCCCGAAACGTGAGAGGCAAGGGGACTCACGAAAAAAAGCACCCCGAAACGTGAGAGGCAAGGGGACTCACGAAAAAAAGCACCCCGAAACGTGAGAGGCAAGGGGACTCACGAAAAAAGCACCCCGAAACGTGAGAGGCAAGGGGACTCACGAAAAAAAGCACCCCGAAACGTGAGAGGCAAGGGGACTCACGAAAAAAAGCACCCCGAAACGTGAGAGGCAAGGGGACTCACGAAAAAAAGCACCCCGAAACGTGAGAGGCAAGGGGACTCACGAAAAAAAGCACCCCGAAACGTGAGAGGCAAGGGGACTCACGAAAAAAAAGCACCCCGAAACGTGAGAGGCAAGGGGACTCACGAAAAAAGCACCCCGAAACGTGAGAGGCAAGGGGACTCACGAAAAAAGCACCCCGAAACGTGAGAGGCAAGGGGACTCACGAAAAAAAGCACCCCGAAACGTGAGAGGCAAGGGGACTCACGAAAAAAAAGCACCCCGAAACGTGAGAGGCAAGGGGACTCACGAAAAAAAAGCACCCCGAAACGTGAGAGGCAAGGGGACTCACGAAAAAAAGCACCCCGAAACGTGAGAGGCAAGGGGACTCGCGAAAAAAAAGCACCCCAAAGGAGACAAAGTTCTACCACGTCCACGCCGTTGTCTCTGGGTAATGCTAAGAGTAGAAAAAAACAATGTATATGCACAGAATCAGAAAAGAAGTAGTCAAGGAACACTTGAAGGAAATTTTTCCAAAAATTTTTCAGGTATTTTTGAAAAATTGGATTATTGAAATTTTCGAAAATTAAAAATTGTTTTCAAAAATTCTGAAAAAATTTAAGAGTATTCTTCGACTAATTTTAAGCCATTTTTGTTCTTAGAAATTTTTTTCTCAAGTTTATAGTTTTGAAGAAACCGATAGATTAAGATTTTTATAAAATTTTTTCATTCTCGCCGCCATTTTGAAAAAACGCGTCGATGAATTTTTCTGAAAAAAATTCCTCTTAATGTTCGAGTGCCATGATCACCTCTGATCATTGTAAAAAGTTGATAGCTTTGCGGTATCATTGTGAAAAAAAATGCGAAAAAAAATTTTTTTCGAAAATTTTCACGTTTTTCACGTTTAAATCGGCCATATTTTTTTTTCTCGGTGTCTAATCGAAATTTTGAGCTCAGATTCTGAAAGAGCATCGAATTCCGCGTAGGAATAGAGGTATTGCATTATTTTTTTGGTCCGATACCATAATAAATAAACACGTTGAAAAGTTAGTAAAAATTCTGATCACCTCGGCGTTAATGGGTTAAAAAACACGTTGTGATTTTGAAGTGCCAAAAATGTAATGATATATATTTTTTCATATTTCATTATAACCGTTAAAGATGTAAATCACGAATCTTACGAAATAAATACGTATCTGCAACGAAACCTCCACTTATCTTATGTACAAATTTGTCATAAACTTCTCATAAGTTTTTTTCAGAGAAGGACTAGAAGAGAAAAAGGTACGTATTTTTCATGAGGACTTTTATCTTCAGACCTCTATAGTATGGATCTACATTTGGATCTGAACTCAAAATAAGGACAGGGGCATCCTATGTAGATCCCAAATATTTTTTCTACATGGGGCCCTATTATGGATCCAGATTTGGCTTCAAATTTTCCATCAGGGCGTAACAGGGGGATTTTATGTTGAGCCCGAATATTTTTTTCAAATGGGTCCCTGTCATGAATCCACATTTGGCCCCGATGATTTTGTTTGGGCGCAACTGGGGCCCGATTGTTTTTCCTTCACGGGGCCCACTTACGAGAGCGTGACCGTCCTCTATAGGAACCAATTACGTTGCCTTATTAGGACCCTGACAATATTATGGATGTTTGATTAGGCCCCTATCAAAGTCCCAGTAAATTTTCTACACGGGATACGTATCTTACCGACTGGACAGATTTGGGATGATTTTAAACTCTTTATTGAAAATAAGAAAGACTGCGATCCTGATTACATCTGCCAGTATTGTTTAACGAAATTCCGCCCTGGAAATATCCCTCCAACATGTATCCTTAATAATCTATAAGTCTGTACAGCGCCTACTCCTCTTAAAGACTTAAATGAATGAAAAATATGAATATGAATATGAAAAAATTTTGATTCAAAGAGCCAAAGCATTCCAAACAGTTGTAAAAATGGGTACAGTTCATAAAATAAATATGCCACACCGAAAAATGTATAGCAAAGCTCGAGGGCGAGCATTTCATTTACCTTTACCGCTAGAAAAAACATTGGAAAAAATTTGTCCCTCGACAAGTCCAATCAATTTGGACCCTGAATTGTACATATTAGTACGTGGCGTTCCGACTAAAAGTAAAAAAGTTTGAGTATCGATAGTCGACAGAAAAAAGTATATGATGCTCTATTATGGTTGGATAAAAGAAACCTCCTTTATGGTAATATAATATTACCCGGGCGATGGTCGGATTTGCTGGACACAAATCTACGTAAAGTTCAATTTCAAATATCCCAAGAATGTCCCAGTAATGATGATCTTGATAATCCATATATCGTTCTTGAGGATCGTAAACAAGAAAACCTAAAAGGTATTGATGTTGTTCTTGAGGAGTGTGAAAAAAAAACCAACCAGACATTGGTATTCAAAAAGCAATTCCCAATAAGCAGATAGAGGGCCGCGTGGGAGCTCTATTAACACATATTACACCCTTCGATAATTTTTATGAACAGTACACTATTCTTCGAATGTACGCTGCCAAAGAAAACAAAACTGCAACAGAACTTTATCAGATGTTGAAAATTTATGATGAACCATTGGATAATCGATACAAACTCCTAGATTTGTTGTGTTTCCCAGATATATATCGTGATGGTATTAATGGAGAACATCACGAAATACCTGTCCATCTTTCAGCCTTTGAATATGCGAAATTGCGAATATTATCAAGGAACAGTCAATACCGATTGAACCAACAATATTTGTTCTTTTCTTTGAATGCACATAATATTCAACAATTACAAAGTGGTATATTTCATAAACTTAACGTCACCGATGGACGCATGCGATATACATCTGCTTCTTACTTAGCACATTTGATGAAAGGAGAGCTGGAAGGAAATTTGTCCACAATATTTTCAAAACTTCGAAATGCCGAACAGTATTGACAAAGACCGCGCAGTAATTTGAATTGTATGATACACAATTATGGACCTCCAACATGGTTTCTCACATTAAGTCCGAGTGAGTGGCAATGGGATAGATTATCCGAATTCTTACGAGAAATGAACCTGTCACATGGAAATAAAAAATCGTTGAGCGAACTTATAGCTGCTGATCCTATATCAACTTCAATATTTATAAATAACGAATTCCTCGCAATGTTAGAATTTATTAGGTCAAACGACAATCCCATTGGAAAAGTAATACATTATGTTATCAGAAGAGAGTATCAGGGAAGAGGTATCCAACATTTTCATTTACTTATATGGATAGAGGATGCTCCGATTCTTGGAAAAAGCTCGAAAGAAAAAGTCGCTGACATCATCGAAACATACGTGACTTGTAGAATACCGAATCCAAAAGTTTCGCCAATGTTATACCGTCGTGTTACGACACATCAGAGTCACCATCACAATTCCTATTGTATGCGTAGTACATCGGTAGGAACGAAGGGTAAGGGCGGAAATCGTAAGGTTTGTCGCTTTTCATTTCCAAGACCGGTAACCAGCGAATGGATTATCAGAGATGTTCAAACATCCATTGCCGGGAGGCGAAATTTAAAATCAAAATGCCAATTGTATGACAATCCTCGTGGTCTTGACGAAGTTAACATAAATAATTACAATCCTGCTGTATTGACAGCGTGGGAGGGTAATATGGATATTTCATTTACAGGAGAAATTTCGGCTGCGTTAGCTTGGTATATTACCAAGTACATTTCAAAATCAGAAAAAAACGCACGTCGAAGAGACTTTCGAATAAATTAATAGTACAAAATCTGTAGCCAGTAGACTTTGGAATATTGGAATGCGTGGATGGAATTGTCGAGAATGTGGTGCACTCGAAGCAGCAAACACATTATTAAGGTATCCTTTTTTCGAAACAGATCCAGAAACGATTATTAGGTGGATTGATATTAATATTATCAGAAGTAGGCGGGTCAAGCCCCACAAAGTAGTGGAGGCTATGGACGCAGAATTTACCGATATTTTTCATGATGGCTTGATCGAAAATTATCCAAAGAGACCTGCCGAATTGGACAACGTATATCTTTATGATTATGCAAAGTGGTATGACGTAGTAAAAGCCATGCCTCAACAAAAAGACGTTGTATTTTACAAACTAAAACCCGGCTCGTATCTACGAAAACGCGAACGCGGCTATTCAATTAAGGGGTTATATACAGTTGGAAGGCCAAAAAAACTCGTTTTTTTACGAATTTTTTCCGGATAGGGATTTCATTTGACGAGGAAAAGCATAAGGAAGTAAATGGAGTGTCATCTTTTAACTCTTTATCGCAATTTTTTATTTAACAAAATATTGCTTCAGATAGCTCCTGTGATTGATCTCCTGTAGGTCCTCTAAAAAAAGGCGTCTTGCGGTGAGCATGAAATCTCCCGTTTGGATCAGCTGAAATTAAAAAACCAAAGAGATTTGTTTAGTGGACAGATAAATGCTGGGATTGGACGAAGGAATAGTTGGAATTTCCAATTTTGATGAAATGACGGCTCCTCAAAGACGAAATTTCAATTTTTAACCGAATTTTGGTCGTTCAATGGTTCAAAAAAAATAGAAATAATTTTCGGAAATCTTACTCCTTCGTCCAATCCCAGTAGAATATATCTGAGAAAGTTGTGTTAAAATTGCAGACCGATCGGTTGAGCCATCTTTGAGAAATCGTGCTCACCGACTTTGAAAACATCGTTTCGAGATAAACGCGTTCAAAGTTTCATAAGTGGTGAACACATGGATAAAAATTTTTTTTTACAACTTACAAGGAGTCATCTATTCCAGGGCCATAAGAAGTTCCCTCTGCATCATCAGCAGCTTCCAAATTGTCGAATTGCAGTCGTCGGCGAACCATTCTTCCTTCGCGCGTGCGCTCATGCGCTCTTAAAATAGAGATCGCGACGCGCTCTGCATCCTGTTTTTCGGCATAGGCATGGGCATTGGGCCCAATCGATAGACCCAGTGCACTCATATAATATAATAGTGATGCCGTACCTTCATTAAAGGTGCCGGCTGCCATGTAAGCTGCTATTTCCACTATTTTTGAACCACTAGGAATTATTTTCGGTGTGATTTTCCAAATCAACTGATTATAGCTTTCGTTGTTATTTTGTGTGAAACCTCACCAACACATCTTTCAAGCAACTTTTCATTGCTCAGATCCGTGTAGATCGGAAACAGAGCGTCAGCAACATCTTGTGGAAATGGAGAATAATCGTGTTTATAATCCGATAATTTATTCGAAGCTCGCGCTCGCTGCCAACAACACCATGACTCAGTTCCGACCGGGCATCTTTCCTGTTGAGGATTTTCATCTGTTGAACAATAATGGTAATATGTTGCCCATATTGCATTATACATATTGTCAACGGAATCACAGTGCCTCCTGATTGCCAAGCCATAATAAACAGTCAATTTATCGATCAGTTTGGCTGTGAGCTTTCCTTTTCCACCAAGTACTTTTTTTTGCATTTTTTTCCCACTTTTATTTACAGTCATCTCGGTATTTTTTTTGACACAGTCTCGGAGTCGTGAACCCATTCTTTTTTGAACGTGTCCAATACATTCTTTTTTACCACTTCGTTGTTTCCGTAAGGCACAGCTTTCAAAATCCCCGAGTAGGTTTTCGAGTCACCGTCGCCGATGTAATTTTTGTATTGGACGTTAAATTTTTCCATTGAACGCTTGAACATTTCTACGACCGCATCGACTTCCATTTTTCCTGAAGAACCGTTATGATTCACAGCACAAACATCTTTGTGATCGTCATACCATTCGTTGTACTCTTCAGTGTCGATTTTTTTTCCAAACCTCGCATTGTTTGCAGTACGAACTTTTCACGACGATATCGATAATTTTCCCCGTATAATAACCGATCAGTGATGTTACTCCGTATAAAGAAGTAAACCCTCGTTTTTTCCAGGTTCCATCGCCAGATATTGTCAATTCTTCACAGTTTCCATCGCCTCGATTTTGAGCAGACGCTTCTTTTTCTTCAGCACAAGCTTTTTCGAAAAGTTTTTCGGTGGCCATTGGCGTGCATGAATGAATATTTTTGACGATCAAATCGTACGTAGCTTGCATCACAAAAGGTGGCATGTCCATCAATCCACAAAATTTCGCTGCACCTTTCAATCCTATTCCGAGAGTTCTCATCACAAATAAAAATCGTCTGTTTATCGCGTAAGAATGTTTGATGAAAGGACAAGAGTTTATGGCTCGAGGATCGCACTTATCACACAGAATGACGATTTTAAAACCGAGTCCTCGTTATGCAGCCGTTTGAAATTGCACTTTTCCTTTGCAAGTTTTACACTGGACGTATTCACTTATCGCTGCGAAGACCGTTATAAAATTGAAAATGCGATATTCAATGGAGGAATCACGAGGAACTAAGATCTCCTTCTGATTTTTCAATTTTTTCGCGGATGTACTGAAGCTACTTTCATCGGCCTCGACTGTTTTTGGATTGTACGATTGTTTTCGCTTTTTCCCTCTTGAAATTTGCGTCTTGTCGGATAGTCTCCGTTGTCTGGTACACTTGTAAGGCATTTTTATTCGCAAAACTACGAAAACGGAGTAAAATTTGAACGCGCGACTTTACACTGTGGCAGAGCTAGTTCGACTGACAAAATTCCTTTCTTCGGTATAAGAAATGACCACGCTTAGCTCTCGCATATACCATGTATGCAAAAACAATGAAAAGGGTCACCTCAGGCACGCGGGCCACAACAACCGCTGCCGCTCGGGCCGTTCGGAGCGCGCTTACTTTGTAATGCTCCAAGCGTCCTTTCAAGTACGCATGTATCTCTACGAATATTTGCCGTATTGCTTTGAAAATTTCAGAGAATCTATTTGAATATATGTAGACTCCAAAAATGCAACAAAAAAAATCAATTTTTTGAAATTTGAAATTAATCATAAAATAGCATATAACTCCGACATTACTTGCTGGATTAATTTGAAATTTTCAGAGAATGTACTCAAATGTATGTACATTCTGAAAATGCCATAAAAAAAAATCGATTTTCTGAAATTTCCAACTGTATATAACCCCTTAAGTGATTCTAGATTAGGTAGGGTCTGTTTAGGTTGGGCTGAATTTGTTTAGGTCTTATCCAAGATACCGAGAACACGTTCCGGATGGGAACAGTGTACTTGCATCACTCGGAAGAGAATGTATATTGAATTCGCAATAGAGACAAATTGTAATCAACCGAGTGTCACTGAGTATTCTAACCTCAACAAGCCTAATCGTTAACTCTAACTGTCCGGGTGGTTAACTTCAACTATACCGATAGTTAACTTTGACTATCCCGATAGTTAACTTCAACCATCCCGATAATTTACTGCGAGGATCGCGCACTTCGTATTCGATTTTCCCCGCCAGTGGGTTCGCTTTGATACCCGTTTTATTTGTTTTCCAGGAGGTCAGTTTCTTGAGCGATCCACGTTTGAAAATTGGTGGCCTTGAGAAAGGCCGTTTGGAAACACCACTGTTAAATTAATCAAATTAACGGTTTTTTTACGACCCGCTTAATACGGGCGAGTACAGCTGACGGAGACTTCGGCGCGGGTGGTGTTGCGTCAATTCGTTTCTTCGCAGAGAGCTCGATAACTTTCCGGAGAGCCGCTGGTAGCCCTTTCGGTTTTGCCGGCTTGGTTTGGATTCTCTCCAGGGCCTTGGCGACGATGGGATTGCCCATTGCGTGCGATTTGTTCCGTGGTTTTATGTCGGAACGTCGTGGCACGGGTCGTGGCGGCGGTGGCTGAGGCGCGTTTTCCTCAGAAAAACCGTGCTCTGCTTCAGTTGGTGGAGGCGAGAAATCCTTAGAAGGACTTTCCCTCCGTCTCCGATCTTCGGCGCGTCGATCTAGTCGCCGTAAATATGACGCTGTCTTCCTTCGAAGCATTCCGTGGTCTGCGCATTGTTACCTTTTCGGTACTGAAGACAATGATGACTGAATTGGAACGCCATGGTGAGCTCATTTATAATCAGCTGCCAGAGGCTCTGATTGGTACATTGCAAAGGTGGTGGGGGCGGTTCTAGAGCCGTGTCCTGATTGGTAATTGGTAAGCATAAATTGGGGCTTGAAATTGGGTGAGCTTTTCAGCCACCAAGCCCATCTTCCACGCCAACCTTACGATAGGGAGAAAGGTAGGTGGGATAGAGTTAGATCAGTTGCCGAGATACGAATAGCCCTAAAAAGGACTAATTCGTCAAAGAGTAGAAATCCTGAAGAGGACTAATGGTAGAGTATACGCCTCGATTTTTCCGGGTCATCCGTTGCTCCTTGGAGGCACCTGTTCGGTGCTCGTCTTCGATGCGAATGCGTCTTCTCCACACGGCACTGCGGCTTTTATAGCACGCTGGATCAGTCGCCTGATGAGCTGTTGTGAAAGCTCGGTGTGGAGGGGTCCGAAAGAATTTCAACGCCAACGTCGCAGTTGGTAATTTTAACTGTTTTATTTGGCTGACAAGGAACCCTAGGTAGGTCGACCCCTTCGATTTTGATCTAATTTAAATATGTTGTTGTACATCTAAAACTAAGAGACACGCATTTTTTTATCAGCTCAAAAACGGTTTAAAGGGGTGAAAACAGCCCCCAAAGATGGGCACCGAACGGGATGGTTTCTCAGTTTCGAATAGAAGCGCTTGACGTATTCGAATGAAACCAACGCTGAAATATTTCTATTGATGAGTCATCGAAAACGCAATCTAGGCTTTTTAGGGCAAAGGGTGTTTAAGGGGTTAACAACCCCTAATTTAATAATTTTATTTTGTACCATAAAAACTATTGTTCCGATTCGAACGGAACCAACTGCATTTTGTAGAGGTCGAAGAACTAATCGATACGAGTTTTGGGGGTTTACGAAAAATTTGCTTTAAGGGGGCAAACCACCCCTTTCGTTGCCATACTTTATATTAATATTTAAAAAAAATTGTTCTCAATTATATTATTGTACGGCAGCACAACCACCTATGTAATTTATTGAAATGTCTTCAAACACGAAAATAAGTTTACCTTTGATCTTGCTTCTAGGTGAGATCATTCCTGTATCGATAATTCCTGCATAGGCCCATTGTGAGAAACGATAAACTTACAGTGACTTCGAGTGTTGGAATTCTTCGGGACAAATGCCTTTCCCCGAAGTTATTCCATAAGCAATAAAAAATATAATTCAACTGGAAGGCAATACAAAAATTTGGGAAATATATAGCTAACTCTTTCAGGAGTTCAGTCTTACGCTTAATTATTTGCTTATGATGATCAACTCTTCCTTTCGCTTTACTCAACAAGTCTTTTTTTAGGTTCTACCTATTACGATTATTATTATTCATCAACTTTCATGAATATAATATTTTAGTCTGCATTACAGGATATTCGTTCGGTCTCATGCTCCATAATTATTTACTAGAACTACTGGGTTCTTTGCATATATTTATTCAATTGCTGTGTATTTCTGATATTAGTGTACATATTAAACCAACATCACAATACGTGAATATACTTTTCAGATTATAATCAGTTTTTATAGGTCGTGCAGTAATGGTATTCATCGAAAAAGTGTTGTAAGCAAAGTGATTTCTTACACCATGAACATCTTATTATTGCTACTTTCTCACAACCTTGAACATCACATTGAAGTTTTGATGATTGTCCGAAAGCAAAATCGACGGGGTCAACAAATTCTTCAGGTTTATCACTTGTGTAACCACTTTTGTACCATGCATATCGAAACAAATTTTGATACCTTGGCGAAGATGACTGATTATGAGTTAAAGATTGCAATTTGATTATGTTATTTCTTAAATGTAGATTGAGCTCATAATCAAGTAACAAAACAGCGTCTGAAAAATGTCGTACATAATTTTTCCATATTATGAATCCATAAACATCAAGTGGTTGAATCCTTCCGGTTGTACCTTTTGGTATGATCATTGTTTTGATGCTTTTTCCACGGGGTGTAGCTTGCTTGACCACTTCTGTGCAATGTCCACTCCATAAATCCACTAAAAGTACGTTTTTTGAACCGATGTTAGAGGAAAAAATCTTTTCCAGACATATCTTAAAGTGTTTTGGAAAATTCAATATAATGTTTCTTTTGACTTTAATTTTTCTTTGCGCATGTAGGATTAACAGGTTTTAAATTTAGCTTTTTTTCTTATAGCTGAAAATACAAAAGAACGTAGGGTATACAAATACCTGACGTAAGTTTTCCTGACTTGGAAGCAGTCAAAAAGACATTACTCGGTTTAAATATGGTTGTCTCCACAACTGGTCCAAATTTTCCGGTAGGTTCTTTCAAATCAATGAAAATTGGCGATAGTAATTTTCCCTCTGCAGATATTGTGGGTTGTACAGTGTAGATGTGAGTTGTCGAAAACACTGACTGCACAAGGCATTCGACCTGTTTTGAGCCTTCTACTGCCAATGTTCGCCCTGAATGTATTTCTAATTGAAACCCACTTTGGTCTGAATTGTATATGTTTTGTAAGCCATATTGTTCAATATAAGGTTTAATTTTATTAACAAAATTATCTGCATATCTTCTCAAATCTGCTCCTTCTTCTATAGTTTTTCGGGTTACGAATTTATTAATTTTTCGAGATGTTATACGGTGAGCTTTCTTAAATTTCGACAACCACCAATCGGAAGCCTTAAACCGTACGTCTTTAAATCCCATCTCTTTGCGTGCCTGTAGGGCCCACCTTCAAGGATCCACATCATAAACAATTAAACCGGCGTCAACAGCACTTTTCAGATTATCCAACGTAAATTGAGAAATAGGAGCTAGTTTTTCCATGTATGTCTCATCTTTATTGAATTGATGAGCCCAACGTTTTAATTGACTTTTAGATTTTATTTTTTTGATTCGGTGTTTGACACTGTTTACGCTCAAGTTCTTTTTCTTTCCACTCCTTCAAAATTCGACTGCTCTTCTTTTATAAACATAGATCAAACCTTCTTCATCGTTCGAACATGTATCGGATGGTGTTCCAGGACTCCATTCCATCACATTATCTTCTATAGGATTCGCCTCACACTCTTTATAGGGCTCTTGAAAATCTAAAATATTTTCTTCAATATATTCCACCCCATAAAAATCTTGCATATATTGCAGTAAAATTTTTTCAATATTATTTTTCAATGCGCGTTCTTCATTATTAATCGGGCTTTCAGCAATGTTCATCGCTTCAAACGTGATCAACAAAAGTCGTATAACACTTTTACTGATATTTGTCTTCAAAAACTGATATTTGTCTTCAAAATTCGCTTTAAGAAATACGAAAATATACGCAGAACCTAAGCCAGATAAGCACGCAGCCAAAGCAATAAGCAAAGATACTGATCGAAGCACGTAGCTTAAGATATGGAGAAGTTACGTCCTATCTTTAAGTACCATAACTACGCATAACCACCACCTACGCATAAGTATAACTACACACAAATCTATTTTTCGAATAATAGTGACGTATTTGCTCTCGCTGGAGTAAATAACTTGAGAAATCAATGGACTCGGGGAGATAAGTAGGAAAAACAACGAGAGAGATTATCAAGAAGACAAGACGATAAGACAAGGTGATAACGAAAATGAGGTACACCATGGAGTTTAATAATCGGTGCTGGGCGCCGAAACCGAGATAATGCTATCCAGACGTACTCCTACGTATCATTTAATATAAATTTACAAAGCGTAGCATTAAAGTGTGTAACATAATTTAATATACGTATGCACACCTACATTTTATACTATTCTTTATAAAGAAATAAAATTTTTACATCTTGCTAAAAGGGGCTTGGCGGTAGGGATTCCCTTCAAATGTATTAAATTCTACGTTCTATGGTTCAGCACAGTTGAACCTATGCTTTATTTCCTCCATAATAAATAAATCGTAACTCACAATGGGCCTATGTAGCAATTATCGATACGGGGATGACCTCACCTAGAAACAAGGTCAAAGATAAACTTATTTTCATGTTTGAAGACATTTCAATAAATTATATACGTGGCTGTGCTGCCGTACAATAATATAATTGAGAAACAAATTCTCTCTCTCTCTCTCTCTCTCTCTCTCTCTCGCTCCCGAATGTCAATGAGTTTAAAATCGGTTGTGCCACTTCGCACAACCGATTTTAAACAAACCGATCTTAACTTGATTCGCAAAAAGTTGAGCATCAAAATTTACTCTTGAGCGACGCTGAATAACCCGCATGGTATTAACAGGAGAGTCGACACGCAGCGAAAGTTCAAGCAAATCATGGCCATTGATAAATGGCACACATGATTTGGTGAACTTAGCAACGCAATCCTCTCTATTAACAATGAAAACATCAAGTAATGAGTCACAAACCGCAGTATGGAATGTCGGCCCAGCTTCGACAAGATAAAAGGCCGAAGAGTGGATAAAATTATTTAAGTAATTAGATTCATAATTATTAAGTAAGACATTGCAATTCAAATCACCCATGATTACAATTTGCTTGTGAGAGTGCAAAAATCGACTAAGGGCATCAGAAAGATCGCCAAGCATTTGACCCTTTGGACGGCGATAAACTGAGGTAAGTAAAATCGGCTCACCTCCAGACCAACTAACGCTAAACATTAAAAATTCAGGAGAATTCGAGAATTCATGAGGGGAACACGCGAGAATGCTGGCGCGCAGCGAAACATGAATATAACAGGCAACACCCCCCCCCCCTTCTTTGCCCTCACGATCATTACGAATTAAAAAATAATCTTTAATCCCAACTAATTCATCTTTTATATGTGAATGCAACCATGTCTCGGAAACAGATATAATATGGAAAAAATTTCTTTCAAAATAATGCCGCACAAAATTGATATGGGCAGGCAGCGAACACGCGTTAAATTGTGCTATTTTTAGAATACCACCCGCAGGAGGACGATGCACCCAATCTGAACCATGCAGTGTATCCTTGAGACCTAGAGCGGACGAATCGCTTCATAAGACCAATTCAAGGTCACTTAGAGCTCTGATAATGTGGCGTGGTTTACCATCAGCCTTACGAGCAAAAACAGAGTCGTCCATGGGCCAAACCTGTTGAATACCCAATTCCTTAGCCTTAAGTTTCGCAGCTAACAAAAGCTTATGAGTCTCTGGAGAGAGTATCTCGCTTATATAGATTTTCAAATTCTTTGTGGCCGGATTTGTGTCATCAAAAATTTCTGACCTCAAAATATCCTTCTTGCCGCGCTTTTTATCGAGAACAATCTTACGAACCGAGCCAGACGTTAGAGAGATAACATACGACAAGACAGTACGCGAAGTCGTGTCCACCTGCGCATTCTGTTTCCGAGGCAACACCCGAACCGATAAAATATGCGGTGACAGGTGCGCAATATTTAAAACATCAAAAATGCGCGCGACAATCTCATACGGTGATAACGCAATATCTGGTGGAATACCTGTCATTTTGAGCTCACAGGAGTGGCCTGAGCCAACATTCAGATGTCCCGAAGCAGATTTTACCCCAGAATTAGCCCCATTTTTGAGTGCTACAATTTCATTTTGGAGGTACTCAATACGTCCTGCATGTTCCTTAACTAAACCCTCCAAAATCGGAATCTTTCCCAACAGCTCACGAAATTCATTATTAGTGACCTCTTGGCGCTCACAAAACCGATCAATTTTGCCTACAGTAGAGTCTAGCTTATCTAGTTTACATAAAATTTGCGCAAACATCGCATCAGAGCTCGTAATCTGACTCGCATTAACCGTAGATGCTCCCTGAGATGCCAATGGAGTGGAATTTAAAAAATCATCTGCAGAGACATCTGCAGGAGCTCCACGACTCAAAGCATGAGGCCCTGTGGCCATAATCGTTGGGAAATAACTCACACAACAAACAAGTGCATTCCTTGTATCCAGATACGATCCCACACAGCCCGGATGAAACGAACGACCACAGTCCTTACACGATAGGACAGTGGTAGCAATCAGTCTGGTGCATTTAAAGCAAGTAACAGCCATGATAAGGCTCAAAATAAAATATTCTACACCAAAATTTATAGAAAAATATATGTCACTCCCGAATGTAAATGAGTTTAAAATCGGTTGTGCGACTTCGAGTCTCATGGTGGACGATTGTGTTAGTGCCATTGCTAATGCATTGGAGCTTTCCATGGATTCACATGCGCCGACGCGTACTTTCTCAGTCTCTCGACCTCATGCACCGTGGTTTACGGCTGATTTTCGGCGTAGAATTAGAGAAAGGAACTTATTATT
This sequence comes from Rhimphoctona megacephalus, assembly GCA_963989365.1. Taxonomy (NCBI): domain Eukaryota; kingdom Metazoa; phylum Arthropoda; class Insecta; order Hymenoptera; family Ichneumonidae; genus Rhimphoctona; species Rhimphoctona megacephalus. Next base: position 2,813,689 of record OZ022416.1, on the reverse strand, counting down.
TAAAAGGGCTAAAAGAGCTAATAGCTTGCTGGGTTTTGCAGAGTATAGGCATGCACGTGATAAGTTGATATATGATATCCGAAGGGCTAAACAAGAATATAATTTTAGTCGATTGTCTGCGCTGAATGACCCCTCGGCCTTATGACGTGAACTAGCCTGTCTGGGTTTAGTTAAGACTAAAATGAACTCGCCCTTGAACTTCTTTGACATGGAACGCCTTAATGCCTTCTATGCCTCAGTGTCCAAGTCTGATCGGGTTATTAGCGTTTGCGGAAAATTCACCGAAACCAATTCATCGAAAAACAATTCATCGAATACAATTCATCGAATGGATAATTCATCGAATGAACAATTCATCGAATGAACAATTCATCGAATGGACAATTCATCGAATGGAGAATTCATCGAATGGACAATTCATCGAATGGACAATTCATCGAATGGACAATTCATCGAATGGACAATTCATCGAATGGACAATTCATCGAATGGACAATTCATCTAATGGACAATTCATCGAATGGACAATTCATCGAATGGACAATTCATCGAATGGACAATTCATCGAATGGACAATTCATCGAATGGACAATTCATCGAATGGACAATTTATCGAATGCACAACTTATCGAATGAGCAATTCATCGAATGGCCAGTTTATCGAGTGAACAATATATTGACTGAACAAGTCGTCGAATGAACAATTTATCGAATGAACAATTTATCCAAAAAACAATTTATCGAACGAACAATTGACCGATTGGAAACTACGTTAAATTGAAATTGTATCAAATCCCTAATTTGAAAATGATCAAGTCGTGGGTTTTTTTCTTATAATTCTTTTCTTTTTTTTTTAAATACTGCCATTATTTCTAATGTACCACCATCCTTGCGGCTTTCTGAGTGCCGATCCTTCTATTCCACCTTACCTTGGAAAATTTTGGGGAAACTGTGGAAAACCCGGGTGATACGGTCGACTACATTCTTACCGAATTGTAATCAATTGGCGTCATCAGAATCTCAGAAAAACTGCCTCTTACTCAGCGATCCATGAAGGGGTGCGTACACGGCTAAGCAGTCTCCCTTAATCGAGCACTGACTTCACCTGAGGTTGTTCAACTTGGGAGATCGCAGGAACCACATAATGGCCTCGAACCAAACGCTGTCGTTTCTATGAAATTCATCAGACTATAAGACGCTGAGATGATACAAACCCGGATTCCCTACTATTCCATATATACCACGATTCCACGTACACATCCCGAGATGATATAAATCCATCCTACTATTTCCACGCATCCCACGATTCCACGCACAACAACGAGATGATAAAAATCCGGACCCCCCACTATTCCTTATATACCAATATTCCACACGCCCGGCGATTCCACGCACACATCCCGAGCTGATATAAAGTCATCCTATTGTTTCCACGCGTCCCACGATTCCACGCACCACACCGAAAGGATACAAACCCGGACCCCCTACTATTCCATACATAACACGATTCCACGCGCTCGGCGATTCCACGCACAGATCCCGAGATGATACAATGCCACCCTACTATTTTCATGAGTCCCACGATTCCACGCACCATACCGAAATGATACAATCCCACTCCACGATTCCATACATATCATGATTCCAAGCGCCCGACGATTGCACGCACACATCCCGAGATGATACAAAATGATACAAAGCCACCCTACTATTTGCACAGGCCCCACGATTCCATGCACCACATCAAGATGATACAAGCCCATCCATTGTTTCATACATACCACGATTCTACGTGTCCGACGTTTCCACGCACACGGTAGCACGTCTAAATATCACAGTCAAAATATCATACGACAAAATATCACGAACAAAAAATCACACGCACAAAATATCACCGCGACAAAATATCACCCAACAAAAAATTACCACGACAAAATATCACGTCAACAGTATATCACAGCCAGGCATGAATTTATTGATGCTCACTGTTGTGTGTGTATGCTGAGAGTGTTGTACATGGGAGAACGGATAACGGTTCGTAGTTACGACAGAGTGGGGATGATTCCTGGTATACACGGACTATTGTGTGTAGATAATCGTAGTGATAATTTAGTAGCAATTCGCCCTGACCCTTGATTAATTCTATTGAATTTGAGGTTGTTGATGTTGCCGGATATGAAACGTTGATCGAAAGGGAATATTTTAATAATCATGTCGAGGTATTGAAGAACTTAGTTGTTTATTTTGAAGAAAATTACATCGGCAATGCATTGACTCAAACGCACCCTACTATTTCCAAATGCCCAACTATTCAAACGACAACCCAAGGATGACCCGAACCCACTCTACTATTTCCACATACCCAACTATTCAAACAACAACCCAAAGATGACCCGAACCCATCCTACTATTCCCATATGTCCAACTATTCAAACAACAACCCAAAGATGATCCGAACACACCCTACTATTTGCACGTGCCCAACTATTGAAACAACAATCCAAAGATGACCCGAAGCCATCCTACTATTTCCACATGTCCAACTATTCAAACAACAACCCAAAGATGACCTGAACCCACCCTACTATTTCCACATGCCCAACTATTCAAACAACAATCCAAAGATGGCCCGAACCCACCCTACTATTTCCACATGCCCAACTATTCAAACAATAACCCAAAGATGACCCAAACCTACTCTACTATTTCCATATGTCCGACTATTCAAACAACAACCCAAAGATTACCCGAACCCACCCTACTATTTCCATTCGTCCAAGTATTCAAACAACAACCCAAAGATGACCTGAACCCACCCTACTATTTCCACATGCCCAACTATTCAAACAACAACCCAAAGATTACCCGAACCCACCCTACTATTTCCACATGTCCACCTATTTAAACAATAACCCTAAGCTGACCCTAACCTACTCTACTATTTCCACATGTCCAACTATTCAAGCAACAACCCAAAGATGACCCAAACTCACCCTACTATTTCCACATGTCCAACTATTCAAATAACAACCCAAAAATGACCCGAACCCGTCCTACTATTTCCACATGTCCAACTATTCAAACAACAACCCAAAGATGACCCGAACCCACCCTACTATTTCCACAGGCCCAAGTATTCAAACAACAACCCAAAGATGTTCTGAATCCACCCTACTATTTCCGCATGTCCAACTATTCATAAAGCAACCCAAAGATCACCCGAACCCACTCTATTATTTCCACATGTCCAATTAATCAAACAACAACCCAAAGATGACCCAAACTCACCCTACTATTTCCACATGCCCAACTATTCAAATAACAATCCAAAGATGACCCGAACCCGCCCTACTATTTCCACATGTCCAACTATTCGAACAACAACCCAAATATGACCCGAACCCACCCTACTATTTCCACACGTCCAAGTATTCAAACAACAACCCAAAGATGACCTGAAACCACCATATTATTTTCACATGTCGAACTATTCAAACAATAACCCAAAGATGACCCGAAACCACCCGACTATTTCCACATGACCAATTCTGCATTTGATAAATTTTGCATTCGAAGAATTGTCTGCATTCGAAGAATAGAATTGTTTGTTCGATGAGTCGTGCATTCGATAAATTGTCCATTCGATGAATTGTCCATTCGATGAATTGTTCATTCGATGAATTGTCCATTCGATGAATTGTTCATTCGATGAATTGTCCATTCGATGAATTGTCCATTCGATGAATTGTCCATTCGATGAATTGTCCATTCGATGAATTGTCCATTCGATGAATTGTCCATTCGATGAATTGTCCATTCGATGAATTGTCCTTTCGATGAATTGTCCATTCGATGAAATGTCCATTCGATGAATTGTCCATTCGATGAATTACCCATTCGATGAATTGCCCATTCGATGAATTGCCCAGTCGATGAATTGTATTCGATGAATTATCATTCGGTGAATTGCATTCGGTGAATTTTCCGCAAAGCCAAATAATCGCATTTTTGGGTATTCGCACATCTTTCTTGACCTATATAATGCATGATTTTCATGTAATTTGATGCGCTGAATCAGAATTTGGGGCTAGTTCAGCGCCTACACCTGCCAATTTTGAGTAAATTGCGAAAAACGGCTAAAAATCTCAAATAATCGCATTTTTGGGTATTCAAACATCTTTCTTGACCTATATAATGCATGATTTTCATGTAATTTGATGCGCTGAATCAGAATTCGGGGCCAGTTCAGCGTCTACACCCACCAATTTTGAGTAAATTGCGAAAAACTGCTAAAATTGTAAAATAATCGCATTTTTGAGTATTTAAATTTTTTTTTACCTATATCATGCATGATTTTTATGTAATTTGATGCGGTGAATCTAAATGCAGAGTTATTTTAGCTTATACACCTTCAAAATATTGAGTAAGACAATAAATCGCATTTTTGAGTATTAAAATTTTTTTTTGACCTTTATCATGCATGATTTTTATGTAATTTGATGTGCTCAATTCGTATATATTTTCATTATTTTTTGTGGATGCTGAAAGAGATGCAAAAGTGATGCAGAAAATATGAGAAAAGAACTTTAGAGACATCACACCGTTCTTCTTGTATAACGAACTCTTTTTTCCTCAAATGTTCGGTGCAGTGGATTTCTCTTTCTCTTCATATTTTCTTTCTTTATATCTCTCTTCAGTGTCCAGCAAAAATCTGCCATCATGTTGACGCTCCACCTCCCTTGATACCGACTCTCCATTTCGCTTATATCTTGATGGAATCGTTCTCCTTGTTCTTCACTGTAATCTCCGAGGTTTTGAGGGAAATAGTCGAGGTGAGAGGTGTAGGAAGTGCAGTTGAAGATTCATCAAGCAACCTAAATTTTTATAACTTTCCAACAACTCGTCAACTAAGTTCTGGTAATTCTCACTTTTCGTATTTCCTAAGAAGGCCTGAGATACATTTTTAGTAGTATAGCTATGCTGGCTCCCCCTCATGTAAGAATCTACCTTACCGACGGTCGGTAATGCAGATTTCTACTGAACGCACCCCGACATACTCAGCCTGGCAATCTGCCGACGGTCGATAATGCAGATTTCTGCCGAACGCAGTCATCCCCGCCTGGCAAATCTACCGACGGTCGGTAATGCAGATTTCCACCGATCGCATGCAAACTACCCCAATCGCCATTGTCGGGAAATTTGAAAGCAGCGTCACGAACCACTGGCGGGAAATTCAACCGTGGTGACACGGACCTTTAGCGGAGACACGAACCTTTTAGCGGAGACACGAACCTTTTAGCGGAGACACGAACCTTTTAACGGAGCCACGAACCTTTAGCGGAGACACGAACCTTTTAGCAGAGACACGAACCTGTTGGCGCGCGGGAAATTCAAACGAATGGTCCGCGATAGTCGGCGATCATGATAGTCTATCCGGAGACACGAATGGCGGGAAATCGTTGGTAATGCAGATTCCAAACTTTTGGTGGTGGGAAATTCCAAGACCAAACGCTAACCAATCACTACCAATCATTACCAAACCCAAACAAATCTGAGCAAACTTTCAAAAGTGGAGACACGGGTCTCTCTGGTGGTGGTGAAAGCGGAGACACAGGCCCACCGGCGGGAAATTCAAATACCGCGAAGCAAACTTTTGGCGGGAAATTCGAATACAGAGAAGCAAACTTTTGGCGGGAAACACCAATCGCTACCAAATGAATCGGTAGGGAAGCATTTGCACTAAAAACGAACTTCAGGTTGTAAAAAAGTCACCAGCCATGGGACAGTCGTGACAGCCGCAGTCGTGCTGTACCGAACGCGTAACAGATGTCGCGACGAGTATTTGCGTCAATATATAATTCAATGATTAGATATATATTCGACGACAGTGGTTCTCAACCGAATTAGGAAATCCGCAAACGAGATTCGTTTCTAATGGAGTATAATCATTTAAGAAACATTATTCGCGTGTGAAACACGTAAATTATTATATAAGTATATAATTTCGAATTAAATAATAAAAAAAAATAATTTGATAAAAATTATAAAATCCCAAACGAACTTTAACTTATAAGAATGGTATGCTTTTTGTTTGTAAATATGAGAAATATGTTTTGCAGTTTATTGTATTAATGAATTGAATTTTTTTTTGTGATTATTACGGAATGCAACGGGATTGTTTAATAAACGGAATAAATGAAAAAAAATATATATGTCGCTTAATTTTCGTAAAATGATTTGAAATGAAAGGTTTATAAAAAGATTGAAGCATTCATAGCAGCTTGGAGAGTCAATCACAAATTATAAAATTATGAAGAAATTGCTGTAGCTCATTAAAGAAGTGTTTGACACCAATTAAGCGTTGAACTTTGATGCACACCAATTTCTGAACCATCGAAGAATGTTTTGGATGGAACGTATTTTGATAGATGATCGGACGGTGGTGGATAATGTTAGAGCTCGAATTGGTGGCACGCTGCATCAGGATAATCAGAGGGATCACGAGGAAAATGCGGGCGCTCGAATAACACCAGCTTCGCAAACGGAAAGAACAGCGGATCGAGAGCACAGTTTTCCAAAAGTGTATAAAAGACAAACAGCATTCGCAGAATATAAATAGTCGGCAGACCACCGGTACGAAAGCAAGAAACTATTACTTTTTCCCCATATTTGAAGCTTCAGAAAAGGAAACAAATAGTAAGAGTAAATAAAGATGGAATATATGAGTTGATTTATTAAATTTCTCGGCATATCCTGAAAAATGTGTACATATAAGAACAAGTCGCAAAAACAATGTTTTTGAATTTTTTTATTGTTTTTTTTTCTTGAAGGTGGAACGTACATAAGACCGGAAGCCGAATTTCGCGAGCAATATACGAAATATTTTTTCACAAATTCAAGGACTGAAGACTCGTAAATCGTTTCGGTGTAAAACGATATAAACGAGAAACAAACACATTGGACGTTCTGACAAGGACGCTGCTGAATATTTCCTGTAAATGTCAGATGGAATCGGCATCTTTGGCATAATTAGTTTCTTCTGTGGAAAGCATCCAAACGAGATCGCTCCTATCTATTATTTCATCGAGCTCCGCTTGTGTATAAACTGTAGAAAATATAGAAAATGAAAAAATGTATATAATAAATCTTCTAATTATGAAAAATCATCTTCTATTCAATCGAGATTTCACTTCTGTACAAAAATTAATGATAAAAAGATTTATTTTCAATATTCCTTATGATCGCTTTTAGATGTAGAATTGAGTTTTTGCATCTGTATTCGAATATAACGCGATATTTATTTAATCAAACTCCAATTCATAATGTATTTTTTGCGATACCCAAAGTGCACTCACCCTCTTCCTCAGCTCAAATGATTTCACTCGCTAGATGATGACAGTGGCACCGGTGCCTAAGAAAAAATTCTTTGCGTGCGGAGCGTTCCCGGGTAATTTTAAGGTTATTCGTCGTCGCAGTCCTCCACTCCAATGCTGCAAAAATGTTTTGGGTTTTTTTTGTAGCTAAAAAATTTTTATAAATATTCAAACGAAACTTTGAGGGAAAAATTGCGCAATAAAAACGTTATTATTTAAAGTAATAAATAAATTTTGTCTTTGTTAATTAATTTTCGAGCAAAAATTGACAAAAATCATAAGATTTGAGAGAGAAATGTGAAGAAAAATTTATTGATTTTTTTCTGTGATTTTTTATGGAAACATTATTAAAAAAAAAATTATTTCAACTAAACTCTGAAAAGTACGAAAAAGTTTCGAAAATCATAAACTACGCTCTGAGTGTTAAAAAAAAAACTGAATAATTTTAACTATACTCGCAAAGGACTGAAGAAGAATTCAGCAAAATTTCGACTAAACTTTGAAAGGTTCGAACAAAAATGCAGCACAATTTCAACTAAAATTACAAAGGTTCGAAAAAAATGCAGAAAAATTTCAACAAACCTTTGATAAGAAAAAAAAATGGGAAAACTACGACTAAACTTTCAAAAGTCCGGACAAAGGGGAGAAAAGTTCGGCTCAATTGAAAAAGGTTTGTAAAGGATTTAGAAAAACTTAAACTGAACTCAAGTTCATTTCGACCTTCCACTCAAAATGTCGAAAGAAAAATTACTTTTTCAGTACAGGTAAAAATAAATAAAAAAAAATAAATAAATTTCGACGTCGATAAATTTTGTTTGAAATACTTACAAAAATCGGAAGGTTCGAGTGAGATTGCAGCGTAGAAAAGGCTCGCCGAGGGTTCGATGTTGAGTCCATTGATGCCAGCGATTAATTGAGCATAAGAAAAGTTCCTTAACTTGGCGGACGCTGGAATAACGAACATTTTGATGGGTTCGGTAATTTTGGATGACAAAACGCTGAGGCTCAATTGTCGAAGTAGAAGAAGAGTGAAATCGTCGCTATCATTTTGCAAACGTTTGACGAGGCTGAGAGGTCGTTCGAGCATTTCGAACAGACATTTAGACATCGCAGTCGGCGGCGTAGAAATCTCTTCCAGCATCGGCGACACTTTGTTGTCCGACCATTTTTTCAAAAACTGCACTCGACGGTTAGCTCACCAGTGCATTAATTGAAGCAGCTATTATTAAGGGTCGTCTTCAGCCTCATCCTCTCCCGTATCTTCTGTCTCTTCTACCAATAATTTAAAATGTATGATTTTTTTAATATCTAACGTTTTCTAACTTATATCGTCAAGTATCACAAAAATAATTATGTACTTACCCCTATATCCAGACACTTCGTGTAAGAACATTTGAATTTTCATTTGCCGTCGGTCTGTTGTCTTCGTTGATAGGTCGCCAAGCTCTTCCCATGCCCGTTGTAAATTTGCTTGCTTCTGTTTGGAGATTTGGCTGGATCCACGACGCATTCTTCCAACATTTTGCATCAAGAGGAATTCAATATGAGAAGTTCTTTGGATTTCTCTTATCGCTCCTGAATGTGGATTGAAACGAAAAGAATTTATCGATAAGACTTTATTTAGAATCGGCGTCCTTACAACCACGCGAGCGAAGTCGCGGTTAGAAGCCTGTTACTCATAAAAATATTAATAACTACTCACCGATAAATTTAAAAATGTCTGGTTTTGTCCCGGTTTGGTCCTTGAAGGTGCGGTTAAATCGTTCAAGAACGTTGTTTGAACGCCTTCTGCAACAGTACACCGAAAAAGCGGCCGGTCCCTTTTCATCGAGCCAGAACTTTTCGTAATAGGCGATTAGAGGACTGTAAATGTCAGCGATCTCTGGGTGAAGCGTTGTAAGCTCAGATACAAGAATTTCGAAAGTTTCCCTAATGAACTGGGTAGGCAAGAGAGCCAAGTTCATTAGGTCCCTTTCGAAATTGCGAGCAACGTCAAGCTTATGAGGATAGTGACGCTTTACCCGAGTGATTGCCGAGATTTTTTTTCGCCGCTTTAGCAGGGCCTGTAACATCACATTATTATTATGCAAGGTTACTGAAATTTTTGAAATATGCCCAAAGGCCAATAATAAAAAGGTGGAGATGAGCAAAATGTACAATTTTAACAGCTGTTTTCAACGACGCGGTTTACATTCAGTTCAATTCTTAAAACATAGGATGAACTGAGTGAAAACTTGGATAAACGTTCACAAAAACGGCCTAAGTATAACGAATATGTTCTGTGATATGAAAAAGTTTACAACTTACTTGGCAATAATGAAACCAGCAGCCTTGCAACAAGACATTGGGAAAAATCTGCAACTTCGCGTTTTGCAGTGCTTTATCAAAATCGCTTATGACGCGCGTCGGCTTTAAGAACGGCAAGATTTTAGAAAATATACGTTGCAGGATGGCTTTATATGCTGCTTCAGTCTTGCGGCTCATTACCGCCCATGCCACCGGAAAACCCTACAAACATATAAAATCATTATTTTTTTATATAATATGAGTAGGAAAAGCTGGCAACACGAATAGCTTCAGTTGGTGATGAGAAAAAAAATGAGTGCCATTAACAAATTTAAGTGAACCGTCGTTCCACAACAAAGCATGACATGTTTGTAGAACAAAAAACAGTAACAATAACAATCACAGTAAAGAAAGAAATTTTTAGGCAACGATTTGAAAAAAAAAACGTCGAAATGCTTGTTCATTTTACAGAACAGTAAAAGTATAGGTGAAGGTTCGATTAAATATTGGCGGAGAAAATAAAGATAATGTATCACAGATGCTCAGTTTTTTTCCAACTACTCTTTACAAATTTAGCGCTTATCGGAAACTGTCGGGTTGAAATTAACGTAGGAAAAAAGCTATGAAACAAATTATATTTCAAAAAAACAATTTCGTTTATAGAAAACTACAATTAACTTTAGGGCATTTACCTCGCCCTCGCATTCCACCATTACAGTTAATATTTGGACGGCCCCTTTAATCGTTGGCACAACATCGATGTTGTTGGGATGTTGGCAATGAGAGGCGCTGTGCTGAAACCAAATTCATCGGCGCCCAAAAGAGCCGCCACTATTATATCGAATCCCGTTCATAATTGTCTATCGACTTGAACGACCATTCGTGAACGTAGATTATTCAGTGTGAGAATTTGATGAGTTTCAGCAACACCCAATTCCCACGGTAATCCAGCTGCTTTTATTCCCGTCCAACTGTTCGCTCTTGTTCCACCGTCATGACCGGATATTACAACGTGATCGACCTTACCCTTGGCGACACTGGCGGCTATCACGCCGACACCAACTTTGGATACGAATTGAACGGAAATACGAGCGTTCGTATTGGAACATTTCAGATCATATATCAATTCGGCGAGATCTTCGATCGAGTAAATTTCGTGATGGGGAGGTGGAGATATGAGACCGACACCCGCTACGAAATGCCTCGTTGCCGTGATATCTGCAGTTACCTTGTAACCGGGTAATTCACCACCTTCGCCCGGTTTTGCGCCCTGCGCCATTTTTATCTGAAGATCATCCTCGTTCGCCAAATAACTCGATGTCACTCCGAAACGTCGTTTTTTTCGATTTCAAACGTTTATTATTTTTGTTCTGAAATATGACGATTTGCACAATGAAACGGCATCACACTATGCATCGTGTGCTATGTTTTCCATCATGTTTCACCCTCAAAGTATACACTTTCTTGCAATAACGTACACGCTATATAGGGTCCAGACTACCCCAGCATGTTTACGCATAAGTAACACACGAATTTATGCCAATAATTTTATTCCATTAAAATTCTAGATTCTAGTACTTAGAGGTTCGCCAAAGAAGTTTGGAAAAATTCAGCCATCCTCGAGGCGTTACGAACATTGATAGTGAATAATAAAATTATCAAAATATTATTAGGAAATTAAGCAAATTATTAAAGCATCTATCTTTTAAAAAATTGTTCATCAAATAATGAGACGATTTTTTTTCGTCATACGAAATAAATTTCTTCATTTTCTAAAAACCTTTTGAATTTCTTTTTTTTAACTTCCTCTTTTTAACTTTTTCTGGCGGCGGTATTTTAGAAACTGTTCGTTCAGTGTCTTGAAAATTTCGTATATATGATGTTAGTCTTATGTCAAAAACATGTGGAAAATTTGTGATTTTCAATTACTTTTTTCAAATGTTTATAGAAAAATCGGGAAACAAAGGAAATATTCTAAATAAATTGAGGTGCATTTGGAAAAAAATCACCAAAATCATTTCACGTAACTTGTCTCATTATTTTTGAAAAAACATTTTGTTTCAACAGTATGTTAAAAACTGCTTACAATTGTTATTTTTGAAAATCAATGTTCGCAGAGTTTCAAAGATGCCTTCAATTTTTTCAGACTATTGTCCAATTACGAATTCTCGAAATTCCGAGTCAACAGAATTTTTGGCCGGGAAACACGTGTGTAATTCATCCTTAAACTGACGCTACGTTAAAAGTGTTGAATATTGAGGCTTGGAAAAATTTGTGTGCATCATTTTTATGTATTTCTTAATGAGACAGAATTTCTTTTTATTGAGGAAAATATATATTGAGATATTATGAAAAATAATCAATTCTCAAAAGATATGCTATTTGAATTTCGGCTCGGACTTTGTGTGGAGTACTTTAGACTGTCGATGTTTTTTAAGAGTTCAATTTTTGGAAAAAGCGAGCAAAGAAATAATTCACAACATTTTGTTGTTTGCAAACGATGCAAACTTTGCAATCATGGAATTAGGCGGAAGTAATTACCTGCAAATTCGAGATGCTGACGGAATCGTTGATGTGTTTTTCACCACCGGATCGCCAGTGGAAACTTCCAGGATTTCTCAGTACCAGCATATCGGGAGCTTTATCATAGTATGTCAATTGGTGACGTATGAATGCCTCTTTTCCAAGAATATCAAGAGTCACTCCACCAATGCGCGAGTGCGTTCCCTGGTAAATGAAAAATTCTTATTGTATCGCTTCAATCTAACTTTTATTATTTTCCAATACTATGGTGGAGGTAGGTAAAGTGATAATAAATTTTGAATCATCCGTACTCATTAATTGCATCCATTTTATAATCATTGCAAAGAAAAATTGAGAAATATTTTTAAAAAAAATATTTTTACAATAAGGATGGATAGTTGACATACCCTGAAACACTTATCAACAACCTCGTCAGCGAGACCCACAGCTTCGACGATTTGTGCTCCTTTATAAGATTGGAGGGTAGATATGCCCATTTTCGCCATAACGTTGGCAATGCCACGTTCCACAGCTTCGCTATAATTCTGAAAACATTTCGAATTAAATGAGCAAATGCAGACAGACTTTTAAATATCTGATAAAGTGTAGGGGAAAAAAATGAACTGAAAAGTAAAGAAAAAAAACACACCTTGTACATAATATCATCGTTCAACGATTCATCTAAGACTCCTTCTTCTCTGACAAGGAAACCTTCCCAGGTGTACCCCACCGATTTTGTTCCGCTTGGAGTATGTTATTCTACATTGAAATCTAAGAGATACGTATTTTTTTCTCTTGCGGAAACTCATATTCAAGGGGTGAAACACACCCCTAAAGTTGAGGTCTCCTAGGGGAGGTTATTCAGTTCCATATATATGCAGACAAAGGGGCAAAATCAAACCCATTGCATTCAATGCTTCATAAAAAGTTATGACTACTCGCTATTTTGAAGCCCTGAGGGGGTGAATAAACCAAAGTTATAGGGGTTGAAAATTAAAAAAACGTTATAACAAATAGAATATGCTCGATATGGAAGTGAAAAAAATTGCATAATTAACAGTTTCAAAAGTTAAGAGATACATGTTTTTTGCATTTTTCGAAAAAAATGCATCCTTAAGGGTGTACTACCCTTACATCCGAATACCTTTAATTTCTGTAGATACGTATTTTTTTAAGTATCTATCTGCTAGAAAATATTATTTTGGATATAGAACATATCGTGAAATTGTTTAAAAAGATTGTTATCAACATAAAAAAAATCCCATGAAAAAATTTTTTTTTATAAAAAAATTGCAATTTCGTCTTCATTATATATAATAATTATTATATATAACGAAGACGAAATTATATTATATATAACGAAAACGATTGTAATCGTTACAACATAGGATTCAGGCATCGCAGATAATGAAAATTCTTTTCAATCACATTGTTACCATATTAATATTTCTAATTATTGTATCATTGTTTTTATTATATTTTATATGCTGTATTTTGTACAAATGTATTTTTGATTGACAAATGAAATTATTCATTATATTCTTTATAATAGTGGAAATCGTCAAAAAAGTGTTGGAAACATAATGATTTTTTATACCATGAACACCTAACAACAGCAATATTTTGACATCCGGGTACTTCACAATGCGCTTTGCAAGTTTTAAAACTAAAATCTACAGGATTTTCAAAATTCTCCGGTCGCCATTCATTAAAATCGCTTTTGAACCATGAATACCGAAATAAGTTTACATATCGTGGAGATGATAATTGGTTGTGAACAAGTGACTAGAGCTTAATTATATTATTTCGTAAATGCAAATTGAAATCATAATCCATTAATATGACATTGCCGGAAAAATGTTTCACATAATTTTTCCATATCCTGAAGCCAAAAACATCCAAAGGTTGAATCTTTCCGTTGTACCCTGCGGTATTTTTCTTAATTTTATATTTTTATCCCGAAGTTTCGCTTCATCAACAGCTCGAGGGCAATATCCAGTCCAGAAGTCAATTAATAAAATACTGTTTGAACCAACTTGGGGGAAGAAGACATTTTGTAGCCAAGTTTCAAAATGTTCTGAAAGTATGAATTAATTTTTCAATTTGCTTCGTTGCAAGAAATAAACAGTATCAATATAAGGTCAAAGTTGTCAATATAAGGAATTCTCTAAAAAAATAATTTTTATTATTACCTGAAGTGAGTTTTCCAGATTTCGATACTTCTATGTAAACGTTTTCTGGTCTGTATAGTGACGATTCCACTATTGGACCAAATTTACCACTTGGTTCTTTCAAAACCAGGAATAGCGGAGAAAGAAGCCTTCCATTACCTGCTATAGTGGGCTGAATCGTATAACTATGTGCTGTAGAAGCAATTGATTATACAAGGCATTCAACTTGTTTCTCTCCTTCAACCGCTAATGTTCTTCCAGAATGCATTTCTAATTGGAAATCACTTTGGTCCGAATTGTAGACGTTCGATAACCCATATTCTTCTATATCGATCTTCACTTCACAAACAAATTGTTCAGCAAGCTTTCGCAGATTGTCTGCATTTTCAATACTTTTTTTTGTGATAAATTTACTAATTTTTCTGGAAGTAATCCTATGAGCTTTCTTAAATGAGTATACCCACTTGGCTGATGCCTTAAAACGGACATCTTCATGACCTATTTCTTTTTGTGCTTGCATTGCCCATTTTTTCAAGTCGATGTCATGTACCATAAGTCCAACATCAACGGAAGCTTTAAAATTGGCTAAAGTGTACTCGCAAATTCTAGCTATTTTTTCTATATAAGTTCACCTTTATTTAAATATTTAGCCTACCTTTTTAATTGAGTCACTGATTATACTTTTCTAAATTTTTGTGTAACGCTTGATAGGCTTAAATTTTTAGTTTTGCCACTTCTCCAATAGTTGACTGCCCTCGATTTATACTCGTACGAAACAGATTCATCATCAGTAGTACAAACATCCAGGGGTAGTACCGGATCATTGATTTCTGATCCCCATTCTTCATCTTCTACTATTTTCATATTCCATTCTTTGTAAGGTTCTTGGAAATATAATGAATCTTCTACGATCGTTTCGACGCCCATGTAATATTGCATAGCATTCGTTAATATATTTTCAATGCTTTCTTTTAATTGTATTTCATCATTATTTATAGGGTTTTCATGTATATTTAGGGCTTGAAAATGTGCCAAAACTAATCGTATCACATTAAGCGGATTCACTTTCATTTTTGATAATAAATACACTTGATTTCTTAACTTATAGAAATTTTAACAACTTTTGATAGCAAACAAAACACAGAATTATACACACCTTTGATTGTTGATATTATTTTATCACGAGATAAATTCCTTCTAACTCGCACTTATCGAATTGAAGCAATTTCTGAAGAACCCGACTTATAAGCATAGCACAGGCCATCGTATGTCAAATAAGAGAGGCAGAGGCAGATAACAGTTATATATTTCTTATCAACGTGTTTTGAAACTTCTTTCAATGATAGGTGAAGTAGAATATCAACTCGGAGAATCAGATAGCTAATAAGCAAGGCTAACGAACATATACAAAGTAAGGTTCGAAATGATAAAAGATATCAGTTCATTTACTGCTACGTGATTGTAACAACAAACATCACATGTATAACACACTTCTTTTTCTCTAACAAAACGAGACCGAATTTAGTCGATTTTTTCAACAGTTTTTTGATAATAAAAAATAAAGAAATAAAAATAAAACAAAATAAAAAATAGCAAAATAGTGACACGCATGCAAATTAATAATCTTTTAAAATTTTGTTTCAGACAATAATTACGGCTAGAATCGTGCACATCGTTTTTTTATAGCACATTTTCAATGATAGGAAAGAAACAGTGTAAAAAATGAAAATAACGTTAAGAATTCATCCTCTATTCTTTAAAAGTGATTTAATGAAACATCAAAAAATAGGTTGAAAAAAATCGCGAAAAAGCTACTTTTCGACCCCTCATACAGAAATGATCTCTCAAGAAAAGAATTTTCATTATCTGCAATGACTGAATCATATGTTCTCTCGATTATTATAATCTATCGATTATTTCCAAGGGATTTTTTTTATGTTGATAACAATCGTTTTAAACAATTTCACGATACGTTCTATATCCAAAAGAATATTTTCCAACAGATAGATACTTAAAAAAATCCGTATCTACAGAAATTAAAGGTATTCGGATGTAAGGGTAGTACACCCTTACGGATACATTTTTTCGAAAAATGCAAAAACATGTATCTCTTAACTTTTAAAACTGTTAATTATGCAATTTTTTTCACTTCCATATCGAGCATATTCTATTTGTTATAACGTTTTTTTAATTCTCAACCCCTATAACTTCGGCTTATTCACCCCCTCAGGGCTGAAAAAAATCGAGTAGTCATAACTTTTTATGAAGCATTGAATGCAATTGGTTTGATTTTGCCCCCTTGTCTGCATATATATGGAACTGAATAACCTCCCCTAGGAGACCTGAACTTTAGGGGTGTGTTTCAACCCTTAAATATGAGTTTCCGCAAAAGAAAAAAAATACGTGTCTCTTAGATTTCAATGTCGAATAACATACTCCAAGCAGAACAAAATCGGCGGGGTACACCTGGGAAGGTTTCCTTGTTAGTTATCAAAAAAAAAAAAGAGAATGGTTTCTAAATAAACTTTATTCTTGCATTCGAGGAACATTTTATAGTAAAAGAAAAGAGGCACCGTTTTCGACTCCGTTCTAGAGTTTACATTCGGAAAAATGGATTGTTGTGGCTAGGGCCAATAAAAAAAATTATTTATTTAGACACTGTTCAAAAGTTTACTTATTGATTTAAACTTTATTTTTGTACTATCACTCTTCTACCGATAATATAATAAAAGTCACTTTAATAAAAAGTTGAAACTGACTGCGATCTTTATAACCTTACAACAAAGATATTAAATGTTCACCGAATACGCGTTTAAAGTCCTGATCTCGAATATGTCTAACCAAAAATGAAATTATCTGCTTTCACACCCGCGATTTTTATAACCTTATTTTTTAACCCCACAACTGTCACTAGTATAACCACGATCTTTTTTCCAGCCTCACAGCTGTCACTCTTACTTATACATCCTGAAGAAAAGTCATCGGCTATCACATCAACGAACACAGTCTCGCATATCACCAGAAAATTTCTAATTATAACTCGTGCTACTAGACAGCAACCGCTAAACGTCAATAAATGTGTGCGAAAAATGCCACCTTTTTTGATAATTTGGAAGGATGAAATATTAATATTTCCCATATGCGTTAGGCTACAGAGTTCTAAATGGTCACGATCGATAGAAAAAAGTAAATAAAAAATACGTGAACTAGCAACATCTTTTAAAACGTTGTAATTAATTAAATATCGCCGAAACAATTTTCGAAAACCGATCGAAACCACTCTGCTTGCTGTAGAGACTCTAGTAGCGACTCGACTTCGCCATCTTATAGTATACGTAAATGAACTTGTCTCGAGTCGCTACCGCGACTCTAGATTTCACATCCGTGATCATTATAACCTTTTTCAACTCACAGCTGTCAGGGTTATTACAAGACATCAAAAACACTTATTAGTTCTCGCACTATAATTCTTTATCTATTACTAACCAAAATCAATACTAAAAATAATATCCGTCAGCTTTCACATCCGCGATCTTTATAACCTTATTTTTTTAACCTCACAACTGTCACTATTAATATAGAATTTCCCATCCGCGATCTTTATAACCTTTTTGAACTCATACCTGTTCACTGTTATTACATGAAGAAAAGTCAATCGGCTGTCACATCGACGAACACAGTCTCACATATCACCAGATTTCTAGTTACAACTAGTGTCACTAGACAACGACCGCAAAACGTCAAAAAATGTGTGCGAAAAACGCACCATTTTTTTGATGATTCGGAAGAATGAAATATTAATATTTCCAATATGCGTTAGGCTACAGTGTTCTAAAGAAATAGCAAAAATCCTCTCCCGAGGGAAAAAAACCTGGACAAGTACATTGATGGTGCCTCATTTCCTTATGATATTACAAAAAATCCAAACCCTACTTAATTTTTTTTTTAATGTTTACTAATTTTATTCATATCCTGGAGAGAAACCAACCATATAGATCATGAAATATCCGGCCAAAAAACCAGACTTCACAATAAATGTTACTTTGAATTTATTTCCACAGGACAAAACAGGAATCAAAACATTAAAAAATCAGCGTTATCAAGATGAGAAAAATAACACTTATAATTGGTGTGTAAGAAGTATCAATAGCCTAGAAAAAAAATGAAAAAAGGTCACCATCTAAGTTACGTGCAGCAGTAAAATTTATGATATCCGTACTAGGACAAGTATTTCTTTGGTGACTGAGAAGCTATCAACATGGACGTACCGGCAACGTAGGGCATGCAGTTGGTACATTGGTTCTGGGATCTTCTAAGTCGAGTAGCTACTTTTGTTTTGGCTATAGCTCGACCAATGTTGCCAAATAGTATTTACTTATATGACCTAATGAAACAACGTTGCCTGCGCCGTGGCTAAAACAACGAAAAACAAACAGGAACAGGAAGTTTCGCATAAGATCATTGTACTTACAGCGCAAATGTACTTGTCTCAGGTTTTTTCACAACATTCATGCTGTATTTTGCCATTTATTTATCAACTTTTTGTGAACTCTGAACTTGAACTTTTACGAGTATTCAATAATCAAAGTTATTATGGTGAAAACTTATGTATCTATTCATCATGTAACAAAAGTGGGAGGATTATGTTTCTACAAAATTCTGTTATCGCTCACTTATTTTTTAGTTTGTTCCAAGAAATACATATCAAATAGCAAAAATCCCCTCCCGGGGAAAAAAAACCTGGACAAGTACATTGGTGGTCCCTCGTTTCCCTATGATATCACAAAAAATCCAAAACCCCACTTAAATTTTTTTTTTTAAATCTTTACTAATTTTATTCATATCCTGGAGGGAAACCAACCATATAGATCACAAAATATCCAGCCAAAAAAGCAGACTTCCCAATAAATGTTACTTTGAATTTATTTCCACAGAACAAAACAAGAATCAAATCATTAAAAAATCAGCGTTCTCAAGATGAGAAAAATACCACTTATAATTGGTGTGTAAGAAGTATCAATAGTCTAGAAAAAAATGAAAAAAGGTCGACATCTAAGTTACGTGCAGCAGTAAACTTTATGATATCAGTACTAGGACAAGTATTTCTTTGGTGACTGAGAAGATATCAATATGGACGTACCGGCAACGTAGGGCATGCAGTTGGTGCATTGCTTCTGGGATCTCCTAAGTCGAGCAGCTACTTTTGTTTTGGCTATGGCGCGACCAATGTTGCCAAATAGTATTTACTTTTATGACCTAATGAAACAACATTGCCCGCGCCATGGCTAAAATAACGAAAAACAAGCAGGAACAGAAAGTTTCGCATAAGATCCCATGCTTTTGTAATGTTAAAAAAAAAACTTCAATTTATGTCTGTACATGATAGCACAGTTTTGTTTGATTGATAATAATTTGATGAACGTTCACCACCGTACGTTGAGCGTATACGCACAGAGTATTTGTCCGGCCCATAACTTTTTATTAAAATTGCTCATTCCAGTAAAAATCAGGGGTCTCTCTCAAAAATCAAGGATTATAAATACGCACTTTTTCATTGTTGGTATTGTCTTATTTAATTTTTATTTTTTTATGATTAATCCCGCATAACGGTTTAAATTCTCTTTTTCGAAACATAAAGGGCTATTTTGATAGATGGCGCCCAAGAACGTCAAAATGAAATGAACGGAGGGGGATTATTTTGTGTGAAATTTGCGTGATCTTGAAACTTTGGATACAAATGTAATGGTGCATTCATAGCCTGCATTGATCTTTTGACCATTCACCTGTGATTAGTTAGATCTTCTACTAATAAATAGTAGCTTTCCAAAGTATAATAACTTTCATTGCTGGCAATAGTAGTTTTCGAAAGTATGATACGCTACATTGCTGGCAATGGTTTACTGAGTCGCATTTTCAGAAATTTCATAACTGACTGCACTTTATGTTAATGCAATTTTATGATGACTACGAACACCATTTTATTCCGATTGAATCAACGTTGAATGTTGCGTATGATACAAGGCCATTCTGAAATTCGCAGAAGAATTGATTTTCTTATAAATTTCTGACGGCGAAAAGCAACGCATGCAACGAAAAGCACCTCCAATTTGATTTTCACTTGAATGAGCAATTTTAATAAAAAGTTATGGGCCGGACAAGTACTCTGTGCGTATACGCTCAACGTACGGTGGTGAACGTTCATCAAATTATTACCAATCAAACAAAACTGTGCTATCATGTACAGACATAAATTGAAGTTTTTTTTTTAACATTACAAAAGCATGGGATCTTATGCGAAACTTTCTGTTCCTGCTTGTTTTTCGTTATTTTAGCCATGGCGCGGGCAATGTTGTTTCATTAGGTCATAAAAGTAAATACTATTTGGCAACATTGGTCGCGCCATAGCCAAAACAAAAGTAGCTACTCGACTTAGGAGATCCCAGAAGCAATGCACCAACTGCATGCCCTACGTTGCCGGTACGTCCATATTGATATCTTCTCAGTCACCAAAGAAATACTTGTCCTAGTACTGATATCATAAAGTTTACTGCTGCACATAACTTAGATGTCGACCTTTTTTCATTTTTTTCTAGATTATTGGTACTTCTTACACACCAATTATAAGTGGTACTTTTCTCATCTTGAGAACGCTGATTTTTTAATGATTTGATTCTTGTTTTGTTCTGTGGAAATAAATTCAAAGTAACATTTATTGGGAAGTCTGCTTTTTTGGCTGGATATTTTGTGATCTATATGGTTGGTTTCCCTCAAGGATATGAATAAAATTAGTAAAGATTTAAAAAAAAAAATTTAAGTGGGGTTTTGGATTTTTTGTGATATCATAGGGAAACGAGGGACCACCAATGTACTTGTCCAGGTTTTTTTTCCCCGGGAGGGGATTTTTGCTATTTGATATCACTTCTTTTTTCTATAGTATTTTCATATATTTCGCTTTATATAGACTCCAATAGAGTATGTATATAACAAATAAACTTACAAGGTGTTTGCATCATTACATCATCGATTTATTTCAATGTCAGGAATCAGTACTGCTCACACTACTAATTCAACATAAGAGAATGAGACAGATTTTCTCCCATAAATTCATTGTTATTGAGGTTGTTTAAATACAGCAGCGTTTCGTTCCTGTGGTAAGAAAAAAGTTATAATGTTTTCAAAAGAGTTAACTACAGACTCGAAGTATTTTCGTGATGTTAGTAATTCGTTGATAGGTTATTATTCGATTATAGCTTAGCAGGGAAGTGTTATAGAAGAGACCTCAAGTACCAGTTTTTCCCTAAGACAAAATTTCAGAAAATTAAATACTTTATCATTAGCTTTCAAGTTGTGTATTAGAATAAGGCATTTATGGGCGAAAAGGCAGCGAGGATATTAGCAATTTCGGTCTAAGCTACAAATAGATAATTATATTTAACATTACTGTCAGGAGCCTCAGAATTATTATTCTTTCAAAGATGAAATGACGGAAGAATATGATGCATCGTCCTTGACTTACAAATTGTTTTATAAAACATAGAAAAAAATTGGATTAAAAAAAAATTCGGTCGAAGTACTTGACGAATGTTTTTTCACTTAATTTACATAATGTATCGGTCATGGTGACAACCTCGCCAAGTACTTCGGCCGAAATTCTTTTTCATCTAATTTTTTTTCGTTTGCAATCTTTTTTTGCTTCAGACTCTTATTAATACGGAGTTGTTATTTTCATTCTGGTAGGTAAAACAAATGCATTTTCGAACTTGATTCTTTTCTCTATCAACATTCAACATTATTTAAAGATTTTGTCACACGATAAAGCCTCCCATATTTGGCCACATATATTTTAGTATAACTCAATTTGTTTTATAACTTTTTGCGAAACCCAACCTTAGCTTTTCGCGAGGATTAACTCATTTTGTTTTGTGTGATTTGAATTTAATTTATATATTTTTTGAGAGTGGTCTGTTTTCTTACTTTTTGATAGGATTAGATTTTCTCAGGGATTTTTGCGAGAAAAGGTTTTTGCAGTGTATGTATATTCGTGGAAAAATATGGGAACGGCGGTCAACAAATGTACTTGTCCAGGTTTTTTCCGCGAGTGGGATTTTTATGCATGATATGATTCGTTTTTTCTCGTTCTTTTCGAACATCTCGCTTTATATAGATTAGAAAACGGTTATATTCGGAAATTATCGCTTTTTCATTTCCAAACCCTGACCCCTTATAATTCGAGTTTGGATTTTTCCCCATGAAATAAAGGGACACGTGTTTTAGAATTTTCAATTTGGCATTTTTTTATTCTCGAGCCAGTCAAATTGTTTTGACATTTCGATTTATCTTTCTGGAATCAGGCTAAAATAAGTCGGGAACTGGGAGTCCGATACAAAAATTTACAAAGCTTTTGAGGGCAAGATTATAGCAGTCAGAACTCTTCCATAGAATTTGTAGCAATTTGAATTTGTGCTTATCAAAGAAACATATTAAATAGCAGTATCTCCTTATTATATTTGTATGAAATGTGAAAAAACATACTGCACTTTAAGCCCAACAAAGTTCAGAAAATTAGGATGTATCTATTGCGTTCCGAGGATAGAAATTTTAATCCCATCCAAAAATGAGCAGCAGAAGACTTTTGGTAATAAATATTTCAATTCACAATGCCACAATCAGAGACAGAAAGTGGAAATACTTGGCGCACATGTCGCTTCACAAAATGTTAAAAGTTTGTAGGTATCGGCTACATTCCCATGATACATATTTTGATACAAATTTTGATATTTATAACAATAATGGCCGTGAAAGCCTCAAAACTAGAACTTACAGATATTTTAATATTATCTTTAAATATTGAAAAGTTCAGAAAGTATGTTATAGATATTTTAAAACAATAAATTCAACAAAGCGGTCAAACTTAGATCAGTACTGTGCCCAAGAAAATGGATCGAGTTGAGTTGTACCAGTTGCATTATGTTCGTGCAAATTTTCGTACCATCACAACCAGAGCATCCGTAGAGCAAATCTTTTTGTAAATATTTTTCAATTCGTTATGCCACAATAGGAGCCAAAAAGTAGAAATACTGAGAACACATGTTACTCCAGGAAATTTCCAAAATTTGTAAGTATACGTTGCCTTCCAATGAAACGAATTTTTATACTTCCAGAAAAAAAGGAACCAAAGACTTTCTGACAATTTTTTTAATTAATCATGCCACAACTCAAGCATACCACACATTGGGCTCAATAAAGTTTATGAGCTTTGAAGGTCCTACAATTTTTTGAATTAATTAAAGGAGATAAAAGCAACTATCGTAAACGTAATTCCGGCAATCGACCATAAAATGTGATGTGAATAAATATTCGTCCACATTGGTTTCATCTCGATACGTAAAAAGTCATTCATTTTATGCGTATTGATCTGGGTTATTGAGAACCAAATATCGCATCTTTTTGTCGGGATAATTTTTTCGTTAAGATTTTAATGAATCCAAGTAGAATAACTCGCAGTACTACTTGGATTCATGTAAATATCAACGAAAAAATTATCCCGACGATAGAAATGGAAGGCAGACTTTTTTCCGAAATTTTTCGCTCTAGATAAATGAAACATCAAAGAACCAGTTTTACATAATTGGATAGAAAACCTATCGAATCCATTCTAAAAAAAGTTTATGCATTTCTTCATTCCTATTTTTATCAACAAGATGAAATTATGATATTTGCAAATACCATTTATAATAATAATGGCTGTGAAAGCCTCAAAACTAGAAGAACGTACAGATATTATAAAAATAGCAAAAATCCCTTCCCAGGGAAAAACACCTGGACAAGTACATTGGTGGTCCCTCGTTTCCCTATGATATCACAAAAAATCAAAACCCCACTTAAATTTTTTTTTTCTTGATGTTTACTAATTTTATTCATATCCCGGAGGGAAACCAACTATATAGATCACGAAATATCCGGCCAAAAAACCAGACGACATAATAAATGTTACTTTGAATTTATTTCCACAGAACAAAACAAGAATCAAAACATTAAAAAATCAGCGTTGTCAAGATGAGAAAAATACCACTTATAATTGGTGTATAAGAAGTATCAATAGTTTAGAAAAAAATGAAAAAAGGTCGACATCTAGAGTCGCGGTAGCGACTCGAGACAAGTACATTTAAAATACTATAAAAACAAAGACGTGTTTCGCTACTAGACTCTTTACAGCAAGCAGAGTTGGATCGAATGGTTTTTTAAAATCTCCGAAAATTGTTTCGGCGATAACTGATTAATTATAGCCTTTTGAAAGATGTTGCTGGTTCACGTATTTTTTATTTTTTTTTTTCTTTCGATTGTGACTATTTAGAACTCTGTAGCCCATCGCATATTGTAAATATTAATATTTTATTTTTCCGTGCCATGAAAAATGGGTGGCGTTTTTCGCACACATTTTCTGACGTTTCGCGGTCGCTGTCTAGTGACACTAGTTGTAACTAGAAATATTCTGGTGATATGTAACAGTGTGTTCGTCGATGTGACCGCCGACCGTTTCATATCTTTTTTAATAATAACAGTGACAGCTGTTGAAATGAAAAAGGTTATAAAGATCGCGGCCGCGGATTAATGGTGATAGTCGTGAGAAAAATGAGGTTATAAAGATCGCGGGTAGTCATAAGATTAAATGATTTTATAAAGATCGCGGGTGTGAAAGTTGATGTTTAGAGTCATCAGGGTTAAGGTTAATAGTGATGGTTATGAGGTTGAAAAAAATCTAGAGTCGCGGTAGCGACTCGAGACAAGTACATTTACGTATATTATAAGATGGCGAAGACGAGTCGCTACTAGAGTCTTTACAGCAAGCAGAGCGGTTTCGAACGGTTTTCGAAAATTGTTTCAGCGATATTTAATTAATTACAACACTTTAAAAGATGTTGCTAGTTCACGTATTTTTTTCTTTTTTTTCTTTCGATCGTGACTATTTAGAACCCTGTAGCCTAACGCATATTGAAAATATTAATATTTCATCCTTCCAAATCATCAAAAAAAGGTGGCATTTTTCGCACACATTTTTTGACGTTTAGCGGTTGCTGTCTAGTGACACTAGTTATAACTAGAAATTTTCTGGTGATATGCGAGACTGTGTTCGTTGATGTGACCGTCGAAGACTTTTCTTCAGGATGCATAAGTAAGAGTGACAGCTGTGAGTTTCGAAAAAAGATCGCGGTTATACTAGTGATAGTTGTGGGGTTAAAAAGTAAGATTATAAAAATCGCGGGTGTGAAAGCAGTCCAACAATCCATTTTTCCGAACGTAAACTCTAGAACGGAGTCGAAAACGGTGCCTCTTCTCTTTTACCATAAAATGTTCCATGAATGCAATAATAAAGTTTATTTAGAAACCATTCTCTTTGTTTTTTTTTTTATAACTAAGAGAATGGTGTATGATGAACTCGTATTCGGTGAATATTTGATATCTTTGAACAGTTGTGAGGTTATAAAGATCGTGGTCAGTTTCAGTTTTGGTTAAAGTAACTTTTATATTGTAACGACTTTTTTTTCCAAGAGTCGCACAAAATATATCTACCCTCGATTCCTCTTGGACGCCAGCTTAAGAAAATTCTTAAACAAATTTTATTGTGAGTTATCGAGAATAGATAAAGGTGGTTACCCGGTCGTAGCCGTAGTGGAAAACAATTTGGCAGAGGGGCGGAGTCAAACAAATACAAAATAAATTATCAACACTAAGGGAAAATTCGGAATAACAAAAATATTTATTTAATAAAACAAATTATAGAAATTTAATTAAATGAATTAAAATGACATTAGAAAAAGATTCCGAAAAATAGATTACAAAATGTCTCGTCCTTCTCGAGATTTCAGGTTTAACAAAATATTTTCTATTCGATATAATTAAAATTTTCATACAAGATAAAATCCTCTTAATCTTTTGTTAACCGTCTCAACAACAATTTTCAATATTATAAATAAATCTTAACCTAAGGACTCTCGCTGAACGAAAAGATAGAATTCCTCTCGGCAATTCGAAATATTAAACAACGGAAAAATACGGCAGATTTTATACCGCGACTGAACGTTAAAGCAATTTCTTTTCAAACACGAATGTACCCCGAAACAATATCGCTCTTTAATTCGATAATTCGTCACATTAATTCCAATACAATAGAGCTCGTTTTCGACACAAAAATACACAAAAAAATGAAAGCGAGACGACGGCTCACCGCTACGGTTTCAGAGATGCGAAATCTGGAAAAGGACCACAGATTTCCGACTCGATAATTCCGGTGATGTCGTATTCTTGAACGGGGTTGGCTACGGCTCGATAAGAAACGTCAGGTCTCGTTGCTGTCCAAAACGAAAGTCTTTGATAAATTATGGAAACGCGATTTTATAGTTTTGGGTCCTAGCCCCCCACCCTTCGCCTACTCGCGGGAATCTAGAATCTTCTCGATCTTTCGACTCTTTTCCAACTCGCAAATTCGAATCTTGGTTGAGCGCTACGCTGGCGAACGTTGACCCTTGCCAGCCGAGATTTTCCGAAGACTCCCGATGCTGTTAGACGCACCTCTTGAGATTAGACAGCTCCGGGTGAGGGCTTCGAGCTAGCGACCACTCTCAATTTGATTTTCGCGATCCACCGACGACAATAAGAGACGACCTTGACACGGCCTATGCCTTCCCACACAAACGATACGATGATACCAATGACCAGAATATTCTCGATGTTTTTCCTCGCTCTTTCTCTCGATGTCTCGTGACCGTCGCTCGCTCGTATAAAATAAAATAATCGAAAATAAAATTAATATCGGGAAATACTCTCGCATTTGACCAACAATCATTTTCTCGAGAGGAATTCTTCGTCGCTACCCGACGTCTCCTCCCGTGCCGTGCCAATGTTTTACTTTTAATGACGTGGACAAATTTACCACGTCACAACACCTCCCCCCCTATGAAAAAGGACGACCCGGCCGATAAAGACCGAAGCCTCGCTTTCAAAAATTTACTTTGAGGAAATGATCTTTAAACTATTGTTTCAAGGCACGTCACTCTCGAGAAAATTCCTGTGGTCAGGTTGCATGAAATAAATAATCAATAAATAAAGTAAACAATTACCGAGTAAGTTTTTCGTTCCATCCTTCACCCAACGAGACTCCTTTTATCATGCAAACCAATAAGACAAAACAAGGACTACGTAATAAATACAACACAACAACCAAACATTTCCGTTTTGTGCGGACTTTCGTCCTATGGGGACCCCGACTTCTTTATTTATTTAACTTTTGATAATAATATTATAATTTCTGGTCGAGCGAGGTCTACTCTCCCTTTTTCTCTATATATTCTATTTCATCTCCCTATCTCTTCTCTCTCGGTACCAGTCAGCACATTTGGCACAATTCTTTACCGTCACATTTAGTTGGCCACATGCGAAACAAAATCCCCCCTTCCTCAGTGGTATTCCACATTTCGGGTATTTATGTCCTAGTTCCCCGCAATTCCAACATCCCAACCAAGGGGTTGGTTTGGGTCTTATCAACCCCTCCTTTTTTTCTATAATCACATCCTCCTCTATCTCTTTCAACTCTTCTTCCTCGATCTCCCTTTCTTCCTCGATCTCTTCCTCCTCTTCGCTTAGGGGATCAATTTCTCCTACTTCCTCACGGGTTTTCTTATATCCTCCCCATACTCCTTTTTGTTCCGGTAGTCTTGGAATGTAAATTTGATTACTCTGCTCCAACGCCTCAGTGAAAGTACAGCCAATCGATAACATCCACAAATGGGTTCCAGCCCATTCCTTCATGACCCTCCATTCAGCCCGCGTCCACGGTACTGGAGGTGGCATTTGCCTTTCTTTCGGCTGTCAAAATTTAAATTAATAAACTATCGGTTCCAAATATGATTTTAAATCTTCTATGGCCACTTTTACTATTCTTCCCCCTCTCTCATCCTGTACCTCATATACCACAGGGGACAATATTTTCACTATACGTAACGGACCCGAATATTTTGTTGCTAACTTCGCCGCGATATTTTGCGCTGCCGATGATAAAATTCTTTGTTTTCGCAACACTAAATCTCCCACCTCAAATGTTCTATCGCGTCGGTGTTTATTATACTGTAAAGCTTGGCGTTGATAAGCTTCCTCGAGATCATGCGTTACTCTCGTTCTCAAATCACCCAATCCACGCATTCTCTCGGACCAATCTTCGAGCGGTAACATTTCGATTTCTACAGCATTCTCTTCGCGACGACGATAATAATTGTGAGGCTTGGGCTCACGACCGAAATTTAAAAAGGCAGGCGTGTTTCGAATCGATGTGTGATGCGCGGTATTAAACGCGAAACGAAATTCGGAAAGATGAACGTCCCAGTTTCTATGATCATTTTCGAGAAACGATACAATCATTGTTTTTATAACACGATTGACACGCTCGACCGGATTTGCCTGAGGGTGATAAGGAGGTGTGGTGGTGTGATAAACACCTCGATCCGCTATTACCGATTTTAAATGATTATTATTAAACTCTGTACCGTTGTCCGTTAAAACGACTTGAGGTGTACCCCAACGCGAAAAAACTAGTTCCTCTAACGCTTCACCTATTTTCTTTCCGGTAGCTCGTTTTAAAGGACAGACTTCAATCCATTTCGTAAATAAATCCTGAATCACGAGTACGTAAATATTACCGGAACGACTAGGCGGAAACGGTCCCATAATATCCATGGCTACGACAGACCATGGCTCTTCTACTATTCGACGACCCATGAGACCGAGAGGCGGTAGTTGTTCGACCTTGGCTCTCTGGCAAACTCCACAATGTTTTACGTACCGAGCTACTTCTCGAAACATTCTTGGCCAGAAATAGGATTGAAAAATTCTTTCATACGTTTTCTGTACACCAAGGTGACTCGCTTGAACCTCGTCATGACACTCACGCAACACCTCTCGACGAGCGTAACGTGGCACAACGAGTTTCCACTCAGAATCATCTCCATCGGCAATCACACGACGAGCTACACGACGACAAATATAAAGTCGACCTTGTCGAACTTTATAATTCGGAAAACGACCCGGTTTCGCTAAAACGTCCCGGAGTCTTCGATAGTACCAAGGGTCGTCCGCTTCCGTTACCGGTCGCGGCACGACACCGACAGGTAGCAAATAATTTGGTTGCGGGTCATCACTCACCAAGTTCACGACAGCTGGTTGTTCGTTTTCAAACATTCGAGACAAAGCATCAGGCACGTGATTAAGCGCACCCTTACGATACTCAATCTCGAAGTCATATTGAGCTAATTGTAGTGCCCAACGAGCTAATCGACCCGTTGGTTCCTTCAAATTTCTCAACCACCGCAAACTATGATGATCCGTAATTACGGTGAACGGATATCCCTCTAAATAGGCTCGAAATTTCTTAATCGCCCAAATTATTGCCAAACATTCTTGTTCCGTCGTCGTATAATTCTTTTCGGCCGCCGAAAGTGTTCTACTGGCATACGCGATCGGATGTTCGATACCGTCGATTTCCTGAGTTAAAACCGCGCCTAAGCCCGTCATACTCGCGTCAGTTTGTAAAACAAATTTCAACAAAAAATCTGGGCACGATAACGTCGGAGGATTCGCTAGAGCTTCTTTTAATTTTTCGAATGATTCCTATTGTTCTTTGCCCCAAACCCACGATTGACTCTTTTTCGTTAAGCGAGTAAGCGGCTCAGCAATCTCTGCAAATTTCGGAATGAATCTACGGTACCACGAGCTCATGCCTAAAAATCGACGTACAGGTTTTATACTCGAAGGAATCGGAAACTCTCTAATCGGACTCGTTTTCTCCGGATCTACCTGCAATCCCTCACGATTCACGAGAAAACCAAGATATTTTACTTCGCGACAGCAAAATTCGCATTTTTCGGGATTGATCTTTAATCCTGCGCTCATGATTTGATCAAAAACGCGCTTAAGCCATTTTAAATGCTCCTCAAAAGTCTCGGTCACGATAATAATATCGTCTAAATACGCGAAGGCGTGAGGTTCCATTTCCGGTCCGATGATTCTATCTAATAATCTCTGAAATATCGCAGGAGCTCCGGTAAGACCAAACGGCATTCTTTTAAATTGGTATAATCCGCGACCCGGTACAGTAAAAGCTGTTATTTCTGTCGAGTCTTCATCCATCGGGATTTGGTGAAACGCGGCACTAAAATCAATTGTCGAAATATATTTTGCCGAACGTAAGCGATCTAAAATCTGTGACATATACGGTAGAGGATAAGCGTCTTTTTTCGATACGTCATTCACTTTTCGAAAATCTAAACAAAACCGATACTTATTATTCGATTTCTTTATCATGACGATCGGGCTAGACCAATCGCTGTGCGATGGTTCAATTATATCTTCTTCTAATAATCTATCGACTTCCTCGTAGATAGCTTCGCGAATAATTGGAGTTACCGGATAATATCTCTGTTTTATCGGTCTTGCTTTACCGACATCGATCGAATGAGTAATTAAATTCGTTTTTCCCGGAACCGTACTTAAAAGTTTAAGCTCTTTTTCCAAAAATGACGCAAGACGAGAGCTTTCACTACGATCTAATTCTGAAATTCCGAGTAAAATGGCTGCCTGCTCCGGACTATTACATGATAAATACTGAAACTCGCGCTCAGGTTCTCCACTAAAATACCAAACTCGTTTCCGATAATCTGTCACCACGCCGAATTCATCTAAAGCATCGAGACCGAGAAGCAAGGGGACCGGTAAGTCCGGATGTACTCGACCTACGATTTTGCACTCGCGATTTTGTAACTGACAAAGGAACTCGATTTCCTCGTCACAAAAGATTTTCTGACTATTCGCGATAGTACTCGGACGCGGTGTGGTTTTACGACGCGATAATCCTAACCGAGCAGCCAACAATAACGCTTCTTCTCCTAAAAATGTATTGGTAGATCCACTGTCAAACACGGCCGGCAAAACATGCCCCAATATACTAACTTTCACAATTAAAATCGGCCGAGATTTAATTCCGTTCAGTGGACTACATAAATACTCTCTAATGTAAGATGGTAACTCAAAATCTTCGAGGGGTTTATTATTTTCCGGGGTTCCACCTCCCCTCACTGGCTTTCCCCGGTCGAGTTTCCCTTACACGTGTGGGGATCACGAATCGTAACTTCTTTTGTACCGCATCGATAACAATATTTGGTACGCGGCGCGAGACACGCGGAAGCCCTATGATTTCCCCCTCCACAATTCCAACATTTTAAGCCTTCCTTCGAAGAACTCACAGCTGATTGATTGGGAGGTCGAGAATTCGATTTGTTTTCGAACGACTTTTTCTTTCGATTGGATCGAGAAGGACCCGGCTTTTGTATTTTCGGCGGCGGTACGGAAGGATCGAAATTTGCAAATGATTTACTTTCGTTTTTCGAAGACTTGGGAGGCGGATGATACGCGAAATCGGGGTGTAAAGCCCGTTCCGGTGGCGGAGGAGGTTGACGATACTTTTCGTCCTCCACACTCTGCTCAATTCCTCGCGCTCTAGTCTCGAGATCGTTAAAATCCCGCACCATACCGAACTGAATGAAGAATTTCAAATTCGAATGCATATTCTTCCACACGTACATTAATTGTTCCTCGATACACAACTCAGGTCTAACTCGCTCCATCATTGCTCTCATACACGTTAAATAAACCGGAAAAGGTTTATGCGTTCCTTGCGTTCGTTTTGAAATCTCGTCTCTCAAAGCCATCTGATAGTTCGGCCTACCGAAACGACTGCGCATCGCTATCTCAAGGTCAGCCAAAGAACGAAAACTCGCACGATTCGTCCGATACCACCACAACGCTGTATCGCGAAGGAAAAACTCTAAACAATCTAACAAATCAATATCATTAACCGGAAGCATGCGTCGACCACGTTCAATCAATAGCAAAAAATTTTCTACCTCTTCTCCAATTTTTCCCGAAAAATTTATACCCCATTTTCGAAGCATTTCGTACGTCGAACACATGTTGGATACTTCCGGTAACGTCTGAGAATTATTTCGAGGAGACGAATGAGACGGTAAATTGAAATTTCTACTATTATTTTCCATAAAACGATTATTTTGATCAAATTCTCCCGAATCACGCGCCGCCGGTGTCGTAACTCGGTCTTGTGTCCCTATCGAAGCCATATTTTCATTTCCTGTTCGTAGTTCCTCCCTTAAATCCTCGTTTAAT
Organism: Rhimphoctona megacephalus; assembly: GCA_963989365.1. Taxonomy (NCBI): domain Eukaryota; kingdom Metazoa; phylum Arthropoda; class Insecta; order Hymenoptera; family Ichneumonidae; genus Rhimphoctona; species Rhimphoctona megacephalus. The sequence continues at coordinate 2,781,111 of OZ022416.1, read as the reverse complement.
CGCGGCTGACGATAGATAACATTTTCCGAATTATTTATAATTTCATTACTAAAAGGATTAGTTAAATTCAAGGGTTGTGCATTATTCTCGTTATTATCGCGTGTCACGTTTCTTGTCCCCGTTTCTATTCCACTATCCGGCAATCCCCGCGATAGATTTGATTCGCACAGCTGATCGCGCGAAGTCGAGGCTCGAGCGTCAGCGGTTACCGGCACGCGTCTCGGTGGTGTATGACGTAGCGGAAACATTTTCACGAAATCACGAAAACGATGCAATAAACGAAGATTTTTAGCGATTACTAACAACCCGAACCGAGAAGAAAAAATTATAATCTTTTTAACGAGACCAAATCGTCAGAGAAAGGAAAGAAAGAAAAAAAAATATAGATTCGATATCCACGCGCGAAAACACGAGAAAACACGTATTACAAAATTTCCGTATCGAGACTCTACTGTATAGTAATATTATCGAAGTCGTGTGTACGAAGTCTCGTGTTACGTTTCTCACACACTATTCTCTCTCTCTCCCTTTCTCACTTACGCGCGGCGCTCCCTAAACACGTATTCCCGTGACGACGCTCTCACACACGGCACTCGCGACACACACACTCGCGTCGAGATACCGGCACTTCTCGAAAACAATAATACGTTAGGATGACCCGTTGGTGAGGGCGAAAAACAAAATATATAAAATTCGCGAAATTATGATGACCCGTTGGTGAGGGCAATATCCTAAATTCCTACCCGCGAATTTACGTAGGCCCGTTGGTGAGGGCAAAACAACACGAAAAAAATATATGATGGCCCGTTGGTGAGGGCTAACAAACGCGAAAAAATTTTATTACGAAGGCCCGTTAGTGAGGGCGAAAAAACGCGCACAAAACTTTTCACTAGCCCGTTGGTGAGGGCAATACACAATACAATACAAGCCTGTTGGTGAGGGCACAGGATGAGAGAGATATCGCTCACTACTTCGATAAATATTGCTAAATATATCTCAATTGAATAAACTATTCCTCAATTTCTAGAGTCTAATCTAATGTACGAAGTAAAAAGGAAAAAAAATAAAATAAAATAATATTCAAGATTCCAAAATCACACAAATAGTCAATGCTATAAACTTTTGCCAATAAATAAGTTAATAAATACGACGAACAGGGTACCGAGCTGAGCGTGAGCTCGTAGCAAGGTCAAGACAACAAAAAAAAACGTATCAATATTCACGAACTCCCCTGATAATTGAAATCAATAATAAGTAAAACTTACAAGATTTTTTTTTTTATTCTCGTTCTTACTCTTTCTCGCTTCTCAATACTCCTCGAAAATTCTCTATCGACCAATTTTAATTTTCGGCACTTTGCCCTTACCCGTCTTCTGAGACACTGAAGAGTCACGCGTTACGCGTGAGAACAGCGCCAAATCTTTTCGTTAAATTACGTACTGTGGCGCTAATGCTTGGCCCTTGCTCGGATTTCTCGCCAAGCAGGTACCAAGGACACAATAACATGAACACAAAACATACAGTACACAGACGACAAGTATCTAGAATTGTCGAATTCTGCGATTATAATGTGACGAAATAATATGCGATAGACACAACACAGAATAATATAATACGAAATGTGACGGTTAACATCTGATCATGACATTTCTTTTCTCAAGATAAATAAAATTTTTCTTTCAGAATTTTTTTTTCAACGAAATTATGCTCGAGAAAATTTTTCTTTAATTCACCACAATAATTTTTAATAAGAAACTTAATAATACCGGTACTAAATCTCGTAAATTTTTTCAAATAAAATCTCTAATAAATTATTTAAATAAACCTTTCGGAATATTTTATACGATATTTTTGCCAACTTGAGCCCCACGTTGGGCGCCAAAATTTGTAACGACTTTTTTTTCCAAGAGTCGCACAAAATATATCTACCCTCGATTCCTCTTGGACGCCAGCTTAACGGGACAGACCTAGTTAGAATTTTCGAAAAATTGATTTTTGTTTATTTCATTTTCAAAAAGTAGAATCTCTTACGAACATTTTCCGCCCAGGTAAATGTAAATCGGACCATTATTCGCCGAAATACAAGACTTTGTAGCACGTCGTGTCTGAGCCATAGGTAAGCAGGTAGCGGACTTCAAGTGCGTTTTTCTCGAAACCATGTTTTTGAAGTCGGTGATCACTGTAGCTCGAGAACGGCTTTACCGATCGGGTTGAAATTTATATCACTTCTTCTATACATGGTAGTCCTCCATATGAACGAAGGATTTTTTTTTTGGATAATTATTTTTATTTTTAATAGCAAAAAATGGAACTGATATTTTGGTCAAAAAAACACTTTTGACTTTTAACGGCCGCCATTTTGTGAAAAATGGAAATTTTTCAAAACCCTTCGTTCAACTGGAGCATTATATCATTAACTAAAAATCCCCTCCGTTTTTTTTGTTTCAGATGAGCCGTTGCAGCGTGAGCTTGATCACCGCAAACCGTGTTTTTTTTTGCAGCGTCCTCGGCAATTGACGGTCACCAGCTTATTTCGATATGTATTGCGTTGAAAAAATTGCAACATATACATTACATATGTATCTTTTAAACGGAAGAACTTTTGTTGTGAATTATTTTATCGTTTGACCAAAAAAAAATCGGAAAAAAGGCCTTTTTTTTGACGTTCCAACTAGGTCTGTCCCGTTAAGAAAATTCTTAAACAAATTTTATTGTGAGTTATCGAGAATAGATAAAGGTGGTTACCCGGTCGTAGCCGTAGTGGAAAACAATTTGGCAGAGGGGCGGAGTCAAACAAATACAAAATAAATTATCAACACTAAGGGAAAATTCGGAATAACAAAAATATTTATTTAATAAAACAAATTATAGAAATTTAATTAAATGAATTAAAATGACATTAGAAAAAGATTCCGAAAAATAGATTACAAAATGTCTCGTCCTTCTCGAGATTTCAGGTTTTACAAAATATTTTCTTTTCGATATAATTAAAATTTTCATACAAGATAAAATCCTCTTAATCTTTTGTTAACCGTCTCAACAACAATTTTCAATATTATAAATAAATCTTAACCTAAGGACTCTCGCTGAACGAAAAGATAGAATTCCTCTCGGCAATTCGAAATATTAAACAACGGAAAAATACGGCAGATTTTATACCGCGACTGAACGTTAAAGCAATTTCTTTTCAAACACGAACGTACCCCGAAACAATATCGCTCTTTAATTCGATAATTCGTCACATTAATTCCAATACAATAGAGCTCGTTTTCGACACAAAAATACACAAAAAAATGAAAGCGAGACGACGGCTCACCGCTACGGTTTCAGAGATGCGAAATCTGGAAAAGGACCACAGATTTCCGACTCGATAATTCCGGTGATGTCGTATTCTTGAACGGGGTTGGCTACGGCTCGATAAGAAACGTCAGGTCTCGTTGCTGTCCAAAACGAAAGTCTTTGATAAATTATGGAAACGCGATTTTATAGTTTTGGGTCCTAGCCCCCCACCCTTCCCCTACTCGCGGGAATCTAGAATCTTCTCGATCTTTCGACTCTTTTCCAACTCGCAAATTCGAATCTTGGTTGAGCGCTACGCTGGCGAACGTTGACCCTTGCCAACCGAGATTTTCCGAAGACTCCCGATGCTGTTAGACGCACCTCTTGAGATTAGACAGCTCCGGGTGAGGGCTTCGAGCTAGCGACCACTCTCAATTTGATTTTCGCGATCCACCGACGACAATAAGAGACGACCTTGACACGGCCTATGCCTTCCCACACAAACGATACGATGATACCAATGACCAGAATATTCTCGATGTTTTTCCTCGCTCTTTCTCTCGATGTCTCGTGACCGTCGCTCGCTCGTATAAAATAAAATAATCGAAAATAAAATTAATATCGGGAAATACTCTCGCATTTGACCAACAATCATTTTCTCGAGAGGAATTCTTCGTCGCTACCCGACGTCTCCTCCCGTGCCGTGCCAATGTTTTACTTTTAATGACGTGGACAAATTTACCACGTCACAATATATATAGATAGAAGAGTGATAGTGCAAAAATAAACTGTAATTTAATAAATGAACTTTTGAACAGTACCTTAATAAACAATTTTTTTTATTAACTTTAGCCCCAACAATTCATTTTTCCGAACGTAAATTCTAGAACGGAGTCGAAAACAATGCCCTTCTCTTTTACCATGAAATGTCTCTTGCATGCAACAATAAAGTTTATTAGGAAACCATTCTCTTCATTTTTTATATAACTGAGAGAATGGTGTATGATATCGCCCTAGGTTTGAATTATATGTGGTTTTAAACCACCCTAGAGTGCACTTTGCACTTGCAACACAAAACGGAATCAGGCGATGCGAAATAATTTTGAGCGAAAAGATATTTGATTTGAGAAAAAAAATGTCATAAGTACTTCACCAATTTTTTTTTTATCTATTGCTCATGAGATATAATTCGTAATCAATAAATATTATTAAAAAAAACTCGCGTAGTACTTCGGCCAAAATTATTTTTTCCAATCAAACTTTAGCTCTCGAAATTTTGTACGTATATTTTTTTGTTTCAAAATCTCGTTTCGTTATGATTACTTATATTTAAAAACTTTCGGTGCATTCTGATGCTATTGGAGTATTTCTTCGGCATCATTTTTTATGGAATATTTTCCGATCCGTTGATCTGTTGGCACGCATGATTCGGTGCAATATTTTTTGAAATTTTTTTTTACAAAATTAAAAAAAAGTCAAGTTTTTACTTGTTCGTAGTTCTTTTATGCGTCGTATCTTCTCAGAACTACTGTACGTTTTAACGGGGTCATCCCATGTGACAGCTATTTATTTCGCTTTTTTAGGAATTTTTTTTTTGACGAACCATTAAAACACACTATCTTTGAATTTTTACCACACATTTATTAACGTTTTTACAGTCCTCATAATTTTATCAAACAAAAATAACAAGCTGAATTAACTTTACACCGTTTAGAAGACACTCATGTGTTGGTTGACGGCTGCCATGATTCCGAAGGTTTTGCTCATCTAAAATCAAACAATCAAACAGCATTTTAATTTGGGGACCTGAGGCTATCACTGGAACTAGAATAAAGTAAAAATATCGAAAATTGAATTTTTGGCACAGTTTTAAATGTTAAGTTCCGAGTTTCGTCGTTTTTTTCGACTTTTAAAACCATGCCAAAAATTCAATTTTCGATATTTTTACTTTACTCTAGTTCTAGCGATAGTCTCAGATCTACAAATTAAAATGCCGTTTGATTTTTTGATTTCAGATGAGCAAAACCTCCGGAATCATGGCAGCCGTCAACCAACACATGAGTGTCTTCCGAACGGTGTAAAGTCGATTCAACTCGTTATTTTTGTTTGATAAAATTCTGAGGAACTGTAAAAATTTTAATAAATGTGTGGTAAAAATTCAAAGATATTGTGTTTTAATGGTTCATCAAAAAAAAATCCCAAAAAAGCGAAAA